>CAHIKZ030005507.1:1505000-1630000 GCA_903632075.3 Acanthosepion pharaonis
GTCAGCGCATGCGCATAACATTCTCTGTTATGCTCCCCACATAGCCCTAAGGCTTCGAAAATTAGCCTCTTACCATAAAATTAAATAAATTTAGTTCCAGTTATTCATGAAACGCTTCACTTAATTCCTGACCACTGTTAATACGATTCTTTGGACTGCCATCCACTGCAATAGTAAAATCATTAAAATAGTATTCAGTCAGAAATTTTGGAAATCATGGCTTATCCGTACCCGTAAAATCTAATGCAATGCGATATTTATCATTTACCGATTTTTAAAGAAATAACTACTGTATCAATGTTCTATTCATAAATTTATAAACATTTACTTTATTATTAATATATATGAATCAACTATAAATAAATTATTATTTACCATTTTATAAAGTTTGAATCAATTGGGTATTTAGCTGAGGTTTTGCCAACCATTCCAATAAACAATAAAAATAAATAATATAATTAAACATTCTAATAAATAAATAATGTTTATTATTTTTGTTGACAATTTTCAAAAACAAAAAATATATAAATTCACTTTCATATGTTTAGGTTTTATAAAAATTCTATTCTTCGCTTTTTAAACCAATAAACATAGATGAGGAGTTAAAATAATAATGGTGTCAAGTGTAAAATCATCTTTTTGACATCGGGTTCTTTTTTTTTTGTTTTTTTGAATGCACGAAGGTTCTAGAATACCGAAATTTCTTTGTAATATATTTACATTAGAGATATAATAACCCAATAACTTTTAAAGGTTGCTTTCTTTATGCGTGTCTATAGGATTTCATGGCGGCATCATTAGACATTAATGTTTCTATGAAACATCATTAACAGTTCCTTTCCAGCATAAATTTCCTTTTATTAAAGTTTGTCTAATAAAATGCCTAAGAGCCACTCAAGGTAGAAAGTAACTGAATGATGTGTGCGATATGAACGTAATAGATGAAAGTAGGAAATGGTGATTATGGAGGTAATAACCAATGAGCCTAGACTTCAAAAAGGTTATAGTATTTTGAGGGGACCTGTTCCATAAAATAACTCTTTCTTGGGTAGAAGCTTTCTAAGTAGAACATCTTTGTCAACAATAGAATATGTCGGGTTTGGTTCGTTTTGTGATGTCAACGAACCCTCGTTGCTACTTTTGTAATGCCATGGAATACTCGTTGTCACTTCCGTAATGCTCGTTGTAGTAAAGACTTTGTAATCGCAGATACAACTTATAATAACGCCGTTGTACAATACTAGTGTCAGATGCCTTCGAAAAACACTCGTACTAATAGTACTTGCTCGATAATACTCGCTCGAATAGTAATCCGTATAGTGGTCCGAATGGAGAAATAGCGGTCTGTATAGTAATAGAGGATAGAATAGAAATAGCGATCAATTAAACGCCAAGCTACTTTCTACTTATGAGTTTCCTCTATAGTCACGTGGTCTACTTAATTCAATCATGGGATCGCCTGTGTTTGCTCACTAGCGATCTATGTTCAAACTCAAATGTTGGCAGCGGCACTTTATTCCTATTGTGGCACCATTTAACGAGACAGAAAAAGAAAAGAAAGAAAAGAAGGAAAGGAGAGGCTAAGACCCAAAGCGTGGATGATAAGCAGAACACCATGGCTAAGAGACAATGGGTAAAGGATATTTTGATAAGTAACAAATGGCGAAAGAGTGTCATTACAATGACAGGGAAATTCTGAGTGGATAAAGGAATCGGGTGTGTTTTGGCAACGGCTGTGTTATCTGGGATACGTAAACAAACTGCTGGCCGACTGGCCAAAGAAAAATCCAAATGAAAATGTTATTTCGATAAGTGGCGGAAAACAGGTGAACTAAAGGGCTTTGGATAGATATGAAAAATTAAAAGCCGCACACGATGTGTCCACTGACCGATATCTTTCGACGGAACATCTTTAGCCTGCGATAATAAAATTATGTTATCAGAAATGTGTACCGAAAGGAAATGAATGGGAACTTAGAAATGTTCTTTTCGGGGCGACGTTTGGCCGTGTTAAAAAGACCACCCATTCGGATAATTAGCGATAAGATGACGGACGAAGTCCAGGTGTAGAACAAGAGTTATGACCAACGTCTTGTCCTGTTTGCGGCTAGAGAAAATGATAACTGCGATAACTGCAATCAAGAGGAAGAAAAGGAAAAGAAAAGATAATTTTTTTTTTAGTTAAGCAAGATATTTTTTTTCCTGAAACAAAGCCGCGGATTCGTCCACGCCCGACTAAGACATCATTGGTCGAGTGGTGATCACGTGACGCACGAAGGAAGCTGTCGCCGCCCATCCAGAGGATAGGTATGAGAAGCTGCTACGAAGAAGTGGGGAGGGCAGCTCACGCCCCTCTGTAGTATGGTGAGAAGGTGGGAGTAAGAAAAGGATCCCAAAAATGGAAAAAAGTGGAAATTCCTAACCAGAGAGTATTTAGAATTATCGAGGAACCCCCGACGCCGACAAACCCACCCCGGTTTTGGTCGGCGTCCATATAAGCGAAGCCGCAGCGAGCGGAAATCAGTTGAGTTCGAGACATTTCCCAGAGTCAGTCTCCAGTTGAAGCAAGCCTCGCAGATAGCTGACCAAGATTCACGCACATTCCGGACTCCTCTTCAATCCAAGAACAATTATTTTGAAGAGCGACTTAGATCCAGACCACCAAAATAAGTTTTTTTTCGACTTTCGTCCGAAGACACACCGAAAAACCAATTTCTTAAAGAGCAAACAACTTGAAGCGTTAAAACTCGCCTAACGGAAAACAACGTGTCACAATCCATAGAACGGGTCGGGAGATAGACGCGGTCCTATGTATCGAACAACTAGACATAAAGTTTGTTATCTTTTTCTTTGATACCTTGAACTTTTGAGTTTTCATTTTATTTTCTTTTATGCATATTTGTGTGGTGTCACACCCGTTGAACCCGATTTTGCATTACGGCCCCAACTACTGATTGATCTCGTCTGCCTAAGATCAATTCACAACGTGGGTAGGCAGACTGGAGATCAATGCAGTTACTTTGGTAACCAGGCGTTGGAAGCGAGTTGGGAACGACGAGGCTGATATAAAATCTAACCAGATTCCCACCCGAATCACCAAAATGTTAGAACGTCACATTTGGGTGCCACGACCGATACCAAGCCAGTTGGTCGTCACAGGACGAGACAACACGACTGACGCGACAGGCGGACGTCACGTTTGGAGCGGCGACACCCGAACGGAGCAGCGAGAAGCGAACAGCTGGCGCCGCGGCGATGACGTCACAGTTGGTGCCGTGGTAGACCAGGATAGGACGTCACAGTTGGCGCTGCGACCAGGGGACGACGTCACACTATATAACAGTAGTAAAAACCGTTTTCAATGTATTTCTGTCGTGAAAATCGTTTCCAATTCAAATCTATAATAAAACTGTTTGCAATGAATGTAAGTCTTTGTTGCCATAGAAAAGCATAATGA
Organism: Acanthosepion pharaonis; assembly: GCA_903632075.3. NCBI lineage: Eukaryota > Metazoa > Mollusca > Cephalopoda > Sepiida > Sepiidae > Acanthosepion > Acanthosepion pharaonis. Next base: position 1,508,458 of record CAHIKZ030005507.1, read on the forward strand.
TCTGAGAGACGAATTTGTTTTATTATAATTCCTATGTTCAACTATTTACTATAAGCAAAATAATATCCAATGGATTAAAATATCAATAGGTTGATATATTCTTCAGTCAATAAAATCATTTCTTTTTAGTATTTGCTTTGTCCAAAGATGAAAAAGTAAATCTTCTCTCATCATGATCATCATCAGCAGTATTAATTCCATGGCCCTGGTCATTTACAACGGTCGTAAAGAGCCTGATAGTGAGGACTTCATAATCAAATGAGAACAGCTTGATCGGGCTGCGATTATCATTTGGAAACTCTGCAAACAGTTTGGTTTCGATCATGCCAATATATGGTAGAAGATCATTTTTTTCATATTTTTTTCGTTTACAGGATAGATTTTATTATAAACAAAAAAAAAATCCGACAATGGAAGTAAAAGCTGCAGAAAGAAATTAAATGAAGCAAAAATTTCGGTAGTCCTCAAGCAAACCTAAATAAATGAAAAATTGCTGATAAATAAATGAACAAAAGTGGGTATGAACAGATTGAAATACGAACAGATAGATAAGAACAGATGGCAACAGATTAGATAGATAGATAGATAGATAGATAGATATGAAGAGACTGCGATAGATAGATAGATAGATAGATAGATAGATAGATAGATAGATAGATAGATAGATAGATCCAAACTGAGTTAGAAAGATAGATAGAGAAGGAAAGCGAGAGAGATACGATCAGAATAAAATAGATATATAGATATGAACTCACTGAGATAGATAAGAGAGAGAGAGAGGGGAGATAGAGAGAAAAGAGGCATACAGACAGATAGATACGAACAAACTGAGATAGATAAATAGATAGTGCCTGTTTTATGTTTATATGTACGCATTTAAATGTTGACACACACACGCATATATATATATATATATATTTATATATATGCATGTATGTATAGGCAAACACACATACACACACACACATATATATATATATATATATATATATATATATATATATATATATATATATTGAGGGAGATGATGATTTATAAAGCAGAAGTCTTTCGTGATGATTATCGATTCTCAAAACAAAGTTGAACGGATTGAGGTTAAATTGAAAATTAAATTTTAGAATACCTTGCCATATTGAATTGTTAAGTGTATAATTTACCACATCTATGATTTGTATATATACATAGTATACAGTTACATTTTTATATCTTATTGAAACGTGACAAGCCTACCTGTAGCTAAAAGTTTCACGTGGATGGAGGACGCGATATAAATTCATTCACACTTCAATGGAGCCGATCATTCGGACGCTTACTTAGAATGAACTTAATACTGTTTTCTCGCCAACTAAATCCAACCATAATTAGGAGAATGAAGTATTCGTCGTATACAAGGGAGAAATACGAGCGGGAATGTCATTGGATGAAAAATAAATAAAATTGTTACTACACATACATTTTTTTAATTGTAATTTATTTTTTCGCATTCAGGATTTTACTGGCTTAACAAAAACTTTTTTGCATGCTTACATTTGTTAACGAGCTTCGAATGTTATAATTCGTACTTTTTATTGCACCCATATACATATATATATATATATATATATATATATATATATATATATATATATAATCATTTATTCGAAAATTGAAACCCTTTATTCTACTTTCAACACCATCACTTGATAAGACACCAGAAGTGTTGAAACAAAATGGCTATTTTGTAGTGATTTTATAACATTTTCATGTTATAATTTTCGAACAAATGATTATATTTTTCTACTCTGTATTGAGCACTCTTTTAAGAATAGTATTTGTTGGTTATTGGAATTTATTCCGTATACACCAATCCTATACTTGGTATATATATATATATATATATATATATATATATATATATATATATATATATATTCGACTGGAATTCGAACTCGGCTCTCCCGGGAGCTACCCACTATTCCACCTTGCCTCCATTACATTCACTTGCTAATACCTTTGGGAAGGTATGAATCCTTCCTCTATGAATAATTAACAGGATAGACTCGGTTCTATAGCCTTGGATAGCAACAGGTCTAGGAGAAGATAAAACTCTGAATTCAAAACCTGCAGAAAGTTGTTTGGGGATGATGTGGTACATAGTGCAGCAGGTCTTCAAAAAGACGTCACACACTACGAAATGGACAAAGTCTGACAATTATTTTAATATATTTTATTGTTATACGTTATTTATATATACACAAATATTTAAGTAAATGTTCTTTTTATAAAAAGCAGTATTACCAATATTTACCGGCATGAAAATCTGAGAGATTTCATAGAAAATATGCGTCCATTTCATTGTGTGTGACGTCATTTGTTTACGTTATGATAAGCTTCGAGCAGTTTGAGGAAAATCATGGAGAATTTGTGGTTTAAAAGCAGTAAAACCGACTTTGCTAACCAGACGCTCCCTCGTACCTAAACTGGTATAGCATGTCAGGCTATATTACGTTTTCGTGTAGAATACAGGTTCGGAGGACACATATTTTTAATACTATTTATTATAAACGAAGCATTTACTTAAATATTTGTGTCTATATAAATAATGTTAATATATATATATATATATTTAGAAAAATATGACAAACTGGATAAGTTTCATCGTTAGAATTTCATCGGATTAGGCTTTATTGACATTGCCACGTCAACACATGCGCACGAAATGAGAGACGCGGGTAGTTTCAAAATTTTTGAAATAATATTTTTGAGAGAATTTTGAAATTTTGATGAAATTCTAACGGATGAAACGCGTCACAAAAAAACCTTTCCAGTTTTTCACATTTTTGTAAATACTGTTTGTTGATATATAAAATTATACAAAATTATATATCCTTAACCTTATATCACGCACGCTCGTGCGCACACACACACACACATATATATATATATATATATATATATAGTGTGTGCATTTAAGCTGCAATCCTTATTTCATGCAAGCTTTATTAAATATGACAGACAAGGTGCTTTATTTAATTTCTCATTTGACCTTATAATTTTTATCTTTTCAGTAGATAAGATTTTGTGTAATTTATCTACAGAAAAGAAAAAAATTATAAGATAAAAACATAAGCAAAGCTTGCACACACACACACACACACACATATATATATATATATATATATATATATATATATATATATATATATATATATATGAATAATAAATAAACGAAAACTTAGCTGAAGCGTTTCGTTCTCTGATGGACTCTGATGATTTGATTTTACTTGCAAAATTATTTATAAACAAAAGTAAGAATGTTGTTGGTTTTTGCAAATTTTTTAAATATAATATTTATTTATATAAATATAAATATTCTTCAGGTCAATTGAAAGTTCTAGATAAATGGTGATGGGTAGGGTGATAAGTGGTTTAATTTAATGTAATTTAAATTTTTATAAAATTTAAATTAATGAACGAAAGTAAATTTATGTATTATATATTTTAAATAACAGAAGGTTATAAATTTGTTCGTTACTTTTCATTTCAAAAAATTTTATAGTCATGTATGTTGACTTCAGAAAAGATTAATTCTTTCAGCAATGGTGATATTAGAAAAAAATTGGGGGCTCAGATTCGATAGCGACACTCTCGAGAATCTTCCGTTTACAAATATTATTTTACTTATATCTGAAATTTTTACACACACTTTATATATATATATATATATATATATATATATATATATATATATATATATATATAAGGGAAACTCGGCGCAATATCGAATGTACTTAGTTACCTCTTCGTCACCGAGGACCGTTGGTACAGTTTGTATGACGTTTGCCTTATATATTAACAGCCGGGTTTCAATTCTTGCACTGGACTCTGCATTCTGTTGAGATTTCTTCTGGATTTGATGAATTACTTAATTAGGATTGTCTCAAATTCTATCACATATGTATATATATGATGATTGTGTCTAGCATGAAACAGCCTGTCGCCTCTGAGTGTTGACTTCAGTGTTCACTTTTATATTTATATTGACATACGCTCTATCTCTGATATTGAGCACTTTATCCTATAAATATAGCACACTTTAATTCTATATTTCTCCATGTATATATATATATATATATATATATATATATGTATGTATGTATGTATGTATATATATAAAAGAAAGTTCTCCAATGAAATCTTTCAGTCTCACGCGCTTGTGAAGGCGCTCCGGTTTCGCCAAACAAGATCACCAAGAGGTTACCATTGACCCACGTGGTAGGCTGATGCCAGAATCCAAACATTTGTCTTCTCTGAAGAAGCGACTTAAAGAAAGAGAGAGGGACCTATGTAGGGTAGACTGGGTTCTTTATTCTTGATAGATGAACCGGTCGAATGGAAGGATAATCTTGAATTTAACAGCCCTGCCTTATTACATCCCAAGGTTCAGATGTAATCATTTGGTTCGTTGATTTTACTACATCTCGACTCCTGTTCTGTTATTTAATGGAATCAGCCTTTATTTATATCTGAGTCTAAAAGTATGTTGTGGTGTGCTCCCTCTAAAAAGTCTTTTTGGACTCTTCCGCCTACTATAAGATTAGTAGGAGAGAAGACCTTAGGGGAACAGTCGAAATGTGACCAAGTAAATGGTTAAAGAAATAACAAAACCAATGTTACATATATATTATATATTAAACAGTAAGTACAACAGAAGAGTATTACACGACTAGTGAGTGTGTGTCGGTTGATCCAGCATTCAATCTATTCGACTGTTCCCCCAAGGCCTTCTCTCCTTCTAATCTTATAGTAGGCGGAAGAGTCCAACATAGACTCTTTAGAGGGAGGAAACCACAATAAAGCATTTACATTTTTGGCAGATAGGTAAATATTAGTAATTTTTAATTGCTCTTATAAACATTTACTTGGTTCGAGGTAGGTAAATAGTCGTTTAGAGTTGCGTCTTTGCACACTTACTTCGTTCGGGTTAGGTACGTATCAGTGGTTTATATTTCAGTCTGTCAAAAGACAAAACGGCGGAAGAGGACATCGCCCGTCGGCCTGGCGTAACCAAGGCGGACCTTGACATACGAAGCATCCGACAGCCAGATATGAACCAGGTTTGCCAGATCTCGCCTGTCTCAATCCCCTTTGTGTTGCGAGGGAGGCGCTTCTGGCCAGGTGTGCGGGGCTTCTACGCCGCACAAAGTTGTTCACCAAAATTAAATTCCCACGAATGACGTCGTCAAATTCTGATTCACAGCCATCTCCGCTACCAGTGGGTGGGAGTTAGGGAAGGGAACAGGGAGAGAAGATGATGATACCGATACTCGGATGCGAGTGGGCGGTGATGACTATTTCAGTCTGTAAACATTATTTTTGGTTTGGGGATAGGTATCTAAAATATTTACATCTAAGTCTGTATGCATTTTCTTGTTAGGTAATACCTTTTTCGAGTTGAGCATTATATTTCTCTGATGGAGATGCTGTCTGCGGGTTCTACACACCACCAACAAAGCCTCTTAGATTTGACGAACCTGGTGGGCATGTATGGGTTCTACAGGAAACTCAGTAGGAAACTCGTTTAATAATAATAATAATAATAATAAATACATTTGGTCTGTGATCGAAATCGTTATAGTTCTTTTAAGCATAAATATTTCTGTGCTAAGGTCTTTCAACTGTTAACTTCATGTAGAACGATTTACTAAGCGCAGCTTAGATGCGGCACAAGGCCGAAAATATGGAGCACGGAGTAAGTATTGCACTCACTACTCAGTTATAATTTATATAGTTAGTGAGGGAAGCTTGATAACCATTACCCTACGTAGAGGTGCTTGGGAGGATTTCTAAGCATATATGTAGCAAAATGGCGTAAGTATGCGGCAATCAGTGAGCTACTGACTTTATCAATATGTTTCTCAATTTTTACATCTTTTGCGCATGGGCCTGATCTTCCTTTTGATTTCACTGCCTTTAAAATTAAAGCATATTGATAAGAATTTGCTACGTCGAAAAACCTTACACACACACACACACACACACACACAAACACACACACACACACACACACACACACATATATATATATATATATATATATATATATATATATATATGCTATTTTTATATATATATTATTTATATATTATATATTCGAGGTACTTATTGGAAAGCGCTCAATATCAGTGATAGAGCTAACATATATAGTTGGATTGATGTGAGTTTGTGACCCTGGGTTTCATGCTATTTGCGATGACGTTTGCAAATAAACCCAGGGTAACAAACTCATATCAATCCAACTATATATATATATATATATATATATATATATATATATATATATATATATATATGTGTGTGTGTGTGTGTATGTGTGAACATTTTATTGGTGTTGCAATACTTAATAACCGGCATAAATAGACAAATTTTATTTTTAATGTTACCACACGTGATAACAATTAATAGAAAAACTGAAAAACGAGCTAGCTAACCTGTTTCGAACCTCGCTCAACAGAGCTAAATTGAGGCTAAATTATATCAATATATAGGTATAAATTTTCAATAAAAGGAATGGAGTGTATGTAACAAAAAATGAAAAGGAAATCAATTAGAGGCCAAAGACAAAATCCTTTTGTTTGCAAAGTGAAGATTTCATAGATAAAATATATATGGACTCCAATATTTTAAGGTGGTAATTATATATATATATATATATATATATATATATATATATATATATATATATATTGAACAATAAAAATATTAAAAAATTAAAATCTTCAGGAACACTGGGTTCTATATTAATATTCTTTCGTTTTTATTATTATTTCAGTTAGATTCCTCGACTAGTTTCGGCAAAAATAGCCATCATCATTTGGCTCATTAGGGAGTGAGTGAGGCATTATAGTAGCTTAGCTGTTTTCCCCTCTCTTTTAATCTGGGTTGCCCAACCAATTTACTAAGGATGTCTCATTTGATTGGTCAGCTTAAAATGAATAATTAAGCACCTGAATGTGTTTCAGTTGAAATTATTACCTACTTGATTTCACCAGTGCAGTGTGAGGTCCAAATATTTTTGCAAATGTCTGATTTTCAGTTTGGGTGAACTGAATCACTATTTTTTAAATAAATAATTAAAATACATCAGATTATTCCTTTTCCTAGACTGGTTGGCACTCAAGGCTAAAGAGCACACACTAACCTTTATAAGCCATAATTAATGAGGCGGATTGAGGGGTTCATGCCTTTCCCAAGAGCATAAATGTAAAAATGAACTAAGGTAGTTCGACTTGGCTCACAGATTACAATTTCAACACCAATACCCGTTAGTCTCCGCACAATTACTACATGTCCCCCCAGATAGTAACGGTAATTAACAGGCATAAAGGAAGCTGTGAAGAGCTATGTTTACTTTGTCATGAATAGACATATGTCATGAAATCAACATACTCTCTCCTGTTATTTTAATAGACATATTTATTTTAAATTGTCATGTCCCGTCAGAGCTTAGCTGATCATGACTCTTCACGGTCTTCTTTCAGTTTTGCATTGCAGCTATATCTGAGCTGGAGATGCCCAGCCCTCACTTGCGAGTACAAAAGCGTCTATGTGGCCTTGTGGGTGAAGAATTATTTTCCACCCTACAGCCTCTTTCTCCACAGACAAAACGCCGTGAGCCTCTCGCTGCTTTATAGCTAACCCCATGGCATGTATCCTGATGCGATACATTCCTTCGTCCCACCAGCCCTGATCTTTTCATCTGTGTCCCACAATGTTACGTACACAAGGGCGAATCAGCCAATTTTTTTTTCGTATTCCATGAATAATAAAAATGTTCCAGAACTGCTGCTTTGTGGAACAGACTCCCGACACCATGTTTTCCCAATCACTAAAATATTGACCCCTTCAATGAACTTCACTTTTTGCCTTTTCTTACGCTTATTCAACGCCACACATTAACGCTCTATCCGAAATGTCTCTTGGGCTTTGTATTGGATGAAAATTAGTATTAAAAAATCTACTTAACAAAGCGTATCAGATAAAGATAAATTAAAGCGTAGCTATTTTGGTAGCTAATTTGCGGGCAGACACACCGGTCTATTTTTCTTCGTAGTAAAAACAGTACAAATCAGTTAATGAAATTACATTGTCAAGCTTAGTGCGTCATGACCCACAGGTATTTGTCGCGTTAAAAGGCATACCTTTATTTTGCTGGTTGAGTTCACTAAAAAAATATAAGATGCGATATGTGCCAAGAAAACTTTGTTAAAAAAAAGAATTAAAAAATGTTTAAAAAACAAAAAGAAGGCAAAAAAAGAACGAGATAGAAAGGCAATTAAATTTTCTTATCCTGTGTCGAAAGGTAAAAAAATGTAAAGAATGCGACCGCGAGTTAGCTTTGTTCACATTGGATTTTTTTTTTTCAAACTTTTTGTTGTCCTCGTTGTTGAAAATGAGGCGTAGCTTCGAAATCATTTCGTTGAGTGTCGGAAAGTAAAAGGTTTTACAATGAACTTGAGGTTGAATTTGACTCCGTACAACAATGTAAATACGAGAAGTATAGGAGGCTATAGAGTGACACAGATAAAGGCATTAGAAGAATGGGTTGGCGAAGACGCGGGAGCACGCGTGCACACACACACACACACACACACACACACACACACACACACATAGACACGCGTTCACACCCAGAGAGTTATAAATACACATGCTGTGACGCACATACCAAATACACAGACCAGTGACACACACACGCCGATCTCCTACCAAGGATAGTAGATGAATGTAACATGGATAGTTTCAAATTCGAAGACAGATCGGTTAGTTATGGGAGAGTGGTTTTGACACAGAGTCACTTGTCCATATTTTTCGTCAACAACTATGGTATGAGAGGGAAGAAAAGCATGAATAGTATCTATCTATCTATCTATCTATCTATCTATCTATCTATCTATCTATCTATCTCAGTTTATTCTTATCTTAGTCCCTATATATGTCTATTCTTATCTATCTACCACAGTTTATTCTTATCTAAGTCTATTCCTATCTATGTCGCTTGTTATCTATCTATCTATCTATCTATCTATCTATCTATCTATCTATCTAATCATATTCCTATCTATCTAATCATATTCTTATATATCTATCATCGATTTTTCATTTATGCAGGTTTGCTTGAGGAATACCGATGTTTTTCTGCTTCTTTTAATTTTTTCTACATCTCTTACTTTCATAGTTGTAGTTTTTTTTTTGTTTTTTTTTTTGGTTTTTTGTCTATAATAAAATCTCTCAAATGACACATAACCAGCTTCTGCCATATATTTCAACGATCGAAACCAAAATGTTTGTCCTCATCAAGCACGCCCCGATTTCTCTCTAATCCCAATGAATGGCTGCCCTCTCAAAGGGATTCCTCGCTTCGAGCGTCTATGGTGTCACATGTTCACTACATACCCTCAAGTGGAACTGGTGTATACGATCCATCGCGCTGGAGGAAATAATCGGCTCCATATTCCGCTTCAGAATGTACCTGACCCCCTTCTTCCATGCTATATCCTTACAAGAGTCAGATCAGAGTAAACCAGGAGAATTGCTGCCATATCTAGGTTGGATGATGATGATGATGATGATGATGATGATGATGATGATGATGGAACGATGCTATCATGAAATTTCTATCTTGTAAAACTGTAAATACTAAAAAGATATTTTGAAATCATTGCAAATGGTTTTACTAAAGGATCGAATTGGAACTGAATTTACAATAGTACATGATTGACTGCAGAATATATTAACCCTATTAATATTTTAACCCGTTGTAAATTATTTTATTATAATAAATGGTTGAATGCAGGATTTATTAAAGGATTACGTCACTCAGATTATTATGCCTATTGTATAACAAAAAGTGTCTGAGAGAAATATAAATTCATTGCAAACGATTTTCTATAGATATGCATTGGAAAGTATATTACTATAGACATTCACTGGAAACGTTTTTACTATAGACATTCATTGGAAAAAAATTATTGCAGATATTCATTGGAAACAATTTTATTGCAGATACTCATTGGAAAAAACTTTTACTATAGACTTCATTAGAAAGGATTTTACTACATACATTCATTGGAAACGATTTTACAACAAGCATTCATTGGAAACGATTTTACTACAAGTATTCATTGGAAACGATTTTTACTATAGAAATGCATTGGAAATAATTTTACTACAGACATTTATTAGAAACAATATTACTATAAACAGTCATTGGAAACGATTTACTATAGAAATGCACTGGAAATGATTTTACTATAGTCATTCATTGGAAACGATTTTACTAGATATACTTTGGAAATGATTTTACTATAAACATTCATTGGAAACGATTTTACTATAGGTATTCACTGGGAACAAATTTGCTATAGGGATGGAAATATTATTATATGTTGTTTCAGGCAAGACTCTTTGCATTTTATAGAATGCTGAAAGTTTTAATCAATCCAAAGTGACGTCATGTGTAACGGTTAAAAGGGAGTGTAGCTACCATTTTTTGCATATGAAATATTTTGTATGCACTATTAAACGATGGCGTTTAGTATGAAACAGACTATTGACTCTGGGTGGTGACTTCAATGTCCACTTTTGTATATATTCACATCCACATACTTGAATACACGCACAAAAAGTGAAATATGAAAAAATATATATATACATATAAATAGAAATATATAGGTAAAAATGAATTTGGATTGGTTTTGTTTTAGGGCAAATTGTTTTCGTCAATGGGTTATTTAATGTTGGACAATTTTTGTCTTTATTTTCACCCGAAATTAAAGCAACAATACAAAGTTTAGAATGGCTCATGATTAAACATAATAGACATTCATTTTCTGTTATATTTAACAATATATGTTTGAATAATGATCTGCTGCCCCAATACACTATGTATATATATATATATATATATATATATATATATATATATATATATAAAAGGCAGGATGTGTGTGTGTGTGTGTGTGTGTGTAACGAATGCACGGCCGCAATTTTCGACGGATTCGCACCAAAATTTACATGCACATGCTGCAAGTTAGCGGGAAGATCAAGACCGACTTTGCATTTCCCAATTCCCATCGTAAGTGGAAATAATCGATTTTTTCATGCTTCTACGGCAGTTTTCATGTAGTTTGCGGCCATTTTCTACTGGCCAGAGTGAGAGCCAATAGCTGGCTGCCACGAATAGGCAGGGAGATTCTAATGGCCAACGTGAGAGCCAACAGCTGACTGACACGAATGTTAACCAGCATGCTAGCATGCGAAAAAAAATCGATAGCTGCATTCGTCCCAAGTGGGAAAAATTAAAATCTGCATGGCACTTTATTCCAATTGGCTCATTCGATTGCTTAAACTCAACATTGATTCTGATTCCGCAGAACTGGGTTGGATGTGAAAAAGTATTTGTTGTTAACATTCTTTTTTCATTCGGCTTTTCCAGTTACGATTCTTTTTTAAAGCTGATCGTTTTGTGTTCATTTTGTTTAGTTCTTTTTTCGTAACAGATTTAATGTTTAGTATAGATCGCAGTGTGAGATAGGCAAGAAGTAAGGCATGTAGCAACATCAGCACGGCAAAGGGCACTCCTTTAAAAGCAAGGAAGGGCAAAAATATTTTAAGTCAAGTGATAGCGATTGCTGTATGAGTCGTACGATTTTTGAATCAAGCACGGGCAACGCCGGGCCATGCTGCTAGTATATATATATATATATATATATATATATATATATATATATAAATTCAACTATATATTATGAAATTAAGTATAATGATATAAAAAATAAAGAAACAAAGAAAAAATATTTTTAAATGTTTTTTTATATTTTTAACTGAAATCTAACGGGTACGAATTTCAAATCTGAATTTTGAAATTTCGAGTAGTACAAATAGAAGATCTGATAGTAATCTGTTATATTCTTTGCTAATAGGAATATATACTTAAAAACAAAGTGGATAAAATAAGTAATGGTTTATTGTACAAATCCAGTACAATAAGGTAACAGTTCTGTACAAAGTCATCGCAAGTCAATCCAGTAGTGAGTGCTATTGGAAGGTCGGTAGTTCTCGCGTCTGTATTCAACAGATTCCAGCTAGACGGTATCTAGCAACTGCCCCACGCAGTCACATGTGACACAAGGCTGAATTAAATACATGGGGTTCCCGAGCCCGTATTCTCGGCCAAAAAATCCCCGTAGAACCCGCATAAACGGGATCGAGTCTGTCTACTACCCCAGACGAGACACTGCCCTTCGGCATCGTCTCGTCTGGGTTCCTCTCTGCCCGAAGGCAGAGAGTTCGACCAGCACACTTGGAAATGATTCCAGCTAGTATATTTACTAACCTCACCACGAGATCAAATTTGGCACAAGGCCGGGTTTAATGTGGGGCATCCGAGCCCGTAGGCTCAACCAAAAATTTCCGTAGAACTCGTGTCAAATGGGGTCGTGTGGCTGTCTCCCGAGACGAGACTCTGCCCTTCGGCATAGCCTCCTCTGGGGATCCTCTCTGCTCGGAGAAAAATTTCCTGGCACGACACACTGATCCAACTTCCCTAGCAGCATAGCTAGCAATTGATTCACTATAAATAAATGCCAAATGTTTTCTTTACTGTTGGAGATGAGAGGAACTGATACTACACATTTATCTCAGCCCGATAGCCAGGAAGTAAAGAAAAGCTTAACTCGAGCAGCACTCGCTGATTAACGATTAACGAGTGTTTCCTTATAAGGAAACGGTTAATATCACTATTACCATTAGAAATGTGCAGAACAGATACTACACTTTGATCCCAGCCCGATGCCTAGTGAGTGAAGAAAAGAGTAACTCGTTTAGCACTGTCTGTTCGGTCAATGAATGCTGAATGTTTCCTTATAAGGAAGCGGCTCATTTCCCTGCTCCATCGACTACATGAATTTGAACGTACTACTAGATTAGCAACTTGGTCTCAAGGTTTTACTCTTTAACAAGCTAGAAGCAACCGCGACTTATAATAGATTCTTTTCTCACACTTCTCGTCTGTGGAACTTTCTTCCGATCTTTTGCTTCCTTGTCACCTACAATCTTCGAACATTTAAATGCAACGTCAATCGCCATCATCCATCTTCCTGAACACTGTGTCTTTATTGTCCTTTCCTCTCCAATCCTCATTAAAGTTTTCTCATTCACTTTCACTCCCGTTACGCCCCGCCTGCGTCTCAGTGGCCTTATTGCTTTTCTTATGGAGGAGGCGATTAAAAAAAACATGTCATGTATATTCCTTCGACTTTTTGTAGATTCCTTCCATGGTAGTTAATTTTTTCACTTTTTGTTTTGATTTAAATTTTAAGTAAATAAGTGTCGTCCACAGCGAGTATTACAGGTACATCATACAGAATGTGATGGATAAATTGTAGCCATTTTATATTTTTAATTTCGCGCATGCGCGTTGTTTGTGTTTGAATTTGTCTACTGCACTGTCAGTTGGTCATACGGTCAGTTGGGCACCGTCTGTGAACAAAAGAGTCCCATGATGCAATTCACTCCGCCAGAATTTAGAAGCGGCAAGCTGTACTGTTTGGAATTTGCGCCAGAATCTTCAATATGAACATTTCAGAGTGTGTGGGTGTTAATCTGAGGACAGTACAGAGGATTCAGAAAGAGTTGGATGATATATCCAGTCAACATCATGGTGTTTGGAGTGATTACCAGTGATGGCAATGTTATGCCTCAATTCATCTTCCAACAGAATCTCAGAATTAACACAGAGACCTACATCAAGTGCTTTGTGGTGGTAGTGCTGCCCTGAATCAAGAAGACACTATGTCTGGCAAAATGACTCTGCTCCATGCTGCACAAGCAGGAGAACCCAGTTATAGCTGTCAGACAATTTCTGTAGCCAAATCATCCCTAACCTCTAGCCACCTAACTCCCCAGACTACAGTTCCTTTGATTATTAAGTGTGAAGCGCAGCTGAGCGAGAAACCAAGAAAGCTCCTTGTAACACCAAAGATGAACTAAAGGCAAGGATTATGGCCTCATCCACCAACAAAGAGATCGTCCGGATAGTTTCAGAAGATTCCAAAGTAAGCTGGAGGCCGTGGTTGAAGCTAATGGCGATTTTATTGAATAAATTTACTCTTTAGTATTTCAAGATATTTTTGTGTAATTTTGGTAAATATATCTGTTAAAATGAGAGACCTCACACTTGTATACATACACCCTAATATATACACACACACACATCACACACACTCCCAAAAAACTAACATGCACTTAACACACAGATCCCATTCCCAGCCACCAATAAAATAGTCAAAATGACTAAGAAGGGGATTCTTAAAGTCAAGAATCTCCCATCCTCTATCTTAAAAAAATACTTGAAAGAGACCGTTCGACCAACACAAGGACTGACCAAAATTAACGATAAAAAAAACAAATTAAAACTACAGATGAAGTTCACTTTCTTCAAAAACAGTCATTCACTCCTGTAGTTCACTGCTACTAACTGCTTTTTTTTTCTCCTGATGATGGGCATGCTGGCCGAAACTAGTTGAGGAACCTAACTGAAATGATCAAACAAAAAATATAAATACTATTATAATCCCGCATTTTTTTCGTCCAGTTAACTGATGCTTTTGCCACATTTAGGGATTGTTGGGGTTTTTTTATTACTAACCTTATTTTGTTTTGTTTTCATGTAAATAGTATTAATTCATATTGTAAATAATCATTGGTTTTTTTTTTAAATTGTTGTTTTTATTCCCCTCTCCCCACAGACTTTGAAATGTACATATGGTTAGGATTTCATAGAGACATTGAGGTATTATGGTGGACGTAGTAAGAAAGGTAGGAGTGAATGTGTTGTTTTGGTGATAGGACTATTGTTGGTATGTTTGGGTCCGTGTCTGTGACTAGCTAAGTTTAGATTTAAGACAGAAGACAGTCCTTTTCCCCAATCCCCTTTTGGCCTTGTGCCACATTTTGTACTATCGTACAAATAAATATCTATTCCAATAAGACGTTTACAAAACTCAAGTTGTACGGATCATATAAAGGATATAATAAAGTTTTTATAGGCTTTTTTTTTCTTTTGTTGACAATTATGCATTCTTTCTTCTTGACATTTAGTCATTTCTTCTCACTTTCCTTTACTGCCTTCCGTAGATGTTTCTGTAGTTTCCGCTCTGTATCGTTTTTTTTTAAATAATATTCGCCCAATACAAGGCCCAAGAGTCACTCAAGGTAGAGGGTTACTGTGTGGAATTATATTCGCGTAGGAAAGGACACGTGTTAGGTGTATAGAGTTGAAATAGACTTTAGAAGGAATCCGAAACCCACTTAAACAGGTAACAACGGATAAACCGCTACTCCAGTTCAAAAGATAGAGGAAAAGTGTAAACCGAACAATAGGGGAACATATCTACTCAAACTGCTATCAACACCGTGTCATCTGCATATCTCATGTTGTTAAGATTGTGGCCGCCAGTAATGAATCCTGGTAGGGCTTATAATTCTCTCAAAAACGCCTTACTGTATAGGTTGAATAAGTCTGGTGAGAAGACACATCCTTGTCTTACGCCACTCTTCGACTTTCTGTACATTTACTTAATACATTTTCTATCTGCATGCAAGCAGGATAAATTCTATATTATTCTAATATATTTCCCAAATAATTCAAGCTTGCCTAGCAGTTCTAAAAGTTCTTTGTGACGGACCCTGTCAAACGAGTAATTTATAAACCAACCTAGAGCGACTATTATTAATCCAGTGAGTTTTTTTTTTCCTCCTTCATTGTCAGCTACCTTCTTTATCGTTGGCCCAGAATACATACATATTTTTCAATGGGTTTTGTAAATCCGGCATTTTATCTAGAAACGTTATTCTGGGGGAGTGGAGAGTACACGGGTTTGAGTTGCTATCCTTGTTTTTTTTTTTGTTTTTTTTATTTTCTTAAACGGGGAAATAATAACAGCCGACCCAAACTGAGGAGACAGACTAAAGAAAAATTGTATCCCGACCCCGTCAGGAAAGGAAACGGTATCAAAATACGGAGTTAGGCCTCTATCTAGCGTATAGATCGCCCCCACCTCAACATATAGTAGGCTACCAGTGGCCTAAAACTTAGGCATAACGGTAAATTAAGTTAGGCTACAGTGAATATAAGCTGTGCCAAATGCATATAAGGCCACACCAGTTACCTATATATTGAGACAGTAAATGAAATATATTTCTATATGCGTTGTACAACAAATAACCTACGACACACACGGGCAGGTACCACATATTATATAAGGTATAACTTAGTGAACATTTAACATTTGTCAGGTCTACTGACAAACGCATTAAAGTCAATACCAATTCCTATATATATATATATACATATATATATATATATATATATACTATTTACATTATTTGGACTATTGTCATCTTTGTACCCATATTTATTACAACGTTTCAGACGTTGTACGCTCCGGCCTTCTTCAGGTGTTTGGAATGTCGAACTGAACCCTTTATCTACTTGTTAAGGCAGTAGAGAACTTGGAGAGGGGAATTCACAGGAGATAACAGATAACTGACACCCATTAAACATGGCACGTGGAACTAGAACAGTCTACCCCAGTGAGCGAAATAAAGGGTTCACTTCGACATTCCAAACACCTGAAGAAGGCCGGAGCGTACAACGGCCAAAAGGTTGTAATAAAAAAAAAAACACATTTGGCGACAAAGATGAGGAAAATAGGCTGAATAATGTAAATAGTGTCTATAATAACTCATCTCAGAAATATATATATATATATATATATATATATATATATATATATATATAAAAAGAAGAGAGAAACTTCAAACGTTTTTGGTTGTAATGTGGATTTTTAAAAAATATATCATGCATTATTTTCCATAATTTTGCTACACGGGTTTCCGGTCCCGCGACCTTCATCAGGCAAAGATTGAATATTTCCACATATTATTAAAAGGAATTAATTTTTCTTATGTTTTTCGATGTTAAATATTATCGATATTAGACATTCTCTTTTTTGTGTGTTAGTGACTCTAATGTCTTTCTTGAACTGGCAGTGAAAAATTCTGTGTGAAGGGTAATAAAACAATTAAGACTGGTCCGAGAAAGGGTGAAGTCTTCTTCACCCTTTCTCGGACCAGTCTTAATTGTTTTATTATTATCTATATTCTTATTGACCCCTGTGTGGTCTTAAATCTATTTCCATTTTTTTTTTGTCAGCATGCGTACGCATACATAATTGAATAAATTACAGACATTATGTCTGCTAATTTTTAACAAAATCCGTTCATACTCGCGAATAACCTTCCGTGTATTGACGTTAAAGGATTAATATTATTTACTTCAATATGCTTTTTCAAAAGGCCACGTTTAAATTGCCAGGAGATATTGTTCAGGTGGGCAATTTAAACATGGTCTTGTGATAAGGCAGATTGAGTTAAATAATGTTAATCCTTTAACATCAATACACAGAAGACGTGCCTAAAAAGAGAATTTGCTACCTAAAACACACACACACACACACACACACACACACATATATATATATATATATATATATATATATATATATATATATATATATTGATTTTCTAAGCGTTGCTTAGATATGGCACAAGGCCAAAAATATGGGCACCAAATTGAGGACCAAACTCACTATTCAGGCGTCTGGATAGGCATGTAGTAGACGCCTTACATTACACATATCCGACCACAGCTCTATTAGAACCCATTTAAACACACCCACAAACTTACCAGATTCAATCAGAAACATACCAGTGGAAACATAATAACCTCATCCACATGTAAATAAGGATTAGAAATAATGGAAGCCTTAATAATAAAAAAGAAAAAGCCAACACTTAATAATATTAACTACGAACACGGCCACAATGTTCTAACTGTGTTCGAGAAATAAAACATCCCTATAACTCTAGAAACATACACACAACCGATACAGCCAATTAAAAAGCAAAAATAAAATCATCCTTGATAATGCCTGAAAGTATAGCCGAAAGCGGTCGGAATTATAGAACCTTTGAATAGTTTATACACATTCTGTGTCAGAAAAAAAAACACTTGTTCGAACACAAGAAAAAATACATAAAAAAGCTTTAGCGTAGTACCTTGGCTGTCGTCTTTAATCAAACATGTATAAATGAGGGATTGCTGCCTATATATATATATATATATATATATACATATATATATATATATATATATATATATATTGGGGCAGCAGAACATTATTCAAACGTATATTGTTTAAATATAACAGACAATAAATGTCTATTATGCTTCAAACTTCGTATGGTTGCTTTAATTTCGGGTAAAATTAAAAAAACATTTCTTAGAAAAAAAAATAGCCATTGACAATTATATTAGGCAGATATTATTTGATAACACAACAATACTAATGCATGCACACAGTAAAAAGAACTTTCAGATATTGGGGGCCATCTACATTAAAACAAAGCAACCCATACTTAACAAAATTACATTTTAAACTAGTCAAAACACATTAGATTGCATCTAGATATATGATTCTAATACTTCGGTCTCCAACGTCACAGAACCGCATCATGAATTTACGAGCTGCGTCTGCTATAGCGCGACCGTTATCGTTGCAAAGAAAACTTCTACGTAAACATAACAGGATATCATCTTTGATGGTGAATATCTTTATTGAAATGTCCTTATAACCATTCTTAAGATGACTCATGTGAGTCGAAAGCTTAAATCAAGGACTCACTTAATAAAAAAATATTCAAATATTGGACAATTTTTGTCTTTAATTTCACCCGAAATTAAAGCAACCATACGAAGTTTGGAATCAGTGTGCATTTGTTAAACAAATATCAGTGATACATGTTTATTCTTTTTGATCGCCCGGTAAGAGATTAAGAATTCTACTGTCCTTGCAAATATTTTCAAGTGTATTTTACTAACAAGGTATTAACAACAACTTCAAAGCAATGTCAAATCTTTATATTCTGCAATGATGGTCACCTCCCATTATGAGTGTCGTCTTTTGAAGTTAGGGTAAGCCAAAATTTTTTTCTGTGAGTCCCCCACCTTGTAACATCCGAACAAAACAGCCCATCCCGTACCGCTAATATGTGGCGTTTATTTACCTGACCTCACCAGTAAAGTAATATGTAACACAAGGGCTTTTTTATGTGGGTTACCCATACACATGAATATGCACATGGGCTAAGGGAAAAACTGCGCAATCTCCGCGGCCATTGTCACAGTGTCGATATTACACCGACCCCGACTTCTCTTACGGCAATAAGAGTTACTGCCACAGGACTGGAATCCCCTCTCAGACCGATCACCTGTTCCAAACTTAAATGAAGGGGAGAAGGTATTTAACTGGTTTCCCCACTAAGTCAGGATGTGACACAAGTTTTTTGGGTTTTTTTTTTTAAATTTACAAGCCATTCCTTTTCCCAGTTAACCTTTTCGATAGCAGTTGCCATCACAAATTATTTTACATCTCTCTCTCTCTCTCTCTCTCTCTCTCTCTCTCTCTCTCTCTCTCTCTCTCTCTCAGACGGGATGTAGCAAACCTCTCACTGCTCTATCGCTATTTCCATGGAAAGTGCTCGGACGGTCTGCATTTCTTAGTTCCACCAGTTCTAACCTTCATGGCTAGGACCCGCCATGACACTCACATGGTAACAGACCACCTCATAGCCTCCGTATTCCACTGGTGAGAAGTTCCACTCAAACATCTTCTTCTCGCTAACCACTGTTACATGGAATTGCCTCTCAAGAGAATGTTCAAAGCTAGTCATTGTCTTGCCCTCCTATCCGCATAAACTGCCTCTTAGTGAACCTCTACCCCAAGTGGCTCCCGGGCCTTGTCACTGTAAAAAAGCATAAATTCTTAGCTGGGGACTGATAGAGGTAATTTGATCATTTAGACTGATATTAGATATTTCTATGGATTATTGTGCGTTAATTTGTGTGGCTTTTTAGGCCCTTTTTCTATTGGCCGTGTCTCTTCAGGATGGGAACGATCATCACCCCCTGTTCCTCCATCCAATTGACATAAGCTAATCAGGCAGAGAACCAACTACACTTTGTCCCTTTTGCCTTCGATATGTCCTGTGAATTTCAAAATTTCCAAACCTTCTTTCCTCATTATGTGTCCCAGAAAATTAACCACTTTCTGATTCTGAGTATAAGCTTTTAGTTAGCATTTTACTTAAGACATCCTTGTTGCTTACACACCTCGTCCGTGGAATTCTCAGGATCCTACTGTAGAACACCTTTTCTGTTATCTCCATTCTTCTCTTTATCTGTGAGAAAATGGTCCCGCATTCACTGTCATATAGTAGGATTTATATTAGATAGCAGTTCACCGTTTTTTTACTTTCTTTCTAACGAAATTTTCCTATCTTTTAACATTTAATTCAGTTTTTGGAAGGCATCTTCCGCTTATTCCAATGTGCCTTCGGATTTCGGTGTCACATTTTTCGTTACCTGTTAAACCACTTCCTAGATATTTATATTTCTGTACTTGTTTGATTTTTGACATCAGCAATTCGTAGTTCACACCATCAACCGCAGAAATTGTCGGTCCCCTCATTAATCGCAGAAGTTGTTGGTCTTCCCATCAACCGCGGAAATTGTTGATCCCACATTAACAGCAGAAATTGTTAGTTCCCTCATTAATCGCGGAAATTGTTGGTTCCCTATTAACCGCAGAAATTGTCGGTCCCCCATTAACCGCGGAAATTTTTGGTCTCCATTTAACCGCGAAAAATGTCGGTCCCCCATTAACCGCAGAAATTGTTGATCCTCATTAACCGCCGAAATTGTTGGTCGCCCCATTAAACGAGGAAATTGTTGTTCCCCCCATTTAACGCGGAAATTATTGGTCCCCCATTAACCGCGGAAATTGTTGGCCTCCCATTAATCGCGGGGACTGATGGACGGGTGACTGAGTTCAATTGACGGCCTGAATTTCTTAGAGGAGGAGGAGGAGGAGGAGGAAGAAGAAGACAACTACTGCTGTTAAACAGCCATTGAACAAGTTCTCGGCTTGTGCCGCTTTCGTTATCTCGCCCACAAAACTGTCCGGCTTTTGTTAAATCATTTTGTTTGTATGACAATGACGACCGAAGACGAAAAAGCACAAAGCGAGAAACATGTTTGCTTTCTATGGCGGTTACTTAGCATCGGCGGCGTTTGAGGGAAAAATTGGTAGAGCAAGGATGAGCGAAACAAGAGTACCACGAGATGTGGGCGGAGATGACGAGATTATGAAGGGATAGTGTTCAAGTTTAGTCAAAAAGCCAGAATTTCTATATAGATTCTTATCATTTGAAAGATTGACGCCACACAGTCTTCTCATTTATTTCATTTGATCTTTTCTTTAGTAAATATCATTGGAACAGAGGCGGAGAAAGAAAAAAATAAAAGAATGAAAGAAATAAAAAAAGAAAGAAAGAAACAGCAGGCAAAGTAGAAATATTTATAAAAGAAAAGTAACAGACAAGTAATTATTAAAAGAAAGAATAAAAAGAAAGAAAGAACGAAAATGAAGCAATATATATAAAGGAAAAGAAAAAGAAATCGATGATAAAATACAGAGTAACGAAAGGAAAAAGAAAGAAAAAGAAAGAAAAAAGAAAAAGAAAGAAAGAATAAAAAGAAAGAAAGAATAAAAATGAAGCAATATATATAAAGGAAAAGGAATAGAAATGGAAATCGATAAAATAAAGCGTACTGAAAGAAAGAAGAAATAAAGAAAGGAAGAAAGAAAGAGTAAAAATGAAGAATAAATATATAAAAGAAAATAAAAGGAAATCGATGATAAAATAAAAAGTAACGAAAGAAGGAAAGAAAGAAAGAAACAAACAAAGAAACAAACAAACAAAACACATTTGACTAAAAATCTGGTGATGTATATAAGGAAACAAAAAAGAAAAGAGACACTACTAGCAAAAAAAAAGGTGGAGATATTAAATGAAAAAGAACGAGAAAGACAGAGATAAAATCCATAGGGAAAAAAACGGAGAGAGACTAAGAAGAAGAAGAAGAAGAAAGAAGAAGAAAAAGAAGAAATCGAGTAAATTTTGTCCCGCTCATTCGACGCGAGGGAAAACTGCACCGATGTAAGTACAGCACAAAAGCAAACGGGAAACATTTAGGTCGTTAACGGACAAAACATCTACGAACGAGTGTAGAGGACGAGAAGCTAAGAAAAGAAAAATATCTTAAGGTCTAAGGATTGAGATAGGCGGGCACTGAAAGAAACACAGAGAAAAGCATTTGGTAAAGACCGCGGAAAGGAAACTAAATAAATAAAAATCGTTTTTCTATTGTTTTTCGTGTTGTTTTTTTTCTTTCTTTCTTTTGCGGCCAACCCGTGCCAACAATAGGATTATTTTTAAACAACCTGTTCATGTCACCCTCAATATCACTGACAGAATATACTTAAAAAAAAAAAGAAAAAAAGTCACTTTTTTTCATTCGTCGTAACAACTGCATAGAAACTTACACAACAATTTCAAGCAGCGGAGAATGAAAACAAAATGAAAGAACCACAATTTTAATTTTGGCATTTGCAATTTTTCCTCGCTGCTTTTAAAATTATTCCGATAGGCTCGGATTTAGCTTCATTTTCTGAATAATTAACCTACATATTTGTGGGTGGAGGGGAGCATAAATAATTTCTGTTTTTGTTTATCATATTTTTCTTCAAAAAAATAAAATACAATTACATTTTATTCCATTACATTCTTTGCCACGTCTTGTTGCCACTTATCGGGCAGCTCTTTGATGCCTTTTTGAGTAGAATTCCGCAGGTTTTGATGTGAACAAAGATTTCGACGAACTCTGGTTTTCATTAGAGAAAATCCTCCCCGCCATCAAAGTGTTTTGCAGCGGTCTAAAAATGTGAAAACCGGTTGATGCAAGGCTCAAGCAAATAAAGCGGGTGGAGCAAAATCAGATCAACCGAATTCCAGTTGTTTGGGGGGGGGGTTCATCTCATTCTTATTATATGCGGCCTTGCGTTGCCATAGAGGAGAATAAAAGTTACCTATTGATGAGAGTCAGGGAGCTTCTCTGCAAACTTTTATGGACTCATTGCAGCTGTTGGAAGCATGTATGTGCATTTACTGTTTCATTGCATTTTAAGAACTGTAAATGAATAATTCTCTGACAATCCCCACCCCACACTCATCATTACTTTCTTTCTAAGGAGCTCAGTTTTTCTTCTTTTTTTTTTTTTTTTTGCTGTGCTGTGGGGGGGTGCTTGTAGAGAGTTATCCTTGTCAATCTACTGCCTTTGCGTTGAATATTGTTCTATGTAGCGTAACCCAATCTTCATCACCTGTTGTGATATATTTAAAGAACGGTTAGTTAGAATGATACATACGGCATTAAAATTGGGTCCCCAAAACGGAAATTACTTATGACTCATTCTAATGGGTTCTGCATGCATATAGATACAGGGTAGAAAGGGTCCATCCCACTCCGCGCAGAATAATTTATAATAGGGATCTTGGGAGCGTGTGTTATTCACAGAAGAAGAAGAAGAAGAAGAAGGAGGAGGAGGAGGAGGAGGGGGTTACTTAGCAAAGTGAATAAAAATAATAGCTACACAAGACCAGCGACTGTTCTAGATAATAAAGAGAAAAAATAAGCAAAACAAGGAAAGAAAGAAAGAAATCTATATAAAGAAAGAAAGGAAGAAAGAAATTTACACACAAAAAAACGAAACTGTCTGAAAGAAAGAAGAAATATACAAAGAAAGAAGAGCAAAAATGTCTGAAAGAAAGAAGAAATTTATACGAAGAAAAAAACGCAAAAATACCTGGAATAAAGAAAAGAAAGAAAGAAATTTATATCAAGTAGAAAAAGAGAAAAATATCTGAAAGAAAGAAAGAAAGAATTAAATGGAAGAGAAAATCCTATTCATAATATCTTTCTTTCTTTCTTTTCTTATTTTTTCGTAAGATCCCTATTATAAATTATTCTATGTGGTGGTGGGAATGTACCCTTTCTACCCTGTAACCTCATTTGTAAAGATTAATATGCATAAAAAAACTATTAAGATGAGTCAAAAGGGAGAGAAAATGTCTGAAAAATATAATAAATGAATGAAAAAATGAAAAAAAATAAATAAAAAAGATAGAAAGACATTATAAGTAAGATTAATTAAACAAATTCATGAAAGCGTTCATTAAGTCTCACGTTTAGGAAGAAAATATGGTGGCAAAAATTGATAGAAATGAAACAATAATTCCAGCTTTATTTCAAAGATGATTACATTTAGACACCACCACTCTTCTTTAAGTGTTGTGTTCCTTCAGGATGTTGGCGATCATGGTTCTCCATAATTTCCTGTCCTTTATAGCTCTTAATAAAATTTATCTTTTTGTTATATGTTCTAATCCTTGTTCTGCTAAATATTTACACAAGCTCGTTCTTCATATTCTTCTATGTACCGTGTCCTTCAGGACGTGGGTGATCATGGCTCTTCACAACTTCCTGTCATCTTTCCTAAAACTTGTTCCGCCATCCATTTAACCTCTAAGTAGCACATGCGTTTTTTCCTCTGTCCCTCTTGCATTCATATTTGTCCCGTGAGTATCATATTTACCAAGTCTTCTTTCCTCATTATGTGCGCTAGAAATTTCAACTGTCTCTTCTTGATGTTAAGTATACGTTTTTTTTTTTGCTTCCAGTTTCTCTAAAACTTCAACGTGGCTCACATATTCGGTCTATAATATCCCCAGCATCCTTCTGTAGAACCACATTTCTGTTGATTCAAGTCTGTTTTTCAACTTTGATGAGATTGTGCAGCATTCACAGTCATATAGGCGGACATATATCACGCAACAGTTCAGTACTCTTTTCTATTTTTCTCACGAAGATTTTCTGTCTCTTAATACTCTGCTTAGCTTTTGGAAGGCATCTTTCGCTATCCCAATACGTCTTCGGATCTCGGTGTCGCACTTTCTGTCTTCTGTTAGAATATTTCCGAGGTATTTAAAATTTTTTGTACTGGTTTGATTTTTGTATCCACCTATTTGTAACCTGTATATATTTTTTCTAATTATGAAAGGTCTCAGGTTAATAGTGTCCGCCTCACTCCACACACACGCACGCACACACACACACACACACGCGCGCGTGCGCGCGCGCGCGCACACACACACATTTATATATATGGCAAATATTCACAAGAGCTTCTGTCTTTCTTTTTATGCGCCGTGTCCTTTCAGGACGTAGGCGATCATGGCTCTCCACTTTGTTACTAAAGAAATTCTCCTGTCTCGTAATACTCTGCCCAGCTTTTGGAATGCGTCCTTGGCCATCCCAATACGTCTACAAATCTCACCGTCGTACTTACTGTCCTTTGTCAAGACGCTTCCCAGATATTTAAACTTCCACACCTGTTTGATTTTAGTGCCCCCCGACTTTTAAATCGCATTTCGGGCTCATTCTTTTACTGATGACCCTGCATTCTGCATTCTTGTAGTTTATACTTAGTCCCTTCTTCTCGCTATCCTTCGCTACCTTCTGTAGGAAGTTTTGTAATTTCTCTTCCATGTCTGCTATCAGCATTGTGTGATCAGCGTATCTGTGTACAATCTTTAAATCCACCAGTTCAGACTGTCACAGCTAGGACCCGCCGTGCCACGTACATATTCTCTACCTATTCGATTTATAAGGAGGCTTCCACTAATATAGCTTCTTCGCCAGAACTGTTACGTTGGGGAACAGACTCCCCAGACGATGCTTCCTCAATCACTACGGCCTGCTATTATCTGTCGAAACATATCCTCATATGTGCACCCCTGATTTCCTCCCTTTACTCACTTACAATAACCTTATTCAGTAAGACGGTAAAGAGATAGAAAGATTAAACAGAAAGAAAGAAAGAAAGAAAGAAAGAAAGAAAGAAAGAAAGAAAGAAGGATTAAAAGAAGAAATAAAGAATGAAAGATTAAAAGAATGAAGGATTAAAAGAATGAAATATTAAATGAATTAAAGAAAGATTAAAACAAGAAAAAACAGATTAAAAGAAAGATTAAATCAAGAAAGAATGAAAGATGAAAAGAATGAAAGAAAGATTAAATGAAATATAAAGAAAATAAAATAAAGAAAGATTAGAACAAAGAAAGAAAGAAAGAAAGAAGCTATTGAAATGTCATTGCTATAATTAGTGATTTTTTCTTTTGTTTTTTTTCTTTTCAAGATAGTTTTCTGAAAACTAACGTTGAGGGGAAAAACATTAAAGTTTCTGAGTCAGCTGAATGCCTCAGACGTCCCGATTGTTTTTATGTTCAAATTGTGGAACGACAGGAAAATAGCTTCACTCCACCACACACACACACACACACACACACACACACACACACACACACACACACACCAAAAAATAAACACACACACAAAAAAACACACACACACAAACAAACAAAGAACAAAACAAAAACAACAAATTTTCCCCTGGTAGAACAGTAACTATCCAATGCATACCAACCTTCCAAAATCTACGTCGTTTTTGTCGCAAAATAACATAGAAAGGTTCATCGAACCAAAACCTGGCCTCTATAGTCATGTCCGCGTAGAGAATCAGCAACAACGAAAATATATTAACAGTAACGAGTAGTGTATTAATTACTAATTAAAAAATAGTAGGAGTAATTAAAACCCAAATAGAGATGATACCAGCTCGTTCGTCTTGTACAAGACACGAGATTAGAGATTTACAGATTCAGAGGCATATTTTATTCGAATACTTGCGGAACAAGTTAAGATTGTAATGAATCGGGGTAGCATCCTCTTGTGAGTCGGTTGCACAGAGCGGCGGTGGGAAGGAGCTGCTCGTGTGGAACATACATCTCCCCAATGGAATACGAAGGGAATGACGGTGGTTAGCTACAATGAGCGTTCCATGGTGGATCTTAAATGTGAATGTAAGAACTGATCTTTACATGTGAATGTAAGAACTGGTAGAATGTAGTTCGTCTGAACACTTTGCATGGAAATAGCAATAGGGCAGCGAGAGGTTTGTAGCGTTTCGTCCATGAACAAAAAACGAATTGTAGTGTGGAAAAAAAATGTCCCCGACAAAGACGCGGAGACACTTTAGGACTCTATCGAGGCTGGAAAGTGAAGACTATATAGCTCCAGCCTATATATGGCAGGAGTACTCCGTTTTAGGCTTGATCTGGCTCTAGTATAGGTAAAGGATAAGAGGATCATTTTACCTGAATCTTTAGCGATGGATCAGATATAAGAGTTCCACTTGAGGTTGGGTGTGAGTTTGAGGCCCAGTACTCCCTCAAGGCTTGATGACTCCCCGAGGGGACATCCGTTCATCGTGACTGGCGGTAGTTCGTGGTCCGATTGGTGGTGATACTAGTTTGGTTTTTGAGGCATTGAATATAGTCAGTCAGTTGTGTGCCCATGCGTGATACCCGCATAGTCGATCATGTATCTTTCGATACATGACTGACGAGGCAGATTTTTCTATGTATCTAGACATTGAACAGGTTAAGATTGCAGCGATCTACGTACCATCCTCTTGGGAGTCTGTTTCACAGATCAGTGACTCGCGGGAAGAAGCTGTTCGAGAGGTACTTACTGCTCACCGATGGAATACAGAGGGAATGTGGGTGGTTTGCGTGGCATGGCGGGTTCAAGCCTTAAAGTTTCGACCTGGCGGAAGCAAGGAATGTAGTTCGTCCGAGCACTTTTCATGGAAGTAGCGGTAGAGCAATAAGTGATTCGCCAAAACCAAGCATGTGAGAAAGATGTTAGAGGATGGAGAATAATTCGTCGCCAACGGGGACGCTTTTGAATTCTATGGAGACATGAAAATGAAGACCGGGCAACTCCCACACAAATATGTCAACAGTACGCCATTTTCGGCCTGATCTGGCTCTTATATGGCTAGGTACTTACTGAAGCATCTTATCTGCATCTTTAGCGATGAATCATATATAAGAGTTCCACTTGAGGTCGGGTGTGAGTTTGAGGCCCAATAATTCCACAATGCTTGATGACTCTTCGCGGGGACATCCGTTCATCGATAGTTCAGGCTCTGATCAGCGGTGATGGAATGTAACTAGTTTGGTTTTTGAAGCATTGAATCTAACCAGCAAGTTTCCCCACTAGGTATGGTTCTACAGAAGGATGCTAAGGATATCATGGACTGAGCGTGTGAGCAACGATAAAGTTTTGGAGAGGATGAAAACAAGGAGGAAGCTTACTTAACACTAGGAAGAGGCAGCTGAAATTTCTGGTACAAGTAATGAGAAAGGAGGACAAGGAGAATCTGATACTCACAGGGTGGAATAGATGGAAAGAGAGACAAGAGAAAGCAACGCGTGACATACCTAGTGGGCTTAAGCAAGTGAATATAAGAACTGGGTCTAGGGTGAGTAGCAAACGGACAAAACTTATTGAGAGCTACAAGGGATAGGGGGAAGTGGAGAGCCATGATCGCCTACGTCCTGAAGGGACACGGCATATAAAAGAAGAAGAAAGGAAATTAGTGTTAAATCGGAAGACAGGTCAGCTGCCAATCACTGATCGTCAGAAATTTTATGATGCGCCCATATAGTATCGGTTATTTAGTAAATATTTAACACACCCAATGCCTCCGCAGAGAAACTGTTTCTAGTCACGAAATAAAAGCCTTTAGTTTGCAAATGGTTTTAATATCGTAAAGCTTACAAAGGTAATATTTAAATCAACTGAGCCACTCGTAAAAATAGTTCGAACAGTTTAGCGTTCATTAAAGCTTCCTGAAGCTGAGACATTTATCAAAATTGAAAAAGAGCCCCTGTTCAAAATATCAGGTTTACGGCTAAAATCACGTTGAATCATCGTTGTTTAACTGAGACTGGTGTGATATGATCATAAGCCCTGTTTACGAGTGAGATTAGTGAGACAGTATCATACCCGGGTGTCGAGAGGGTGGATTTTAAAAAGGATAAGACAATCAAGGCGACTTAGGGTTGACGTCTAGATTATCTGGGAACACCTTCAATTAGTGACCGTCTAAGCCAGGAATGAGAAAACTGCACGGTCGGATGGACATGAAAGCATTTTTTTCATACTTTATTTAATTTTCGTCTAAACATTTGTTCTTTTTTTACAATTTTAGTTAATATTCAATGGAAATAAATGATAAGCCTCTGAGAATCTATTAATTTGAATGGATATTTTCGAGAAATTTTCAAGTTTGTAATATCAACATTGGAATTTTAGTTACGGTTAATAGTCCCTGCCTAAAAGAGTGTTTCTTGTGTGGTCATTATTCAAGCATTTTTATTTATGCAGCCCTGCATCTATCCGCTAAAAAACAAATGCGGCACTGAGATTCTCACCTGACGTTTTAAATATTGCCTCGACTAAGAGTAATATATAAGGTGCGATGGGTAAATTGTCTCTATTTTATATTTTTAATTTCGCGCATGCGCGTTGTTTGTTTATGGAGTGATCACTAGTGATGGCTACGTTATGCCTTCATTCACCTTCCCACAGAACCTAAGACTCAACACGGAGGCCTACATCAAGTGACTTGAGAGGAGGTAGTGCTTTCCTGGGTCAAGAGGGTGGCTGCTGGAAGACCTTATGTCTGGCAACAGAACTCTATACCATGCCATACAAGCAGGAGAACACTGTCATGGCTGTCAAACAATTTCTGCAACTACATCACCCCTTATATCTAGCCACCTAACTCCCTAAACTGCAACCCCCACTGATTATTAAATGTGGGGTACAGTTGAGCGAGAGACCAATAAAAACTCTTTGTAACACCAAAGATGAACTGAAGGCAAGGATTATGGAAGCATTCACCAACTTAAACAAGAAAACCTCCCAGAAAAGTTAACGGAGATTCCGAAGTCATCTGGAGGCCGTGCTTAAAAGCAATGTCAATTTTATTTAATAAATTTACTCTTTGGTATTTCAAGATATTGTTGCGTAATTTAGATGAGAATTTATACATTGCGCCCTGTATAGGCCTCCAGTCTCTGATACTATTACTGAGTGCGACCCCACGGCCCTAATTGAGTGCGACCCCACGGCCCTAAATGTTGGCCTAGTCCTATACGAATGATTCTTTTTTTCCCCAACGCTCCTTGTTAGATATTTAGGCCAAAGGGCGCCTCCTGTATTCAAATTGCACTGATAAATGGAGCACGGTTAATTCAACAGTGTTAGTGTCAGTGTTAACAACCGGAAGTAAGCTGCAATGGAAATAGCCAAACCCCCGGATGACCGCTCAGAATCAACGAAGCGACTGAACTAGAACTTACAGGATTCTTTCTCCGTAAATATACTGCATTTGAATCTAATTTTTTTTTAAATATATCTAGAACTGTAAATATATCAACGTTTTTTGTTATGCGAATAGCATTTCGCAAGTGCGGTTGTTGTAGCTAAAAAAAAAAAAAAAAAAAAAGCTTACAAAAATTGTAAGGGTTGTAAGAAAGTAGAAAGAACCAAAAAAGTCAAAGTTTTGGAGGATTTTTAAAAAGCGTATTTTATTATTATTTTTTCTGTCTTGTTTGAAAGTTAAATCCCGTGAAGTAGAACGCAATAAGTCATGTCAACAATGTGTACCGGCAATATGCAATTACGTATATTTTTTTAATATGCTTTCAAGAACACTAGGTTCCAGTCTATAGTAATTTTAATTTACATTGTTGCTTTTGTTGAATGTAAACGACTTTAATAAAATTTAGTCTGGTTTACAATTGGATTTATAGAGTATTTTAGTATTGATCGAGAAGAGCTTTTTAATATTATAATCGTTATTGTAATGCTTGTTAATGTTTTGTTTAATTGCACTTCGTTCAGATAAATTCCATGTGAGCCTGCGTGAAAGAGTAGTTGTTGATTAACCTATATAAGTTTTTTTATTATTTAGAAATGTAAACTCTAGTTGGAAAAAATAATTAATAAACAGGAAGGGATTGAGAGACCTTATATTTATAATTAAAATGAATGATAAATTTTAAATGTGAATTTTTATCGACAATTTTAATATGTCTAATATCTTTTTATTGCAATTTCATACTTTTTGCATATATAGTGTATCTGATTTCTGTAAGAAATGTTGATGACATTATTGCAAATTTAACATTGAGAATACGGGTTATATTATTTCCTTAGTCTGTCCTGGACATTGAGTTTTACCTGGATTCTATCCTCTTGGAATTTTTTTTTTATACAAAATATATATGTATGTGTATGCTTGTATGTATATATATTTATATATTTTGCATATGTATGTGTATATTTACCACTAATATTATCTATCTATCTATCTATCTATCTATCTATCTATATATATATATATATATATATATATATATATATAAAGAAGCTCCTGCTGCCTATGGATAATAGTCACTTTAGCAATAGATACTAGCCTCCCGTTACTCTATTGGTACTTACATGGCAAATGCCCAGACGAGCTAGATTTCCGACTTACACCACTTCAGAGCTTCACACGCCATGCCGCGTACACAGAGTCGATTCATCCTCATACCCTTCATATTTTATTGCTAAGGAGGAAGTTCAACTCAGAACGATTCTACCTGACCACCAATTATTCGAACTATAAATTGTTTGAATGAAAATTAATCGAAAGGACAATTATACTAAATGATAATTATTCGAATTTCCTATGTTTGAAATCCATATGCGGTCTTGCACTGAGAGAGTCAATGCTGATTTTCCTAGAACCAATAATGCCCTTGAAGGATTAGCATAAGGGATTTTTGGCAGCAAGTGTCATCCCTTCATCTCACAATATAGAAAATTCTTAGACGATCTTAAAAGTTAACAGGACTTGCAGAAAATTCATATTGCAAAAGTAAGAGCAGGTTGGCAAAATATTAAGAGCTCAAAGAAATACCGCAATGTAAATGGAAAACATAAAAAATTAGTGGCATCCTTTAACGAGTACCCTTCAGTAGTTGACTATTTGCGAGCAGTATCATTTAAGTTAAGGTTATAAGGATTTTTTTTACTAAATTGTGTTATTAACGATATTTGTATTTCGAATAATTATCATTTGTTTATTTCCTCTTTTAATTTTTACATTTTTATTGCAATAAAAATTTTGCATTTCGAATAATTATCAATTAGTCTAATTGTCCTTTCGTTTAATTTTCATTCAAACAATTTACAATTCGTATAATTATTTTTCGAATAATTGTTTTCTACCTCTCTATACTTCCTTAAAAAAACGGTTCAGTTCCGCATTCCTTGTAGCTTACACAGAATCGATATACACCTGATGAAGGCCGGAGGGCACAACGGCTGAAATGTTCCCACAAAAACAAAGACGGGGACAATAGTCCGAATATAAATAGTGTAAATAATCCTGTTAGGAGTTTGTTACACAAAGTAACAGCATCTTGGGAAGAGGCTGTTCGAGTGGAACATCCTTCTTATTAACAGAATACGAAGAAAGTTCTTAGAAGTATGCTGGTGGAACCAAGTATTAGTCAAGTAGCTTTCTAAATACTCCCGTCAAGTAACTACAAGTACTTTTGGGTTCATGCCTGTCAAGTAAAAACTGTCAAAATTGAGGTAGAGTAGAAAAGAGTGGTTCTTGTGCCTTGTGAACAATAGTATTTAAAAAAAGAAAGAAAATATGGCAAATAGTACAAGAGAGTTGAAATTCCAGCTAAAATAGTTCAACTTTGACTAACAGTCTTCAGGAAGATTTCAATTAACTTTTTCCAAAGGGTCAGGCCAGGAATTACTTCCTGCAACTGCTATCACGTGACCCAGTGCAAGTAGGTCAATTGAAAATATTCTAAATAGCTGGATACTTTCCAGTAAAATCGTGTGCAAATTTCAGATCAGGTTGTAAATTAAACTCAATTTTTTAATCATTTCATTACAAGCAAGGCTATAAAGCCACTAAGACGTTGAGGGGGGTTGCTAAAAGTGAAGAATCCTGGGAGAACTTTATTAAGGTGAAGGTACAATTAAAGAACAGGATTTAAGGAGACAGAAGATGACGATTGACGTTGCATTTAAAGTTTTTAATGATCGTAGTTGACTGGAAAGGTATAAGCCGGAAGAGAATTCCACGAGCGAGAAGTGCGAGAGAAGAAACTATTAGAATAGAACTTACGGTTAGATTTAGCCATTTCAACAGTAGAAAGATGACCGCCTCGCTTCCAAACTGCTACTACGCTTACCTTCATGTATTCCCGGTACCAAAGGGGAAAACTCATCATAACAATTGCCATGAAATATTTATAGAAAAGGCACTGCCTAGCTACGTTACCCTGCAGCTTATTTCTTTGGATTTTGCCAAGAATCTCTCGCTACATAGTAAAAGTACCCTACCAGATTTAGCCACAATATTTGATCCACGGACGAATGGTAGACTCATCCGTTGTTTACTATTGACAAGGTGCAGTAAATAATATTACTTAAACAAGTGCCCTTTGAATACAGGTGTATGTAGAGTTCATGCCTTATATCTGACAAGAATTCAGTATTTAATTCCTGAGCAACCCGTTCTGTTGTTTGCCTGTGAAGCCATTCTCGCAAATGCGTGTTATTAGCAGCATGTTAATTGCCATCAATGATATAAAGAAATGATTCCAAGAAATAATCTGGACATCCCAGTCGCACCGAGTGACGCCAAATATTTTCTGCCAACGAAAGAACTGCCTTTTCTTTCAAGTCTACTTAATTCACTCTCTCGTCTCACTCAAACTAGATACTATTTTCACCTTCTTATTTCAACAATCAGCCTACAATCAACAACAGAATAGGTTACACGCATTTTATGTAGGCCGTCCAATTTTTATCTCTCTCTCTCTCTCACACACACATACATACATACATACACACACAATACCCCTCTCTCTCTCTCTCTCTCTCTCTCTCTCTCTCTCTCTGAAGTTACATAAATTAAGTCGTTATTTATTGAAAATTTCGATTCTTGACTGAGTATTTGGGTTTGCTTCGGCAATTAGTCTCCGGCAATGCTAGTCGAACTCTCTGTCTTCGGACAGAGAGGAACACAGACGAGGCTATGCCGAAGGGCAGAGACTCGTTTGGGGTGGTAGACAGTTACCCGACCCCATGTACACGGGATCTACGGGGATTTTTTGCCCGAGCCTAAGGGCTCGGTTTTGCCCAGCATTAAAAAAACGGCCTTGTGCCACATCCTGCCTCGTGGGGAGGTGATGTAAATAACCTTGACTGAGTATTGGCAAACACAGGCTTCTTTTATTTTAATCTATGTTGTTTTGGGGTTGTTTTTTTTTTTAAATTACTAGGAAAAGACGGACACGTCATAGAATAGCGATTATTAAATGCGTTTTATCTATAACATTTGTAATGAGATCGTCCCTTAAAATGTGTTATGCACGGGGAACTTTTTCTGAGACAAAGCGATTTTTTCTTACAGTAAGCTACACGCCGCATAAAGCCCGGATCCAACTCGAGGTACAGACTTACGTTAAGGGTTAGTTTATATGGATAGGAGGGGAAGATAAGGGTTAACACTAGACTTGGATAGGTTAAGATTGTAGTGATCGGGGAAGCACCCACTTGGGAGTCTGTTCCACAGGGCAGTGGTTCACGAGAAGAAGCTGAATGTAACTTACCGCCTATGGATTACAGGTGGTTTGCTACAATGTGAGAGACCTGGCGGGACCAATGTAGTTTTGTTGTAACCTAGAAAAGGTTACCGAATAAGGAATAAACAAAAGGGACGTTGGAAATGAAGTGGTAAGTGACGTGAAGTAGGTAAACCACTGCTAGTGGTGAACTACTTAGAGCATATTACCCCCCCCGCCCACTTACAATAATATCCAACGTACACTATTGACATTATTCGGACTATTGTCCTCATCTTTGTCGCCATGTTTTATGTTTCAGCCATTGTACGCTCCAGTCGTCTTCAGGTGGTTGGAATGTCGAACTGAACCCTTTATTTATGTCTAATGGGTGTCATTGAACTCACACTCTTTGGGTTCTGTCCTTCAATACCCGGTTAAGACAGTGGAGAACATTCAAAGGGGAATTAACAGGAGATAACTGACATCCATTAGACATGGCACGTAGAACTAGAACAGTCTACCCCAGTGAGTGAAATAAAGGGTTCAGTTCGACATTTCAACCACCTGAAGAAGGCCGGAGCGTACAACAGCCGAAACGTTGTGATAAACATAGCGACAAAGATGAGGACAATAGTCCGAATAACGTAAATAGTGTACATAATACCTCATCTCAGAAATATAGACAGTATCTGTAGTATCCAACGTATTTATGAGGATTGGGATATACCTATTAGTGTTCATAGGTACGGTATATAACAATTTTGTCTGATCACTTTCCATGGAAGTAGCATGAGAGCAGTGCGAGACTCACCATATCCCGCCTATGATAGAGAGATTGGGAGGTGGAAAATAATTCTTCTCCAACAAAGACGCGGAGACGCTTTTTAACCCTATCAAAACCGGAAAGTGAGGACCGGGCAGCTCCCACCCAGATATTGCAACAGTCCTCCATTTTTGGACTGATCGGGCTCTTATATGGGTAGAGGATAGCATGAGGAGTCAGGTATTTACCGAAGTGGTACAGAGAGCCGATCATTTTACCTGAATCTTTAGCGATGGATCATATATGAGTTCCGCTTGATGTTGGGTGTGAGTTTGAGGCCCAATATTCTCTATAGGCATTGGAGCCTCCTCGTGGGGACATCTGTTAATCATGACTGTTAATTCAGGCGGTGGTGGAATATAACTAGTTTAGTTTTCGAAGCACTGAATGTAACCAGCCAGTCTTTCCCCATTGGGAAGTTTGTGTTAAAGCAAAAGAGAGGTCAGCTGCCATTCTCTGATCGTCAAGAGGTTCAGAGTTAAGCCCACATATCGTCGGTAATTTAGTAAATATTTAACAAACCCAGTGCCTACTTAGATATCCCAAAGCTTACATAATATCATCCATATTTTTATTGGGGTTACACTTAGAAAACAAGCTATGCCTTATTTTGGAAAAGAAATTTGAATTTCGCACGTTTGATATTAGATATTTGAACTCTTTATGTAATAATAGCTTATATTGTTATTTGTCATCGTAAGAAGTATTTTGCCAAACAATTTTAATTTATTAATATATTCATTAAGTAACAAACTGCAGCAATTTCAATTGAATCCGTTTAAAATACAACCAAACTTAAAAAGAATTTTTTAAAATACTGATCCCCTTTGCATATGCTAATTTCTAAGAGAAATTAAATTGATCTGAAAGATATAATTTAAAAATATACCCATAAATATCAGCAGTTTTATTATTTAAAAAGTAATTTGTTGACTATTTAGATACAAGGCTTTATTTAGGGGGGGGGAAACATTAAATAATCAGCATTAAAAGGCCCAAAGGCCGTAAAACAAACAAAAATTGTTGAATATTTCTTTTTAGATTGATACAGAGTATACTTAACTTCGGTGAATCTACAGGAACTGGCATTTCAACATGATGTGACCGTAAGTCTTATCTTTTTAGGAGAGTAGACATTAGTAAATGTTGTACAATGCTACTCAGGCTTCACAAAGATTAAATTATATTAAAGCATTCATTGGGCACCTCGGTGTGGCGTAATGGTTAGCAAGCTTGTTTCACTAGAACAATTATGACTGAGTAGTGAGTTTGATCCTCACTGGGTGCACAATACTTTCAGCCTTGTGCCACATCTAAGCAGCGCTTAGAAAATCACTATATTAACGCATTCATTACATCCTTGCATATCTGTATACCTTACATCATTAGCCTTCTACCTCTCTTTGGGAAACTAGTAGAGGCTCTAAACAATACTGAATTGGTTCATCATCTCTCATCGCAGGGCCTTTTCTCAGACAAGCAATATGACATTTGTAGCTGAATTATTTTCAATACGGGTATAGGATTTAGAAAATACTTGGTTTGAATGCGGTTTGATATTTCAGGCGAAAATTTTAAGCAGTATTGGTACTTTTATGATCAAATTTTAAGCATTAAAGGTACTTTTATGATCAAAACATATTTACAGTGTTCTTGGACTCTTTTTGAATCACAGAAGACGACATAAGCTTCTTTTCTTTCTTTTTTTACTTGACCAAGAAGACTTAAGTATTCTTTTATTACTTGACCCATAACAATTAAAAGATCAACTGCTGATGTACTTACGATAATTGCAGAAAGAGCCTATCATGCTCTAGGTAAAAAACAGTGAAGCCCGGGCTGTAGCTTTGGACATCTTGAAAGCCTTTGACACGGTTTGGCACGCAGGTCCTCTCCACAAGCTGAAAAGTTACGGTCTCCCCGGGCACTTTTTGAACTGATCCAGTCTTTCCTATCAAGTCGAAAAATGAAAGTTATTCTGAAAGGACACTCGTCTAGATCCTTTCATACTAACGCGGGTCTCAACACCCCCCTCCTCCCCAGGGGTTCCATCCTTGGTCCTACTCTGTTTCTAATTTTCATTAATGACCTTCCTGATGACATCAGCTCTCAACTTGGAATTTGCGCTGATGACACAACAATTTACTCCTGCTTCGACAGAAAGTCTGAT
This sequence comes from Acanthosepion pharaonis, assembly GCA_903632075.3. Lineage (NCBI taxonomy): Eukaryota > Metazoa > Mollusca > Cephalopoda > Sepiida > Sepiidae > Acanthosepion > Acanthosepion pharaonis. The sequence continues at coordinate 1,546,077 of CAHIKZ030005507.1, forward strand.
CAGTCCGTCAAGATCAAAATGGCAGCCGATGTCCAAAATGACCTTAAGTCCGTCGTTAAGGGGCAAAAAATTCCTTGTTAATTTTAACGCTTTCAAAACTAAACTTCTCTCCATTAATCATCTGAGAGACCTATTGTAGCATACCTACGGACTATAATGCGTATGTCCCCATTCACATAAATACAGTAGTAAATACTGTATGTTGGTCTGCAATTGGAGATTCATTGTGGAATTCATTTCATTTCACTCACTTCTAGCAGTTGACTACTTCTTCTACGCGCCGCTGGCGAATCTTACGTGTGTTGTTCTTGTCCTAAGTATTATCGTTCATTATCAACCTTCGTGTGATTATTCTATTCTGTAACCTTTCCTAAGTTACAACAAGACCCATTTTTGCCTTCCATCAGCATGGCTGATGCTAACCTCCAGTGACTTGTTGCACCTTCTCGGGCTCACGTTCTCTGTTGATATTAAGTGGAAAGACTATATTGAATCTATTGCTAGGCCAGCTGCTTAGAAAGTCGGTTCACTTTGTCGAGCAAGACAATTTTTCTCTCCAGAATCTATCTTGGATATCTATAAGTCTACCAATTGTCCATACTTGGAGTATTGTTGCTGCATATGGTCTGGTGCTCCTGCTATTTACCTTGAGCTCTTTGATAAGATCCGAAGAAGAATCTGCAATATTATTGGTCCTGGTCTGGTGGCTCGAATCCAGTCCCTTTCCCACCATCATAAGGTTATCTTTCTATGTCTTTTTCTAAAAAATGCTTTCAGGGTAATTGTTCAGATGAGCTTTTCGCTATGGTACCAAGCGTTTTTTTTTAATTTAAGCGCAGCACTAGGCTCGCGTTGAGATCTCATCAATTTACAGTTTAGGTGGCTAGATACAGCCGTAAATTATAGGCTAAGAGTTTATTTTCTCGCACTTCTCGCTTGTGGAGCTCCCTTTTGGAACCATGCTTTCCAGCCAATTTTAATCTGCCAAAATTTAAATGCAATATCAATCGCTATCTACTGTCGTCCCGATTACTCTCTTCTCTTTCTGCTCATCATTAATGTTTCTGTTCCTAATTCTTCCCCCTCACCCTGTAACTCCTTGTCTTTTAGTGGCATTACTTCCTTGCTTGGGGTGATACCGATTAAAAAAAAAGACAATCTTCTTTTGCCGGCATGTCTACGAAATGAAAACACAGTTTAGTTTCACTCGGTATCTGTTGTATACATCACGAGAAATCTTCAGCATCTTTTTCGTATCTCGGCAGACTCTCAACTACGTCATCGTCGTAATACTTCCAAAATGTATTATTAAGGTAATGCTCAAGATACGGCAAACCCCCCATCGTGTACAGGTGACAAGAAATTGGTTCAAAGACACTAGACTCACTTCTAGGCACGACAGTTGCAGACACGCACGCTCTCAAGATTTCAGCCCCATTAAGCATGTATAAAACATAATGTAGACTTCATTGAACTACCTGAAGCCACACCCAAAAAACACAACACTTTTATGGACAGACTTGAAATCTGCCTGGAGCAATATGTCCACGCAATGACTTCAGCACTTCGTAGGCTCTATGTCACGTTACATAGCCGCCGTCATTCAGGCTAAGTGTGCAGCTACAAGTTATTAGGTAGATGTCTGGAATCTTTTTTCTTTTGCATTTTGTTTTTTTTTTTTTTTTGTATTTCATATTATTTTCAGTTTTGTGTAAATTCTTCTTCTTCTTCTTCTTCTTCTTCTTCTTATTATTATTATTATTATTATTATTATTATTATTTTTAATAATAATGTTTTTGTTGTTGTTGTTTTTATTGTTGTTGCTATTTTCGCCAAATCTTACACTTTTTTTGTACTTTTTACAAATATTTCTACTGCAAGCAACTATAATGCATCTCCTCCTCCTCCTCCTAATTATTATTATTATTATATAAATGTTGTATAGAGTCTGTATGAGACATAGTACAGACTTCATTGAACTAGCTGCACCTCCCCAGCAAAAAAAAAAAAAATGTACAGACCTGAAACCACGCAATAACTTCAGCACTCTGTAGACAATCTGCTACGTCATATAGCCGCCGTCATTCAGTCTAAGAGTAGATCTACTATTAGGTAGGTATTTTCTTTCTTTTTTCTTTTTTTTTTTTGTTTTTGGTATTTCAATTTTTGTGATTTATTGCTCTTCTTTTTTCTTTTTCATCATCATCTTCATCATCATTATTATTATTATTATTATTATTATTATTATTATTATTATTGTCGTTGCTATTGTTGTTGCTATTTTCACTACCACTCTTCTTTTTTACTTCTATTACAAGCAATACTGCTGGTACTACTTCTACTACTACTACTATTACTACTACAATGTCTACTGCTACTACTAATAATAATAAAAAAAAGCGTTCCTATTATTAATAATATAAGGGCAAAGAGTACAGCCTTTTGATTATTGTTTGCCCCAACTTGCACGCTATTTTTGCAATGTGTTTTTTTTTTCTGCTATGAATTTCTATATTCTTCCGAATGATCTTAATGTCCCATTGTTCATGAGAAATGGCTTTTTAATTTCCTTGCTTTTACTTTTCTATCAATATATATATATATATATATATATATATATATATATATATATATATATATATATATATATAGACAGACATATAAATAGTTTTCTTCTTAAGAACTATCACCGCACGCTGGCCAGCCTTTCGTTGCACTTTTTTTTTCGTTAATCCCCTACACCGACACCATCCCAATCCGCCGCAGGTCAATGGTCGAATCGCTTACGCTGCTATGCGTTTGTTTACTCGCAATTCAATCCTTACAACCCCGGGAATTGTATTTGAATGACTGCACAACGAAATACTTAGTTTGGTACTCAGTTAAATTGCATGCAAGCAAAACACAAATATCAAAGATGCAAAAATACAATAAAAAGAAAAAAAGTCATATGCAGTTGGTTTGATTGATTTGTAGACCTGGCTATTAATTCAGCTACCTATATAAAAGTTCATATATATATATATATATATATATATATATATATATATATATATATATATATATATATATATATATATATATATATATATAATTTATACGAAAATTATAACATAAATATGTTATAAAATCAGTAAAAAAATAGCCATTTTATTTCAACACTTCTGGTGTCTTATCAAGTGATGGTGTTGAATGTAGAATAAATAAAGCCTTTATTCTACATTCAACACCATCACTTGATAAGACACCAGGAGTGTTGAAAGAAATGGCTGTTTTTGTAGTGATTTTATAACATATTCATGTTATAATTTTAGAATAAATTATATTTGTTCTACTCTGTATTGAGCAATCTTTTAAAATAGTATTTTTGGGTTATTAGAATTTTATTCCGTACACATCAATCCTATTCTTGTATATATATATATATATATATATATATATATATATATATATGTGTGTGTGTGTGTGTGTGTGTGTGTGTTTTCCCAGAATCTATCTGATATATCTATAAGTTTACCATTCGTATGTGCTTAGAATATTGCAATTACATATAGTTCCCCTGCTATTTACCTTGAGTTTCTTGATAAAATCCAAAGAAGAATCAGCAATATTATTAGTCCTGATCTGAAAGCTCGGCTTAAATCACTTTTCCACTGCCGTAAGGTTGCCTCTGTGTCTTTTCTATAAACTCTTTTATGGCAATTGTTCGGATAAGATCTTCGCTGTGGTTCCTACATTTAATTAATGTTAAGTTAATTTTTAAACACAGTACTAAACTGGCATCGTAACCTCATCAATTTACAGTTGAGTTGGCTAGATGTCGCAGTTAGTTTCTTTTCTTTTCTCGCATTTCTCGCTTGTGGAACTCCGTTTTGTAGGAGTAAGGAAGTAAGGACATTTTCCATAATTTTCATTGTCCCAAGCGCTTTCGGCCACTTCAGCCATTTTCAACTGTGGGGGTGGGGTTGGTGTTGTTAGTTTTTCCTCATGTTTTGACTGTTTAAGTTGTATTTTATTTTGTGTTTCGCCTGTTGAGAGAGGCGTGAGTGTCTATCTATTAAAAAAACTGTTCACACTTCATTCCCATTGTTATATAAGATGTGATTGATATTAGGAGAGTAATGATTGATATACAAGGACCTCTCTAATGGGTCATCGCAAGTTTAGATTTCATGGGGTTATTTTGATTAGTGACAAGTTATATGATTTTCCATTTTCTGTAATATAAGTTTTACATGTTTTTCGGTAATTACTAAATGGAAAAACTAAATAAAAAGTTAATTAAATCTTCCTTGTCTGCCATATTTAACGATGTGCACACACACACACACAAACATATATATATATATATATATATATATATATATATATATATATATATATATATTCAGACAGGTTTCGTTAAATTATTTAAACACGTTCTGTCTACTTATTTTCGATATGATCCTTTCATAAGGACGAGAGGAAACACCGTGTCGGTCTCATATTGTATTTATTCCAAGTACTTTCGACATAGCATAACCTCTTTTTTTCTGTCTTTTAATTACTTCCCTTCTTTCTATCCCTATTTGTCTCTTGTTCTTCTTTTCCTTAGTTTTCTCTCTCCTTTTCTCTCTCTACCTTTCTTTTACCTTTCTATCTTTTTATCTTTTCTCGCACTCTCTTTCTTTCCTTATTTTTCCTCTGTTTTTTTTTTCAGTCTCTCCCCTCACTTTCTTTTTTCTCATATTTTTCTCTCCGTTTTATTTCTCTCTCTCTCTCTCTCTCTCTCTCTCTCTCTCTCTCTCACACACACACACACACACACACACACTTTCATCATCTCTCCACCTTTTTATTTTTTAATCTCTCTTTTGCCTTGTTTCTGCCTCTGTCATTCTCTTACACTCTTTCTTTCCTTATTTTATCTCTCTATCTTTACATATGCTTTTTTCTATCTTTTACCATGACTTTCCTTCTCTCTATCTCATTCTACCATTCTCTCTATCTATTTCTTTCTCCCAATCTCTTTCTTTCCGTATTTTTCTCTCTTTTTATCTCTCTATCCTTTTACCTCCTTCTTTCTATCTTTTCGTCTCTTTATTTCTTTCTCTTTCTATTTCTTTTTTTACTGTCTCTTTCGAGACATCTTTTCTTTCTGTATGCTGTGTTATCTATATTAAAATTCATGACGTAAATTGGTCAAGTGATTCATTTGTCAACTAAAAGTTTGGTGAGTGATATACCACGTTTTTGTCTTCTTGTGTGAAGACATTTATTTTAAAATTCGACTCACATGCAAGAGTACATTGCAGCAAATATCTCATTGTAAAAAAAGCAAGTAGAAAAAAGATGGTGAAAGAAAGACGAGTCAAAAATGAATAATAATGACAAGGCTTCATCTAAGTAATTCAGACAACTTAAGACCATTACACCTACTACTACAACTACTAGGTGTAAACAAGCAACAAAATCAGTCAAAAATAATTTCATGCTTGAAAGCAATCTTCAGGCCTTGTGTGTCTACTTATATATGCTGATTAGTGAGGCATTATGGGTAGTAAGGTCAGATATTTCCGGTTTAATGTATTATCATTGGATAGGCGGAAACCGTTTGGCTAATACATTCGGTGTCTACCTCAGTTACCACCTTTATATTTACATACGGTCTCTCCATGTTTATTAAGCACGTTTACCAATAATTATAACATCCCTGTAAACTATATATATTTATCACACACACACACATATATATATATATATATATGTGTGTGTGTGTATAATTATATATAACGGATGGTATATATATATATATATATATATATATATATATATATATATATATATATATATATATGTCCTTTCTGACAAACCCAACGAATCAAAAATACATTGTTCTACCCAATAACTCTATCATAATTACAGCTGAAAAGAATATATCGAAAATCAGTATAAAATTTTTCACAACTACGTCTATAACAATAAAAGACATAAGTAATATAAAACAAAATAATAAGCTAAAACTTAAGGAGGAATTTACTCTATTACCTGTAATAATTGTCACAAGAAATACATCGGAGAAACCTTAAGAAATTTCAATTAAAGAATGTATGAACACAAAAGGGATCTGTTAAAAACAGCACATAAAATGAATCAGTTGCTCACCATAATTTTAATTTAAAAAATGCTACTCTGATTAAAAAGAAAGAAATTTTAGAAGACGAAAATGCAGAGAAATTGCTTTAATCGCTAGTTTTAGCTGGGGCTGTAGAATACGCCGAATGCACCTCTGCAGAGGGGTAAGACACCCCCTCCCAATGGAGCGTCCTGGGTATGACGATAAACTACGTCCAACAGCAAGACCTCTGATAAGGAGGTTTTGAGGAGCGTGGAACCACCTCTTAATTGCTAGTGTTCCCAGGTCCACTCTAACCCGTGGTGGTAGCACCTGTTAGGGTCCCAGATATGGGTAAATAGTTAACACCGAAATTGAGGTAAAAAGCATTATAAAAGTGTAAAAATAGGTTTTAATACCAGAAATACTTTCAAAAAATTATTACCAGAAATTAATTTTTGAAAAAAAATATTACCAACAATACGTTTTTGAAAAAAAATTAACAGCAATACATGTGATTGTACTCAAAAATATGAGTAATTGAAAAATGATTGAAATATATATGTATAAATATATACACCCTTTTTTTACCAAATTATTACTATGTATCTGTTTCAAAAATTTTGTTGGCATTAAATGAACACTTAGGTTGATATGCCATAAAACAAAACAACGAAAACAAGCAACTTCACAGAAAATTTGCGTCCAAGTTCTTACAACATTTCACCATTCTTGGCAGATCTTCTCTGGTCACAATGTTGGATATACAATAAGAAAATTGATGGAAACAAAAAGAAAAAGAATCTAAATGAAATCAGCTGGATTATAGACCCGAAACACATATGAAAAAATGATATTTTTAAATTGAAAATCCCCAGCGTCTCTTGTTCGTGCGTATGTGTAGTCGTATCAACGTAAACGTCAACTTCATCTGATGAAGTCCTAAAGAACGAAACACCTCACAGGAAAACGATTTACACTTTGACATACTTTTTTCATTTAAAATTGTTCTTGATATACAAAAACATATATATCATTATCCCCACAATATATATATTTATATATATATATATATAAATACATACATATATATTCATATGTATATACATATATATATATATATATATATATATATATATATATATATGTATATATATATATATATATATATATATATATATATATATATATATATATATATACATATGTATATACATACATATATATACATACATATATATATATATATATATATATATATATATATATATATATATAAAACATATATATCGTTATCCTCCCATATATATATATATATATATATATATATATATATATATATATATATATATATATATATATATATATATATAAATATACACATATATATATATATATATATATATATATTAAAAATGAGAGAAACTGCAAACGTTTTTGATATTTTGCTACACGGGTTTCCGGTTTTGCAACTGTCATCAGGCAAAGGGTGGAGATTTCACATATTATTAAAAATAATTAATTTTTTCTTTTTGTTTTTCGATGTTAAATATTCTCTATATGAGACATTCTCTTTTTTGTGTTAGTGATCCAAACGTCTTTCTTGAACTGGCAGTAAAAAGTTCTGCTTGAAGGGTTATAAAACAATTAAGATTGGTTCGAGAAATGATGGTGTAGTTATCGGCATGCTTATTTTTTAATGACAGTAAGTGGTGTAAGAAAAAAACAGTGCTCAATCTTAAATAACACTGCTATTTAATATATAAAGAAATATACAAAATGTATTACATTGATTTCTCAACTGAAGAATGCAGGACATATGAAACTCCGAGTTGTGCAATCAATGTAAGATATTATGAATATTTCTTATATATATATATATATATATATATATATATATATATATATATATATATATATATATATATTAACAATATACATAATATCTTACATTAATTGTACAACTCGGAATTTCATGCCGAAGCAATTTTCAATTGCTGGAATAATATTTATTTTTATTTATATTTATATGTTGGGTCAACACACCGGTTTAAAAAAAAATTATACTCTTGGACTTCAATGTTTGTCGTGCTCATTACAATCTTTAACAAATATTGGTATAAATGAGATGCTAAGATGATTCCTTTATATATCATTTTTCAAAATCTCTGCGTATGAAATCAAAAAACATATATTTTGGTATCATAGTAGTAATTGGAATAATTCTATATAAGTAAACATTTATTTTTTTTAAATTTCCAGATATGTAAAACGTGTGCGTCTCGAGCGTGTTCGTATATTTGTCTATGCGTTGGTGTCTATGTATATCTCTGTCTGTAAATTTTTAGTTTAATTTATTGTATGTTTATGATCAGTACTGCTGACTGATATATTTCCTCAACACTACCTCAGTCACACTCCTCACCCTAAACCTCCAGTCTACGAGTTACGGCTGCCACTTTCTTTGATTTTCGTCGACTTTAATCGGGCTAAATTTGATTTGCTCTTTTTCAATGAAACAAATTATTTAAAATGGACATTTGAAAACAATAAGTTGAAATAAAAATGCGTTCTTTGGAAAACTGGGTATACAAGTCATTAGGGATTTTTAAAAGAGTATTTATAAAATTAAAGCAAGAAATACATTGCCTATTAAGTATGTCTCTAGCTATAATCAGGTTCAGACCTCCTCAGCTCGACAAGCTACGTTAATTTTATTTCATTCTTTTTTTTACTTTCTTTCATGGTTTTTTTTTTCCATCTTTCTTTCTTCTGTCTTTCTTATTATGAAAATTATTAGTTATGAAAATTATCAACGATATGTATTTCGATCAATATTTTGAATCACGGAAAACAATTAATTTTAGATCCAGCCGAAGTCAAGAATGAAAACGACGCACTAGAAAAGAACTTTGTAGCTTTGAAATGTTGAATGTTGACTCGACACTGATATATATATATATATATATATATATATATATATATATATATATATATATATATATATATATATATTCTGCATTTCACAACCATTCTATTTTTTTTATTAATAAATATTTTACCGAACATAAATAAATTAAAATTATAAAGGTTTTACATTATTATTATGCGGGATATTTTACATAAAATTTATACATTCTAATAATTAGCAGTTTCCTTATAAGGAAGCATTCAGCATTCATTGGCCACGCTGCTAGTACTACTTTTGGTTGATATTCATAAAATGTTTCTACAACTAAAACAATTTTTCAGGAAAATAAGCTCCTCAATTTCACTGTTATTGTTCGCTCCAGGATTGACAGTGGTGGGGTGTCCTAACCTTTTATCTGAAATAACGTACTTAGTAACGTACTTATTAGAAATAACGTACTTAGTAACGTACTTCTTTGAAATAACGTACAAACCACGTTGTAAAAACAAATTATATAGAATAGCGTATCGATTGTCGGCGTGGAAAGTCAGATCGGAATGAGGCGTTCAATTTCGAGTCGTGGTCGATACATTTACTTTCTTTGGGAATGGTAAGAATTTATATCTTCTCTACCAGCCCCACCAGTTCTGGATTAAATAGCAGTATAGACTGGGCTATCAAGCCTTGGCAGGCAATCAATCTACGAGAAGGAAAACTTTCAAACGCACCGGAAACAGCGCTTTAACCTGCCTACGCTACCAACAGGATGGCGATAATTAATTGCTAACGCACCAAAAAGTTCTGGACAGCGGAGTCAAATCGATAACCGATAACCGATAACCTGGTCCTCAAAGGTTAAGGTGAAACACTTTTATTAAGCCAATATTGCTAATATTATTTAAATGCAAAGCACTCAAAGATACAATTGTAGAGCAGAGCAAAGGAAAGGGAGTTCTCTATTTCAACGTTGGGTATTACTGCAAGTCTAGTTTAAAGAACAAAATGTTGCTCATAATGAGGTTAACTTTCATTAAAAATTAAATATCTCTTGTTTTTAATTTAAATGTATTATGATATATCGTTTGAATATTCTATACAAAAAAGTAAGACCGTTTGCCACATGTACACTTCGATAATTAAGTTTGCTACAGTTTTTTATTACTGTTTTTATTCACAACCAAAACGCAAACGCCCCCTTAATTACACCCTGTTAAGATGACCTTCATGAAGGACAGACTCCCGACGTAAAAGATGCAAATTCAAAGTCACCTCGGAAGTCACACGATTTCACGCCGTTTGCGTGAGTGTTGAAGCGTAATAATAATATAAAAAAAAACAACAACAGTAATACGATGAAGTAAAACTCGTAATAAAATGTTAGTAATTCTTCCTTTTTATGTTCCATGTCCCCTCAGAACGCAGGCGATCATGGCTCTCCACAATTTCCTGTCCTTTTTCGCTCTTACTAAATTTTGTCCCTTCGTTATTTCTCCTAAATCCTGTCCTGCCATGCATTTACTGAAGATCACTAAGTATGTCGTATGTAACTATATTGAACGAACGTTCGTTACAATTTCTGGGAAAGAGTGCAATATCTGGCGTTATCAACAATCTGGACAAGGCTAGCACGGTCAAACCCTCGGTCACGATGACTTGCGACTTCGTGCTAGCATCCCTCGTAGACTTGAGGGATTATTTACATAATTTAAATGTATTTCGAGTTATTCTATTACGGAATTTCATTGGAAATCAGGAAGAAAGGGATTGCAAATATTGATGGAATAGAACGATTACATGCTTAATATAAATGCATTGACATCAACAAACAAAAATGGGGATGGATCAGCCACACCCTCCGCAATCCTGCTTCTAGGCTCACCACTTTCACTGTAATCTACAAGGGAAGTGAAAAGTGGGTCGACCAAAAAAGATTTTGCGCAGAAGTGTTGACGCAGAGGTGAAGGTAAGCCGGCATATGGGCAGAGCTGAAGAGGATCGCCCGGAACCGTGTCCGATGGAGAGGTGTTGTTGCGGTCCTATGTTCCCACAAGGAATCAAGAGGCAAGAGAGAAACAGAAATGGGGATGGATCAGCCACACACTCTGCAAGCCTGCTTCTAGTGTCACCAGGCAGGTCCTTTATTGGTATCCACAAAGGAAGTGAAAAGTGGGTCGACCAAAACAGACTTGATGCAGAGGTGAAGGCAGCCAGCACGACATGGGTCAAGCGTCCGTTGGAAAGATGTTGAATGAAAAAGCCATAAAAATGATCTTTTAATAGAGAAATGCGCCTGTAAATCTTTTGGAATTAGGTAAGTGTGACTGAATAAAGCGATTATTAGGAATGAGGAAATTATTTCAAAGTTTGCGGTTAATAAATGAATGCAAATTTTTTGAAAAGGAGAGAAAGAGAAATATAACCCCCCTCTCTCTCTCTCTCTCTCTCTCTCTCTCTCTCTCTCTCTCTCTCTCTCTCTCTCTCTCATTCTGTTATATTCCCCTCCACACTGATGAGAACTTCATTATTTCCTCCCCGGCGAACCCGTCTGTAGTTGTCCTGTACCTTCGTCCTCTGACTCTCCCACCACACTCCTTGATTCGTCCTCATTCCATGACAGCCCCACCCCACCCCACACGCACACACACACACACACGTGAGTGAGTGGCTATGTGCGTATGCGTGTAAAATTACTTGTTTTACGTGAAAACGATTGAGTTAACCATAGCTTTTTTTAGTTTTAGTTTTAAACTTCCTGTTCGAATGTTGTGCAGGGGAGATTATAGTTGTTCCATCAAGAGAAAAGTGTATATTTTAAAGATAAGAGAGAAACCACAAAAGTTTTTGGTTATAATGTGGATATATCTAAATATATATTACATTTTATATTTCCATATTTTTGCTACACGCGTTTCTGGTCTCGCGACCTTCATCGGGCAAAGGGTGGTTAATTCCACCTATTGACACCATGTATTAACGGATTCAAACCATTATCTTTTGATTTCTGTTCTGTACGTGTGTTTGGGAGAAAAGTAATTCTGTTAAGAAAGGTGAAATAGGGAAAAAGCCTGGGCGTAGATTAATATTCGGGTAATATTCAATACAGCAATAAAGACTATATCTCCACACGTGACAGTAAATGACTTAATTTCAGTTAACAGCGTTCTCTACATTATCCAGTTGCTAAGGACATTTTGTTTTGCTATTATTAATTACTTTGTTCAATAAATTCATTTCGTTTTGCCTTGAAAAAGTCCACATCGGGCAAAACGCATCGGCAACTATTACAGTTTTCCTATTGACTTTTACATTCATAAATATTGTCTTTCTCTACAGGTTAACTCTGAGAAATTGTTCATATATATATATATATATATATATATATATATATATATATATATATATAGTTAGAACGTTCGAGTTCTGACCGTGAGACCCGGGTTCGAATCTCACCATGTTCAATTTGTCAGGAAGGAGACTTCCGGATGTTATCGGACTGGAGGGGTCGATCCCAGTGTGCGGCACCTTTGAAAAGTGCCTGAAAACTATACCCTGGGTTGACACAAGCCTTGTGAATGAAATTGGGTCGATGGAACCAACATAAAATTTTTTGCTACTACATCCCCAAAAAAATAAAAGACTTAAACAAAACAATAAGCTAAAATTTGAGGGAGTAGTTGGCCTGTAATAATTGTGCCAAATCCACATAGGAGAAACTTCAGGAAATCTAAAGTTTAAATGAACACAAAAGGGACATTTTACAAAATAATACATTAAATGCATTGATTGCCCACTGTAAAGAGAGTGACCATTACTTTGACATAAAAAATGCTACTCTGATCAAAGGAGAAAATAATTCACTATGACGTAAATACCTAGAAAGTGCCTGAATTGCAAGGTCATCTACAGTAAATTTTTGCCCTGGCTCTTACAACATTTCCCCATTTCTGGCTGATCTTTTAATATCACAATGTGAAAGAAAAAGACTCTAAATGAATTCGGCTAGATAAAAAAATATTCAATCAATCGGAGATGTACTCGTGTGCCACACTTTCCATTTCAAATCCTTGTATTTTGATAGATTTTTGAAGATCTTCAAAGGTTTATTACAAACTGCAGGGACTGCCATGTCATTAAGAAAGTACATTCTGTTCTTTTCATCACGATGCCTGGGTAATTAAATTTGATTGTTTTGTCTGTGTATTGTAAAGTCCCATAAAATTGTTGCAGGTCCCATCTATGTAACTGGGTCTGGGTAATGTTTATACCAGTTACTCGCAGTTTCCTTCCCGTCAAAGTTGCAAATTTTCCTGTTCAGGTATTGGTCCATTCTATCCATGCCGTTTTATATTCAGTGGGTGATAACACCATGCAACCTGATACTAGATAGTCAATTGTTTCTGGATATTTATATATGTGCTTGGTAATTTCTAGTTAGCATTGGTCCTGTACAGCAAGAATAAAACCTTCGGATTCAGTTTTAATACTGAACCACGTAAATACTGATGGGTATGGGGTTTGTCTACATCAGCTTGTTTGACCAGGAAGAGGCTTATCTTGCCATCGTTTCTGCATTTGGTACATTGCTTTTGCTTTCTAGTTTAGGTTTTTTGCCACTGCGGTAGGTGTATTAGGGTTTACTTGCATTTCTTCAGCTACTTGATATTCAAGTTTGAAGCTGTTGGCCTCCTTTATTACTGATTAATCTTTCTTATTTATTTCATGTTCTCTGACACAGATACTCATCTAGTATTCTGTACTTTCCATGTATCTTTGAAAAGTAACTGTTGTGGTTTTGTGAGACAGTTCTAGTTGAACTAATCCTCTGCCTCCTTTGGATCTGAGTACATACAGACAATCAAGCTGGAGATGATGCATGCGGTGGCAAGTGAGAATCATTATTATTATTATTGGATAGTTTTTCATTTTTTACTTAGCTTTACTTCAAAATTTCTTTCATGTACACTTCTAAAGACTATATATGACACTCCTGTATTATTATTATTATTATTATTATTGTGCATGAAATGTATTTTTGTTGTTACAGACATTTATTTACTCCAAAGCTCTTTTCATTTGCACAATTAAGATTCCGTTACATTTTTAATATTTTTTATTATATATATATATATATATATATATATATATATATATATATATATATATATATTCATCTCTTAATATTATCATATTTTCGGATGTACGGAAATTATTTTTCTTTTTTTACGGACCTTTACCCCAAAGCTTATTTCATATGTACATCTATGATGCTCCGGCGTGGATAATGGTTAGCGAGACCAGTCTGATTGACTGTTTCTACTAAGCAGCGAGTTCGATCCTCACTAGGTGGCTCAGACAAAATTCAACAAGAAACAACCCAACATGTGTAAAAATCCAGCCAGTAACGACAAAAAAGACGATGGCTCAACTACAATAAGATTATGATATATGAGAATTATGTCAAAAGTAATTTCGTTTTTAAAGACGTTTACCCTAAATCTTGTTTTATGTACACTACACTTCTTTTTCGTTTTCTTCTTCCTCTTCTTCTTCTTCTTCTTCTTCTTCTTCTTCTTCTTGCTGTTGTTGTTGTGTTTTACGTCTGTTTGTTTTATGAGCTTCCTCTAATTCAACGTCAAACCTCAAGAGAATGCAACTTAACTGACCATGTTTGTTGGTACAATTGCTTGGATATGTAGCTGATATTTCCACCATTTTTTTCCTCAATTTTATGATGTCGTATGGTTGTGTATATTCGTTGAAACTTTCCTTCCAATGTGTACGTGTGAACACAAATAAAATTTACGTACATTTAAAATCTATAAACGGATTAAATGAATAGAATGAAAAATAAAATGATGTCATACTTATAATATTCAGTAAAATCACAAAAGAATATTGAAAATATGAAGAAGAAATCATTGCAAAACGTGTAGGGGTTCTATGAATATATGAGAATGTGTACGCAAATTCCTGTAGTACATGTTCATAACCTGTCACATTGATACAACTTGCCTGAGGATGCGGGAAATACCCATGTGTTTAATCGTTTGCATTTTAACTAAACACGATTCAGCAAGTCAGAGGGGAACCATGATTTAGCGCACTAGTAACAATTGGGATTATCTGAGTTCTTAGTGTGAGCTGTACTTGTGACTAAAATTTTCTGTATTTCTTTAAGGCATGAACTATTAGGAATCCCTTCAATGAGTTTATCGGCTCCATTTCCCATCAATCCGAGGTCTCCAACTACAACCGCAATTACTGATATACTCATGTACCACATTTTTGAGATTTCAATTTCAAGGTCCTTGTATTTTGATAGTTTTTATTTTTTGAGATTTTCAAAGAAACATTACTGTCTTCAGGGACAAACATGTCAATAAAGAAGCACATTATGTTCTTGGGGTCTCTGATCACTTTGTCTCGGCAATTAGCTTTGATTGTTGTTGTTATAATTATTATTATTATTGTGTGGTATCATCCTGACAGTAATTTTAATTGTCTAATTACCAAGATCCCCGGAGCCTATGGGCACTGTAGGAGAGTTCTATATGCCCATTTAATGTTTCGTTTAGATGGAGAGAGTCTGGCAGATGATACGTCGTAGTTTCACACAATGTTAATATTTTGCATCTCTGAGATGCTGATGTGTCCAGGATTTTTACTCACACAGTTTTAGGTACCCTTCTTTATAAATACCCCTATCTTTATAAATACCCTTATCACAAGAAGGATAATCGTAGTTTTAAGTTTTCACACTTTTGTTACTTCAATTTGCAGATCCTTATAATTTTGAAGTTTATTATTATTATTATCATTATTATTATTATTATTGTTTGTTGTCGTTGTGCACAGTGCTCGCTTTTCAGTCTTTATAAAGTTTACAAACGTCTTCGCGGCTTTGTGAGTGATGACTTCCACACTCCAACTCCTATTCCAAAGATGAAACGTCGCTAGCCTATTTCTACTATATCACTCTTTTCATAGCAAATGTTCAGGCGAGTTACATCCCTTAGTTCCACCAGTTCAGGCCTTCACAACTAAGACCCACCATGCCACGTACACTGGGATGAATCGACCCCAGTCCCTTCGTATTCCACTAGTAAGAAGGGAAGTTCCATTCGGACAGCTTCTTCCCAAGAACTGCTACTTTATGGATGCTTCTCCGATTACTATAATGAAACTATAACAAAAAGGACTTGTGGGTTATCCCACTTGGTTTTGTAAAAGCACTCGTTAGAGGAAGGGGGGCGTTTTTTTTTACAGACTTTCCTATATATCCTGCACTTCTTACCTCATCTTCTTACGCGCATCAGATCTTACGGCCTTATCACCGACCACTGAAGTTTAACAACATAGAAGCTTTGTCAGTACATAGATGGGTGACTGCAAGGAAATGCTATGTATTGTAAGCATGGGTATGTGGGTGGTGTAATGGATAACGGCTCGGAATTAGATATCAGAAAGCCGAGTAAATCGTTATTATCTCCCCCTAAAATTTTACAATCTAAAAATATTTTCTGTCTTTAGACTTTAAGTAAACTTCATATATATGATCCAGTAAGTAGCTGACTATGCACTTAACAACAGCCAGATCAGACCAAAAATGGTGTGCTGCTGCCATATCTGGGCTGGAGTTGAACAGTCCTCCTTTACAATCTTTATAAAGTTTATAAACGTCTTCGCGGCCTTGTGAGTGATGACTTCCACACTCCAACTTCTATTCCAAAGATGAAACGTCGCAAGCCTATTTCTACTATATCGCTTGTTTTATAGCAAATGTTCAGACGAGTTACAACTAAGACCCACGTACACCGAAACGAATCGACCTCATTTCCCTTCGTATTCCACTAGTAAGAAGGGAAGTTCCATTCAAAGAGCTTCTTCCCAAGAAACGCTACTTTATGGTGCAGACTCTCCAGAGCATTCTTCCTCTGCCAATACAATCTTCAAGTCTAGGGATAACTGTCATCTTTCCTACATATGCTGCATTTATTGCCCCCTCCTCTTCGTGCATCAGGGCTGTGTTGAAACCCTGGTTCTCGTACGATCACCGAAGTTAAACAATGTCGAACCTGGTCAGTGCCTTAGACGGGTGACCGCTTGGAAATAGCAGGTGCTGTAAGCTTGGATATGCGGGTGGTGTAATGGATAACGGCTCGGAATTGGAAATCGGAGAGCCGGGTTCGAATTCCAGTCGGGTTCGTTATATTCGCTTACGCGCAGATACTCTTGGGAAAGAGATGAATCCACCACTTCTCCCCTCTAGCTATGGACTAATTAGTATGACTTCTATTAATAAATCATTATTATCATTATTAGTTTTATAAGTCGTAAAACAAAACAAATCGATCACTCTTGCGAGCATCAACCACATTCAGTAATCCTCTGTGTTGTGTGGCTCTTGAGCCTTATATTGGAGAAAAAGTATCGGTACTGGTGCTATAAAGAGTAAACGATAACACATATCAATTCAGCGTTTAATTTCCTACGAAGTAGTCTATTTCTGAAGCTACACATTATATCCAGTGTTGTTTCCATTGATGAAATCATTTCCTGGAATTTTTTTTTTTTTTTTTTTTGGTGGGTGGGTATAGCAGCGACTGCCGCTTAGAATTCATTTGGATTCCCTCGACATTTGTTCCTTTCAAGTGAGATTTGATTTTTGAAGAGGAAAAAGTCTCAATAGGCGAGATCTAGGGAATAATGTGGTTGTCGGACCTGGGGAATGTTGTACTTGGCCCAAACCTGCTGTACAAGCTATGGTTGCTGATGGAATGTTGGTGTTGTGGCAAGACACTTTAGACACTTTTATTAGAAGTACAGCTATAAAGAACGGAAGCTAGTGAAAACGCTATAACTTGGTGTGTATGCGCAACAGAGTTCAAGGTCTCTCTGTACCAGACGTCTTCCCTCTGCATTCTTTAGCTCCGTTGCCATAGCAACTGTCTCGATACTTTAAGATCGGATCTCGTATTTGCCATGAAAAGTGGCGATAGAGCAGGGAGAGGCTGGCAACGTTTTGCCGGTGAAAAAGAGGTTAAAGAGTGGAAAATAATCGCCCAAAAGGTTGCATAAACTTTTTTTTTTTTAACTATATCCAGGCTAGAAAGTGAGTTTTGGATCTAGATATGGCAGCAGTAATCCATCTTTGGTCTGATCTATGCACGGCATGAGGAGCCTGGAACGATACAAGGAATAAAAGTAAAATAAAATTGGTAGTGGGGTATTTTAAACTTGGCTCTTAGTCATTGAAGCTGTTTGTCGAATTTGGGACGTGGAGGAAATGAAATCGTCATGCCAAAAATATGATTGAAGGGTTGTAATATGGTGATCCTTGAAATAAAATTGAGAATTTTTTCAACCCTCAATAGTTTATTGTGATTCTTTAAGGGACATTGTACACAAAAGCTGCGCGACCAGCACTTCAAAACATTCACCAGAGCTGGAATCATAAAAAGCTGCCATATACAGACTAGTACATCAAAGCTAAAAAGCCGAAATAATTCTGATACACCCCAGTTAATTGATTACTCTGTTCAATTAATGTTTGTCACTATATTTACATACCACTTGTTACGTCTTTACCAGATGAGCCATGACTTTATAAATAGCATTTACATTCAGATGTTTTCAAGCTTTTCAAAAGACTTTCTCGGTTTCTGTGCTTGTACGCATGCGTGTTTGTATACGCTTCTTAAATGCTACAAATAATCAGACGATAAATTTTTCACATTGTCGATGATTTTGTAAGAGCAATAAACAGCTCTATAGCGCCTACCTATCCACCTACTTTGTATTTATCGGTAGGCAAAAATAAATGAATAAAAAAACACAAAGAAAAAATAAAAGACAAAAAAAAATGTTACTAAGTCGTTTTCAAACGATTGATGACACTGACACCAATGAAATACCTTTCCTGTTCCTTAAAGATATTTGTAACCGAGCAGGAAGTATGCGATATATTACGTCAGCATTCTTTGCATAAAACGTCATCAACGCACAGATATGAACAATAAGATTCTATTTCTGTCTTCGTACTGATGCATAATGTCGGTGTACGTGTGTATACACGGATATACCCTGTCCATTCAGGACATAAGGAATAACGTCTCTCCACAACTTTCTATCCTTTGTAGTTTTTAGTAAGGTTTGTTTTCTCGCTAACCCAGTTCCATCAACCATTTACACAAGCACAATATGACCTCAGAGTGTAAAATTCCCCAAATTCTCTTTCCTCATTCATCTCCAACAACTTTCAGCTGCCGATTTCTGGTTCTAAGTATAAGAGTCCTTTTTGTTTCCATCTTTCTTCAAACTTTCCCGTTTCTCACGTGCTCAGTCTATAGTAATCTCAGCATCCTACTGTAGAACCACATTTCTTTTGCTACAAATCATCTTTTCATCTGTGAGGAGATTGTACATCATATACTGCTATATAGGCAGTATGTTTGATATTACATAGCAGCTGTTTCTAACACAATTTTCATATTTCTTAATATTTTATTTAGCTTTTGGAAGGCATCTTTCGCTAACCCAATGCGTCTTAGGATTTCGGTGTCACATTTTCCGTCCTCTGTTAAAACACTTTCCAGATATTTAAATTTTCGTAATTGCTTTATTTTGATTCTGATTTTTTAATGCTTCCTTAACCCTCTGGCTCACCTTTCAAAGCTTACCTTACCACTCGCGGATTTATTAGCAATTTTCGTTAAGCGCAAAATATTTAAATAGCAATCGATATAATCCAGTGTATTCCATAGCCAGTATTTAACCACTGACTATAATATATTTCACGTAGACGCTTACAAAATTTAGAATTAATCGTTTTAGCGAATACTTTATACTTAAGTTCTACTTCTCTGATATTCAACATCTAATAGACACACCTGAGTGCAAATGCAGGATTTTGTCCGCCTGCAAATAAAACGTAAAATTCTGTCAATCTGCAAATATAATTTAAAATTCTCACCGTAAAAAAATTACGTAACATTCTGTCCATATACAAATATAACTTAACATATTGTTCAGTTGCAAATATTGCGTAAATTCTTGCCCGTGTGCCAATATTACTTAACACGTTCCCTGTGTGCACATATTACATAAAATTGGTCAATGTGCAATAATAGCTGTCCAGGTGAAAATATTGCGTAAATAAAGCTTGTCTGTGTGCAAATAATACTGTGCGGGTATAAATAATGCGTGCAATTATTTCTGTGTGCAAGTATTACTTACAATTCTGTCCGTGGGTAAATATTACTTAACATGCAGTCGAGGTGCAAAAATGTCATAAAATCCTTTCCGTGTGCAAATATTAATTAAAATTGTATTCATGGTAAAATATTACTTAACATGCTGTCCAGGTATGAAAATTAAGTAAAATCCTTTCCGTGTGCAAATATTACGCACAATTCTGCTATTGCATAAATGCGGTTTTACGGTCTTTGATCGTACACCCACTGGAGCGGAATACGACACATTTCGATGTTTAAAATTAGAATCTTGCACATACATGGGATTGGCCGCATAGATTTCTCACTTCCTTCGGCATTTCCTAATTGAGATACCTCAGGCGCCAAGGTAGCTACTGTCTAGAAGGATAGTCCCCTGGACTTATGCACAACAATTAGGACCGCATCAGAATAAGGCCGAGTTTAAAGTGGAGTTCTCAAAACTTGCCATGGTCCAGAAGTAAAATAATAATAATAAAAAAAAACAGTTTTTATCGATTCAGCATTTCCTCTCTGGAACTGTCTTAGGTGTCTTAGGTGCCATGAATTAAACCTTGGCCTACATTAATGAGAGAGGTATTGCCCGAGTGATGGCTCCTTGGGACTAAACCACGCAAGAAATTTGTATTTACTCAACCCCACCACGAGGTCAGGCTGTGACACAGGGTCGGTTTGATGTGGGGAGCGCGTAAACCGGGCTAGGAACAAAAAGTGCCCGAGCCCTCACAACCACCGGTTGTGCTGGCCTCTGTGCAAGCACCAATTCCTCTCTCTGATGCAATGAAAGGGTGCGGCCTCGGGCAGCTGTTTACCAGGGCTGGGCAACTCCTTGTATAATTTTCCTCAATTGCGGCTCTATCCTTTGACGGAGCTGACTCTGAGCGCACTCTGTCCAAGAACAGAGACGCAATTGAAACATGATAAATAAACGTGTTATAAACTACTCGAGAGCAATTTACACACAAAAAATGCAGTTCTATTTACCAGCATGCATCTTATATTCCCCCAAACTAATTCAATTTGTGCTTTATGCAGATAACAGATTGAAATATACAGGTAGAATCACCAATTTAAAAAAAAAATAACTATATTTTGTTGTCTCTTTCCAGTCTGATCTTTTGTAATTTTTATGCATAAATCATCGCTTTGTCGGCAGCTTTTGTCATTAAATTGCTCAGATATTCAAATAAAATAATTTTAAGTCCTGAAAGTGGTAACCGCCTAAGCATTTAGATCACAGCTTGGTAATAAATGGAAGAAAATACTATATAAATCGTGGACTCACTCGTTGTATTCGACATATGAGGGTCAAGCAGCTCAGTTCCTAGAAACTGACAGCCAGCCAGCCAGACACCTGCACATATGATTTGATTATGGTGGTGTAGGCTTTGTTCAGAACCAAAGACACTTTTTAAAGGGCCGAATACAGAGACCTAGTGCACTACGTGCTATAAGACCCCCAAACGACCCTCCGCAGGTTTTGAATTCATAGTTGTCCTTCTCCTAGACAAGTTGCCATCCAAGGTTATAGAACGCAGTCTGTCCTGTTATTTACCCATAGCTGGGAGGAGAAGAGGATTCATACCTTTCCCAAGGTTATTAGCACGTAAGTGAATGTAATGGAAGTAAAAGGAAGTAAGAAATGTTAACATTTGTAAGGGTATATTTTAAAAATTGAATAAATATTGTCAATTATAATATAACATTGTATGGGAAAGAAAAAAATTGTATAAACAATAATGTTTCGATGTGAGCAACTGCTTTAAATACGACGATTTTGAAAGTATCATCTTACGCCATATGCAAATCTCTCAAGCAATGAGACGACTGGGCAGTCAAGTGGGTTGGGGTGAAGAGGAAACTTTTTTTTCCCACGCAACGCCTGATATCACTGCCAGTGTTATTCCCTTGCAAAAATGGGTCAGGTAAATTTCATTAATTTTTGTTCCTCTCACCTGTAAATTAATGCACTAATAATGTTATAAATACACACAAATATTAAGTATTAAATATGACATTAATATTTATTCTACTTACATTTAGTATTGTTATGTTGTTCCAACCTGGTAATCACTGAATTTAACGATATATCAAAACCGGTTGGGTTATTTCACATCGAATACAGGTCTGATAGGACAAAAATTATGATGAATTAATAAATAACTAAGCATAAGACAACTTTAAAGGAATATAAAAAAAGGTAGACATAGGTCCAGTTTAAGCTAAAATAAAAAAAAAGTAAACATAGGTCAAAGTTTAAGCTAAAATAAGAAAAAAAGTAGGCATAGGCCCAGTGTAAGCTAAAATAAACGAAAAGTAGGCATAGGTTCGGCTAAACTAAAATAAGAAATTAGACAGAGGTCCGGTTTAAAATAAAATAAAGAAGGTAGACGAAAAAGGTTTAAAATAAACAAAAAAAAAAAAAGGTAGACAAAGGTCCCGCTAAACAAAAATAAAAAAAAGGATAGACATAGATCGAGCTTAAATTAAGATAAAAAGGTAGATATATGTCCAGATTAAAGTAAAAAAAAACTAATAAACACAGGTAGACATAGGACGGTTTAGATCAAACTAAAAAAAAAAGGTAGAGATAGATCAAGGCTAAACTAAAATCATAGTCCTTGTTTACATGAGTCAAAATGTTAGACATAGCTCCGTTTTTGTTTTTGTATTTTTTTTTGTTGTTGTTTTTTTTTTTACTTGAGATTATAGGAGGCACGGTGCAGTAATGGATAACGGCTCGTATTAAGGAATTGGAAAATCGAGTTCGAATTCTAGTTGGATCCATTACATTCATATATTTCTTCTCACCATTGCTCAGTTAGAAGATATAGTCGGGCTGACACAAAACGATTTTAACCCGTTCGCATTTCTAACTGAATAATGATTCTTACGACAAATGGCATCAATATAGCTAAACGCCTTATCTAAAAGCATATATGCTAATACCTATGTTTAAATAATAAGACAGACCGTGTTCAATAACCTTAGATAGCAAATGGTCTAGGAGAAGGTAACTCTGAAGTTAAAACCTCTGAAGAGGGCTGGGCTCCTACTGCGACTGTAGCAGATGTGGTGCACTTGCTACCCTTATAGGTCACGGGATTCGCGATTGCGATAGGTAGATATAGTCCCAGTTTAAACTCGAATAGTCAAAATTGGTAGACACAAAGAGTAGGAAAAGTTACAAAAGATTAGGAAAAGTAGTTATGGGAGTGGTTTATACGAAAGCTGGACATTTACCTTTTGACTCAAGCATAAACAAAACCTATATCTACTTTTTTTTTTAACAATTGAGTCAAAAGTCATAATTTGCACAAAACATAGGATTAGGTTCGGTTTACACGAAAGTTAGACAGAGGTTCGGATCGTCCTGGGTATGGACAATAGACTACATCTGCGTTCTGGCTAAGACGATAAACTACGTCCAACAGCAAGGCCACTGATCAGGAGGTTTTGACGAGTGTGGAACCTCCTCTTAATTGCTGGTATTCCCAGGTCCACCCTGATCCGGGGTAGTAGCACCTGTTGGGGTCACAGCTATGGGCAAATAGTTAACACACAAACTTGTGTAAAAATAGGTTTTACTACCAGAAATATTTGTAATACTTTCGAAAAAAAAGATTATTACCAGCAATAGTTTTTGAAGGAAAAATTATTATCAGCAATACTTTAAAAAAATGCCAGCAATACATTCAGCTATACGTTTTTATGAAAAAAAATATTACCGGCTATAGATTTCTTGAAGGAAAAATATTCTCAGAAATAGATTTTTAAAGTAAAAAATATTCCCAAAAATAGATTTTTATCGGCATTAAATAACCCATTGAGGTTGATATGCCGTAAAACAAAATAAGCCAAACCAAACATAGGTCCGGTTTTTAATTGAGAATATAGGTACGCTTTACACGTGAGTCAAAAAGTAATGATAGGTCCAGGTTAAGCTAGAGTTAACAACAACAAATATAAATAGGTTTTACATTTCAGTCCATAGGTCCGGTTAGCTCTAGAGATCATAAGATAGAAATGGGCACGTATTCGAGGATATCCGTCTACTAGGGTGGCTAGCCAATCCCCACTGCAGATGCTTTTATTCAACATCCACAAAGCCCACCTGTGGTTTATACTGTAACTATGCAGTTTCTGGGAAAGAGCAATGACTTCGCGCTAGCATAACTATCGACGTCCTTCAAGGCTTGTCGCTCACAAGTGATCGACCCCTCCAGTCCGATATCATCAGGAAGTCTCTTTCCTGACAAATCGACCATGATGAGAATCGAACCTGGATCTCATAGAATGTGAACGTTCCGAGTGGTTAGAACATTCAAGTAACCACGTGGAAGTTGGACTTATCTCTCTGCAGGGTGGAATCGAAAACAGAAAAAAAAGCCAAAGAGTCCAACTGTCATTGGTCAGACTCGTACGAAGTGTATTTTTCCAATATGGATTCTTAGATTCATAGAAAGTGTAGAGGTAGAATTGAAGATTCTATAGAGCTTACATATAGAGGAGTACAGTTACTCCTCTATATGTAGGCTCTACAGAATCTTCATAATGACCGCTTAAGGCATGAAAGTACCAGTCATCATGTAGCATTTATTTCTGTGGCCATTTCGTTCTCACGTGCATTTGCCTTGATAAAGTCCCTCAGAGGACGAAACGCGTCGGCTATGATAAGTTTTCCGTTTGTCATTTTTCATATATATTTGTGTGTGTCTGTGTGTGCGTGAATACATATACCGAGTGTAACAGAAAAATTGTCAAAATCGTGTAACAATAAGGAATAATTTTCCATCCCACAAAATGTTTAATATCTAAAAAAATAAACACTAAACTAATTGAGACCCTTTTTTTTACAGATTTTCGGGTAAGACGTTGAGCCATCTTCACCCTTCGAGTTATTCAGCTAGAAAAAGAATAGCTTAAAATCGTTTTGTGCTAGCCCCACTATGTCTTCTCAAATGAGCAATGCTGAAAAGAAAAAGATCATTCCGGCCTTCAGTAATAATACCAACATTCATACTCTGACTTCTACCTTCAAAGTCCATTCAAGAACCATCACGTGAACGGTGAATAAATTTTAAATAGAGGGAACAGTAGACAGAAAAACTAAATCAGGAGGTCACGCCAGCAAGAAACATCATCATTTCAATTTAAATACATTCTTATTGTTCAAAATAGAGTCAAATAGGGTTATAAACACCGTTTAGTTTTGATTAAAGATATCTAACTGGAATTCTCGAAGCTGTTTATAATCTTGGAGAATTCCAGTTAGATATCTTTAATCATTTCGAAGCGAATACGGTCAAAGCTTAATTTAACAATTGAACATTTTCGCTTTCACACCCGGTATATATATATGTGTATATGGATATACTGGGTGTATCAAAAATACTTTTAAAGACATTGGGGGCGGGTTCCCCAAACTAAAACAAGAACAAAAGGTCCATATACACATATGTTCACAAATCCTTCGTTTTTGAGTTATTATGTTTAAAGTTTATGGTAAACGCTGTTACATCTAGAATCCAAGATACAATCTCAAAATAATTTGGGTGTGAGTCCCTGACACTCAACAAATGTAAAATGTCCATATAAGCATATGTCCAAAAAAGCCATTGTTGTGGCACAACAGAGCAACTCATAACAAATGTTCAAAATGTCCTCCGCCTGCCTCCACAAACGCATGCACCCGTCAAATCTTTGACTGGTGGGCTCTTTCAGAGGGTCTCACATGGTGTCGAATGGTTTATGTCTGCTGCATAAACCAATTGTTTTAGGTGGCCACACATATAAAAATCCAAACGAATTGAGGTCGAGGGAACGGGAAGGCCATTTGGTGTGAGGAACCTACTCCCAAAATTTGTAAAAGTATTTTACCCTCCACATACTGGGCAGTATTTCCGACTGACATTGAAGTTTCATGGTCAGAATAGTGGGGTCAACAATTTTGTCTTCAAAAACACTCTCTCAAATTAACCATATATATATATATATATATATATATATATATATATATATATATATATATAAAGGGTCAAACACTAATATCCACGGTTATAATTTATTACATTGGAATCGTTATCAGACCAACTTTGGATCGTGATTATGATTCCAATGTAATAAATTATAACCATGGAATATTAGTGTTTGACCCTTTTATATTATATTCTTATTCTATCCTGGACATTGAGTTCTACCTGGATTCTATCCTCTTGGGAACTTATATATATATATATATATATATATATATATATATATATATATATATATATATATTGACCACACACTGATGAGCTGTGAAACAGCGAAACAGTCTGTCGGTGGATGACGTTATATATATATATATATATATATATATATATATATATATATATATATATATATACTTTTTTAAAAGCCGCCTTAGTTAGCATTTAAGCTAGCTCCAACGGAGGGCTCTTGATCTGGCCTTCATCGCAATAGGCAAGGAGGATTAGATGCGATAGGCAACAATAAACTACAGAAGAACTCAAAATAGATCGCTGCATTTAAGTATTGCATTAATATTTAAGATTACATTTTTAAAAGTTCAACGATAATTCCTCTGCCGCCACTTAATTTTAAGACAATTTGTTCTACGTAGGTCCTTAATTTCCGTACAAACAATTATTTTTATTTCATGGGTGAGTTTCGCTGGATTTTGTAATTCATTTTGATTATTCTCAAATACATTTCATAGTTATAAAAATTGTTACCGTACAGAAAAGGTAGTCGCCAAAAAACCATACAAAAATCGCCGAAAACAATCGCAGTAACGAAAACTTAGGAAATTTTAGAACTTCTGGTTCGCATCCGGGCCGGGAATGTTTTTAATTTGCTCAGGGAGTCGGCCTGATTCCAAAATGTTATATGTTGGGCTACGGCTTCTAGGAGTAAAGCCCAAAAAGTGTGACATCGTGAGACACTGGCATTCGAGAAAGAAGATGATCTATTGAAAGAAAAGAGACTTATGTTCCTTTAACTGAAAAAGTGTGACATTTATCAAAAATATATATATATATATATATATATATATATATATATATATATATATATATATATGTATGTATGTATTTATGTATGTATGTATATATCATTTTTTATTCGCAAATTATAACATAAATATGTTATAAAATCACTACAGAAATAGCCATTTTGTTTCAACACTTCTGGTGTCTTATCAAGTGATGGTGTTGAATATAGAATAAAGGGTTTTAAAAGCTTCAAATCAATCAAACACCCCTCGCTAATGGAAACGCTGTTACATAAGCTGGAATGACCAATCAAAATACAAGTATATGAGAATTCAAAAAACTTGACAACAGACTTTGCTTATAATAATTATTTAATTCTTTAATGTTGGGGTTAGACTAAAATAGAATTCATTCTAACTAATAAATATTAAATTATACTATAAAATTCAAAATAAAAAATTACCAATTTTATATTTAATGTATATCAAGTTCAAAATTATAACATTATTTAAAGAAGAAACTGGGGAAAAATACATGTTTTTCTATTTACTTTGATTTTATTGAAATAAAGTTGGAATAAACGATCTGCTGGTCTGAACTCCGTTACAACTTAGATACATTTGAAGTGAAGATATAGGCAATGAAGGATGAAATCTTGCAAAAGACAATACATACACAATCAGATTATAATACACAAACACGCAGACATATTTAGATATATAAACACGCAAAAAAGAGACGAGACAGGAAATATTTCCATGGCTCTAAAAAAACAACAACGACTACATACACACACAATGAAAGACACAAACAAGCTACCATACAAACACACACCGACAAAGACACGCCCATACACCCACTAAGAAATATTCAATTTTGAAAGTGTTGATAAACAAATTTTAACATCCTATTAAAATATAACTTATACGAGCAAAGATATATAGATAAAAATTTTGAATAAATAAAGTTCAACATGGCCAGAACAGGAAAATAAATAATTACATTTGCTCTACTCTGTATTGAGCACACTTTTAAGAATAGTATTTGTTGGTTATTAGAATTTATTCCGTATACACAATCCTATACTTATTATATATATATATATATATATATATATATATATATATATATATATATATATATATATATATATATATATATATACAGATAGATAGATAGATATTTGATTTGAGGGAAAGGTTTCTTCGTCAGGCTAAGAATTGGGACGGGGCGTAAAGCAAGCTGATAACTTTTCTGCTCCACCTCGTGTGTATATATTATGGGTTACTACACTGATACCCACTAGAAGCACCGGGATATAACACTTTGATGCTACGTTGGATGCACACATACTAATCAAGTCACTATTCGTTTCAAACGTTTTGGATATGAGTCAAATTTATATCTATTTTGAAATTTGATCTAAAAAAGAAATAATGAGCAAAAAGAACTCCTGCGGTTTGAAACCTCTTCCTTGCCCTTTGCGTATTCTGTATATTCAAGTGAGCACTGAAAATTTCTCGGACCGCCCAAGAAGCACTTCGTAAAAACATCTAGAGTATTGGTCATTCGGTCAGATTTTGAAAATCGGATGAAAACACCTCATTTCTGGGGATACGTCTTTATTTTCCCTCTACCCCGTGTGGACCCTGAGCCTTGTACTGGGCGAACCTTACTCTAAAAAAAGAAAAATGTGTATACGTATGTTTGTATGAATACGGGCTTGGCCGATGTTTTCAGCGTACTGGCTGTGTTCAAACGGTTGGTCATATCAGGTGATGCTCCCTCCTAGAAACTGTAACTAAGACCTACTCAGCATAGTTGCAATATAAACCACAGATGGGCTCTGTGGGTGTTGAACAAACACAAATATGCCTGAGCAGGGGTCTGCAATAGGGATTGGCTAGCCACCTTAACTGAGAAAGATACTCGGATACGAGTGGCCAGCCATTATATTATATGTATGTATATATCTTTCAGGCCTCTTTGCTTTCCCCGTCAACAAAAGAACCTCGACACAATTGTACAACAATGTTACATATGGGTTGCAAAAACTTTTTTTTCTTTTTCTTTTTTTTTTTGTAGACACCCCAAAATGTACACATAAGGTGCCCACAACGAAAAAATCTTGTAAGGCTGCAAATACGTTGCTTCGGTATAGTCAATTCCAGAAAGACAGTCTAAATTAATGAGGCAAATGCAAATAACAATGCCAAACCCTAACAAGTAAAAAAATTTAAATATCTAGGAAGTGTTTTAACAGACAGAAGAAGCGACACCCAAATCCGAAGACGTATTGGAATAGCGAAAGATGCCTTCTGATAGCTATGAAAAGTATTAAGAAACAGGAAAATCAAACAAGTACAAAAATTTAAATATCTATGAAGTGTTTTAACAAACGACGGAAATTGCAACAGAGAAATCCGAAGACGCATAGGGATAGGGAAATATGCCTTCCAAAAGATAAGCAGAGTATTAAGAAACAGAAAAACTTCGTTAGGAAAAAAGAAGAGGGTACTGAACACTTATGCGATACCTCGATGCCAGTGAATGCTAAACTTCTCAAAGATAAAGAAGAGACTGGAAGCAAGAGAAGTGTTGTTCTGCAGAAGAATGCTGAGGATACCTTCGACTGAGCAACGACGAAGTTCTAGGAAAAATGGAAACAAAAAGGAAGCACCAGGAAGTCATGACTGTTCTAGTTCCACGTGTCATGTCTAATGGATGTTAGCTATTACTTATCTCCTGTTAATTCCCCTCTCCAATTTCTCCACTGCCTTAACTAGGTATTGAACTCAGACTCTTTGGGTCCTGTCACTAACCAACGCCTTTATCCACTGTACCATGTGTCCTTGAAGACAATTCTGCATCAATTTCTGGGTATTATAAACCTAATGTCATCAGCAACCATTTTTTACCAGTGCTCATATTGAAGAAGGCCGGAGCGTACAACGTTCGAAACGTTGTAATAAATATGACGACAATGATGAAGACAATAGTCCGAATCATGTAAATAGTGTACATAATACCTCATCTCAAAAATATAGACAAATAGTGAAATTTTATTTCAGCTGCTACAATACGTTCCATAACATTGTAACAACTTTGGGGACGGGCGGTCAATTTGCAGTCCGGGAAATTGTTGATTGCCACGTTCCAGTGACATCGCCACAACATCACACATCTCCCAACAAAGATACAACTCGTCTAACATTGCAAGGACATTCCGTGTTAGCTGCTAGGTAAACCCGTACGACCTGACGCATCCACCGGACATTTATGGCGTAGAGGGAGGATCAAAAAGTCAAAGGGCGGAAGAGCGCTTCTGATAGAACGAACGACCACATAGCGTCTTCGTTATTTCAAGGAAAAGGAAAGCGCCGATGTATTCAATATAACAATTGTGCTTTTCACTGTTTTCGGTAGTTCCTTAGTTCGCACGACCGTTACTCTCTGTCAATACTTCATAAATAATGGAATAATTCTTTTTGATCGCGTGAAAAGAGGGGGAAAAAACAATAATTGGTTTCAGTGAGAAAAAGAAAGAAATAAAAAAGAAGTGTTTAAAATCTCCTTACAATACCTCATAAATAATGGACTATTACGTTTTGATCACGTGGAATAAGGGGAAAATACACTACTTGGTTTCAGTGAGAAAATTAATGAAAAAAAGAAAGAAAAATAGAAAGGACAAAATGTTAATTGCAAGAAGACTGTGTATATGGTTGTCAGCAAAAGGAAGAGTCGACCATGCGAATTACAAATTGGTGATACAAAAATTAAACGAGTCCAAAAATTTTGTACAAAGTTTTTGTAACAGAGGACAGAAATCCGAAGACGAACTGGGATAAAGAAAAATGCCTCCTATTTCTTAATAATTTTCTTAGCTTTTGATTATTAAGAAATGGGAAAATTTCGTTTGATAGAAAGAAAACATTACTGGACTGTTATGTAATATCAATTCTTCGATATGGCAGCAAATGCAGTTCTATCACCTTACACATGAAGAATAAACTTGGGGCTACAGAAATTTGGTGCTAAGAATACCAAGAACTGGACATTTGAGCAACGACAAAGTTTTAGCGAAAATGGAAACAAAAAACCCCACTTACACAAGAGGAAAGCAGCACACAAGCCGCCTAACTCAATGGTTGGCAGAGCAGGGATTAGAAAAGAGGATAGCGAAAAGAGAAACTTTATAAAAGACAAGAAATTGTGGGGAGCTTTGATCGTCCACATTCTGAAGGACTACATTACGTAGAGGAAGTCTACATGTTGCTTTAGGTGGCTGGCCATTGCCAAAACAAAAACAAAAAAAGTGTATTCAATGAAAACTTACGAAAGTTCACCAACTTGCACAAGAAAATAAAAGTGCCAAGCAGAACTAAAATAAAATAAGAAATACTATTACTCAAAATCTAGTTCTAGACATCCCATATATATATATATATATATATATATATATATATATATATAGCAAACTTAGGTAATCCGTATGGGTAGACCTGAGGAGGATGATATCCAGAGAGCTCAATGTAAAATTCAGAGCAGATATGTTTGAATAAAAGACAGACCACGTTAAGATTCCATGTAATAAGCTATTTCACCATAACCCCTTTAACAGGGTTCTGGATCATCAGACTTTACTTGCAAAAGCTGAAATGAAAAGAAATTCACACGTTTTTGACGGACCTCATCAAGTACACGTAAAATTAACGAAGTGAGGTGGGAGAGAGGATATGAGTGTGTCATATGTATCATTTCAATTTCCTATTTTTAACCCCAGTGTGTCGGCTAGATGTTGCTCAAATTTAACGCGTCTCGTCTCTAGATATAAGACCGACATTAAAGGAAGAAGCTACAACAACCCCAATCAATTACACGACAGGTTTCATTCAAATTCTTAGACGCTGTTAATTTGCGTTACTTTAACGTGCATATTTGGGAGGTTAAGGTTTGATAAATATCTAAATGTCTAAACAATCTACGAAGAAATTAACTTGAAATTCGGTGGAGTTTTGGGTATTTTCTATGAAACAGTCGATTGGAAAAATTCATAGACAGTACATTGAAAGAGTAATCCATTTTATATTTAGTAATCTTTTTTATTCTACTAAAACGTTTATCGTTTGATTTTTGTTCATTAAGTAAACTCGTGATTGTTTTTATGTACCTAATTATCAACGGTTATTCCCATTTAAATAATTTTATCATCAATAATGGGGTAGTATCTTTCAATCTAAATTAAAATACTAATTTAAACTTTACCTTCGTGCTATTTAAAACTCACTTCCAATTGGAGAATATTAGAGGAGAGATTTGGATGAGATGTCACTAGCAGAAATTAGGTCCTTCTTTTACAATCTTTTATCTACACATGTCTTAAACCCCTATTTATATCCACATACCTATATTTTCTTATATGCCTATGAGTTCCTATATACACCTGCACAAAAACGTGTGAATTTCTTTTCATTTTTCATTTCAGCTTTTGAAAGTAAAGTCTGATGATCCAGAACCCTGTTAAAGGGGTTATGGTGAAATAGCTTATTACATGGAATCTTAACGTGGTCTGTTTTTTATTCAAATATATATATATATATATATATATATATATAAAATGTGTGTTTATGTATATGTGTTTATATATAGATATGTATATATATATATATATATGTGTGTGTGCGTATGTATATGTTTTAGTGTGTATATATATATATATATATGTGTGTACGTATATATATATTTGTATCCTCCCCATACATGTAAGTATTTGTATCTATAAAATTAACGTATAAAACAGAATATATATATATATATATATGAAGAAATATAGTTTTTTGCTCTTTTTTTTAAGGTGTGCTATATTTATGGCATAAAGTGCTCAATATCAGAGATAGAGAGAGTACGTAAATATAAATATAAAAATGAGCACTCACAGGCGACATCCTGTTTCATGCTAGACACAATCGTAAGGCCTGATGATTGTGTCTAAAAATAATGTATAAACAATTTTTTTCTGTTTATACGTTATTTTTATAGATATAATTTAGTAGATGCTGTTTTTAATTAAACAGCATTAATTACATTTACCGGCTTGAAGGTTCGAGAAATTTCGTAGAAAATATGCGTTCTCCGATAGGAATCGAACCTGTATTCCTATACGGAAACCGTCATTTGATCTGACATGCTATAACATTAAGCTACAGTGTTATGTTTTGCTATGCAGACGCTTCTCTCTAGCTAAATGTTATAGCACGTCAGAACAAATAACGATTTGATTCCTGCCGGGGGGGGGGAACATATTTTCTACAAAATTCCTCGAACATTCAGACCGGTATATGTAATTGGGAGTAATTATACATTCTTATTGCTCAAAATAAAGTTATAAAAACCTCGGCAAATTCCAGTGAATATATCTTTAGTCATTTCTAAGATACAACGGTTCAAAGCTTAATCGAACAATTGGACAATTTTGCTGTTACACGATTTGGACAATTTTGCTGTTACACCCGGTATATTAGTGTTAGACACAAGGATAATCATATTGGTAGACATTTGACGAATTACGATCGCTATGACACTTGGAATAAATGTCGGGGTTGAAAGAAGACTTGCAGAGACCGCTGATCTCTTCTGTCACATCAAAACCCACGAGCAACTCGAACAAAATTTACGAAACAGGCCATGACAATTTAGCTTGCCGCATCTGCTGGAAGAATTACAAGTCACTTGCTGGCGTCAAGAGACATTGTCGTTCATACGAGAAGCATAACCATGGAAATAACAAGTCATGTTGATCTGGCGATGACCATACTTGACTTGGAATTGGCGGCCATCATTAATCGCATTACATATTCAAAACAGATAACGTTCGCAAATATTTTCGAGACTGAAGCTGGGGGGGGAGTTACCCCCGGTTAAATTAACTGCTGTTTGAACATATAATTGAATGGAACAAGAGCGACAGCCATCGCCTTACAGGAAAATGAAGGTGTGTGGATCGGCGAAGCGTACACATAAAATATCAAAAAACATTCAAACGACATAACGAATGTGTCTATCAAGCTGAAATCAACCTAAATAATTTTAGATAGGAAATATAAATAGACGGGATTTCATTTTTTTCCCTCCCACGTATTAGAAATTAAAGATCTTGTCTTTTACTTATACAACCCTTTTGGGTGGGTTTGTTGAAAATGCTTTTGGCTTTTATGAACTAGCGTGACTATCGTAAATCCTCATTTAATCGGCACCAATTTCAAAGCTGC
Source organism: Acanthosepion pharaonis (assembly GCA_903632075.3). NCBI lineage: Eukaryota > Metazoa > Mollusca > Cephalopoda > Sepiida > Sepiidae > Acanthosepion > Acanthosepion pharaonis. The sequence continues at coordinate 1,580,580 of CAHIKZ030005507.1, forward strand.
CTAATCTTAATTATATCGTCTTGAGAACTCATCTGTCCTGGGATAATGTAAAATATATTTCTTTTTTTCATTTGGTACTTTAAATTATTGAAATTTGGATTTAATCTGAAAGAACTATTAGATAAGGCAGTAGAGAAAAGCATGAGAAAATGGACTGACCATTAATTATCAAAAAAGGCAATGCACGATGGTGAGAAAAATGCACGTCACAAGATATGACGTCAAAATTCAAAAATAGCAGAAAATCAAATACTTGTTCGCTGTAATAACAAACAATGTCAGAGATATTTGAATGTGCACAGAAATAAATTTTCAGAAATATTTTTTTTTTGCATAGAAATAAATTTTCTTGAGGAAAGTGTTAAGTGCTAAAAAATAGCTTCAGAAACGACGATTTGTAGTGCTGAACTCCTACTTAATGTTTACTTTCTATACTTTCCTATATGGCAGTGAAAGCTCGACAATTCCCTTGAAGAGGCTGAAATTGAGAGATGGGACAATAAATACTAAGAATACCATGGACTGATCCTGTGAGCAATGAGGAAGTCTTAAGAAAAATATGAACAACAACGAAACTTACAATCAGAATGAAAATGACATTTCTAGGACACATTATGTGGAAAGAAGACCTAGCAAATTTAACACTCACAGGCCATACTGACGTCAAAAGAAACAGGAGAAAACAGCGTGCAACCTACTTAACGTGTTTTTGCGAATGGATGTCAAAAAGGGAGAAAAAGGCATAGTAAAGGGGCAAAAGTAAATTAAGAAACAGGAAGATGTGAAGAGCTATGATCGCTCAGGTACTGGAGGTTGAATGCAAGAGAAGCAGGGAAAAAACGGGAAACGTATTTGATGAGTCTGAATAAACAAATGGCTGAATAAACAAACGGTATGAATTAAAGACGGGAAGATGGGAAGAGCCATGATCGTCCACGTCTTGAAGGTATATATTACATAAAAGAAAGAGAAGCCAATGCAAGAAGAGAAGCAGGGGGGGGAGTGGGAACGAGTCTGATTAAAAACATGGCTGAATAAGCAAATAGCGGCTCGTATTGAGAAATCGGAGAGCCGAATTCAAATTCCAATCAAATCCATTACATTCACTTACGTGCTAATACCATTAGCAAAGGTATGAGTCATCTTCTTCTCCCCCCCCCCAGCTAAGGGTAAATAGCAGGACAGACTGGATTCTATAGCCTTGGATGGCAATTGGTCTAGTGCAGAAAGATATGGCAACCTACTGCAGGAAAAAATCTGCCTCGTCAGTCATGTATCGAAAGATACATGATCGCCTAAACGTGCATCACGCATGGCACATAACTGACCGACTGACTGAATGAATAAACAAAAGCGTATGAGAGGAAGTTGTGGAGAGCTATGATCATAAAATGATATGCACAAAGAGAAAGGGGGAAGTGTATGGGCAGAGAATTAAATCGATTGTTTGGAAATGGCAAAGTTTTTTGCAGTAATCCTTGAGAACATTCCATCTGAGTAATGTCGAAAAATAATATTAAAGTTTATTTGTACAGTCGTAGATGACATGAGACGATTCCCCATTTTATCTATGATGGACTCTCCCGTCTATCTATAATTTTTACAAGACGGGCGAGTCCATCATACATAAAATAGGGAATTACTTTTCAATCACCCAGTAGACAGAAAATAAGCCATTCCTTTAAAAATGGAATCATTCCTGGAAATGATGGAGTCATGCGTTCTATCCCCGGATCAGGTAGTGAAAGAATATATACATGTTGAACATAACAGGGACAAAATAACGCAGTAATCAGCAAGTATCCGTTATCTATCAAAACAATGAACACCTTATGATCACCAGTGTACTTGGCGGAAAGTTGCGAAGAATAGTTCGAAAACAATCTGACTCATCAAATAGTGTTCCCACACAGCGCCCCCTCCCCCCACCAACTTCTCTTCTTGCATTCACTTCTCTTTCTTTTATGCAACATATATCTTCAGGGCGCGGGCGATCATTGTTCTCCACATCTTCCTGTCTTTAATTCATACCGTTTTGTTTATTCAGCTATCTGTTTATTCAGACTCATCAAGTAGGTGTCCGTCCTGTTTTTTTCCCTGCTCCTTTTGCATTCAACATATGCCTCCAGGACATGGGCGATCATGGCTCTCTACATCTTCCTGTCTTTTGTTGCTTTAAGTAACTTTTGTCACTTTACCATGGCCTCAGCAGGGTCCGTTATCAGTCAAAGCAATCAACACCTGATGATCACCAGAGGGTACTTGACCAATCAAGTAGCAAAGAATACTTCGAAAAAATCATTTATTTTTTATTTGAATCCTGTTACATTATTTTCGTCTGTGACTTATCGCTTTCCAATTTTTTTGATCCAGTTGTCTTTCCATCTGAATTTCAGTCAACCTTCTTTAGCCAGGAATATAGACCTTAGGACATAATTTTGTCTGTCCTATTTTGGAACGTTTCCTAAGCCATTGCAACCGATATTTTTTTTTTACCATGTTTTCTTTCTAATATTACTTACATGAAGCACTCCCGACCACAAATAACTCCTCACTAAAAAAAAAAAAAATTAAAAAATTTAATAGGAATCAGGTGTATTAAGCAAATTCACTGTAAATCGTGTCCCCCAATATATAGTGATTTACTAAGTGTAGCATAGATGTGGCACAAGGCCGAAAAATTGGAGCATCCAGTGTGGATAGAACTCAATACTCAGTCGTAATTGGTGTAGTGGGACAAACTTGCTAACTATTACACCACGTCGAAATTCCCCACTACGTAAAGATTGGGTATGACGATAAACTACACCCAGCAGCAAAACCTCTGATTGGGAGACTGAAGGTTTTGAGGAGCGTGGAACCACCTCTTAATTGATGTTGTTCTCAAGACAACCCTGACTTGGAGTGGTAGCACCTGTTCGGGTCCCAGCTATGGAAAATAGTGACCCGCCCAGACAAAAACAAAGCTCCATGAAAGTATAAAAATGTTTTTTATAGTAAAAATCCCAACAATACATTTTTATATAAAAAATATTACCAACACTATATACAGAAAAATGACCAACAATACATTCTATCTGTATTTGAAGGCATACAAATGCGTTCAAAATATTTAGTTGAAGCCATAAAACTGTGTTCAAAATATTTAGATTTCAGCACAGTGGTTGATATGCCGCTAAACAAAATCAACCAATCCCCAATACGTAACCCAAAACAAAAACATGTTCATATAAGATGTCTTAAAATTTAAAAAATGAGAAATATTTAACTTCATTTTTTATGCATAGATTAAAGACTTCAGATTACTATAATTAAAAAAAAAAGGAATTTTATGAAATCACGTCGTATATTTTGTTTCTATCAAAGGCGATCAATTTAGGTTTCAATTTCATAAAAACCGGAACCCCTACTTTTAATTTTTATAAAATTTAATAATAAAAAAATCGTATTTGTTGCCTGGTGTGCAAAATCCACAAAGATTATGCACATCTGACAACAAATACGATTTTAATATTAAAAAAAATTAATATTTAAAAAAGAAATTATTTTTTTAGAAGTGTTGCTTATTATCTAAGTCAACCAATATGACTGTAGTTACTGCTACTAAATCTCATTCCATAAAGGCATTGAAGCCACGAGAGCCACTATGTCCCTCCAGATCTCACGGTCTTGGTAGAGCGTCGGAACATCATCCAGCGCCAGATTAAGTTTCAGCGGTTCGCGGGAGGTCGTTTGCATATTGCGGGCCGTTAATTGGTAGATGACTGTGGTAGGTTGGTCATCAGGTCGTCTCAGGATGTGGCCGAGCCAACAAACACGGCGCTGTGCGATGGTACGAGAATGATCGGCTGGCTGCTCCTCCAGCGAAGTCCCTTATTGAAAACAAGATCTGACCATTGCATCGATTATCCTCAGTCCACGAGTCTCGAAGCCATGAACGCGGAAGGTTATGGGCTTACTAAGAGGCCACGTCTCGGCGCCGTGTTGTTGCATAGAGAAGATGGATGTCGCATCGCCCAAATAGTGATCTCCAGAGGCCCACGCATAGCACGTAGTCTGGCCCACGACTAAAACGCCCAAAGACAATTACACCCTATAAGTTTTACTTTTCGATGGATTAGCCATGTGTTGATGACAGAGTGCTAAGTTCTTAGTCAGAAGAACAGTCCGAGATTTACTTGACCCCACCCACTAAGTCAGATTGTGACACAAGGTCGGTTTTTAACGTGGGGACCCGAATGTTTCCACTCGATCCGCTGGTCTAAGCTGGTCAGAGTTTGTCATAGCCGGTCATACCACCACTGTATAAACAGATGCCAAGCAACGGTGGAGGGGGAGCAATGGGGGAGAGAAGGAACAGATATTACATCTGCAGCATCTATCCCGATAAGAAAAACCCACTTCTCCTACTCTGTTAATTCCTTCGGAAGAATCCGGTGATGTGGGGGGAGGGACCCGAAGACAGAAGAACTGTCCATTATGAAAACGTATTGCAAATACTGTTAAATGTATGTTGCTGCTAAATCCCATGCCGTGAAGGTGTTAATCCCACGAGAGTCAACCACCTTGTCCCCCCAATTATCACTGCCTTGGCAGAGCGTCAGAACATCCTCCAGCGCAAAATGGATCTGCTGGACGCCCTAGCGGACGACCACGTTCCAGCGGCTGTATGGCTTGTCGCGGGGTCGTTTCTAGTTTTGCTAAGTGCCGATCGAACTGGTAGAAGATTCTTGTATGTCCAAATATTTTTTTTTATCCTTCCAGACAAAGAGAGAAAATATATAGTAAATATATTTTATAGTATTCCAATTTTATTTTGCTTGTTTTCCTTGATTAAACACGGTATGTGGTTCAGGAAGACCTCGGCTTCCACAATTACATTACGTGTTTTATTCGTTCGGAAACTTTCGGTGAGAAAAAAACACAACAATACTAAAATAGAAACTAGTGCCAATACGCACTAAAGTCAAAATAATTGAATAATACATTCTTCCAGTTCTTATGTATAGAGTTAACTGCATCATGGGCAAAAAAACACACAAAAATAAGCCAACGTCTTCCAGAACGCATTGTGCGGGTAGTCATTGTTGACCATCGGGCGATAAACAAAGGATGAAAAAAAAGGTAACACCGAAATCCGAACGCGTATTGAACTAGCAAAAGATGCCTTCTAAAAGCTAAGCAAAATAAGAAACAGGAAAGATTTTATTAGAAACCAAAAAAAAAAAAAAAGACGACTGAACTGCTATGTAACAACAATCATGCGAAATGGCAGTGAATGCTGAACAATATCCTCACGGAAAGCTGACCGACTCCTTCTGAATTATTGGCGCAAGTAAGAAAGCAGACATTACAACGCTGTTCAGCATACGTTATTCTAATGTAATAGAGGAAACTGTGGAGAGCCATGATCTCTCACTTCCTGAAGTGACACTGCACATAGAAGAAGAACAAGAAGAATAACAAGAACAAGAATTTCGTGAATACAGGACAGTTATATCACCAATGAAGAGCATAACGGAAACAAGAGAAATAGGGTTCTACAGAAGGATACTGAGAATACTATGAACAGAAAGCGTAAGAAATGAAGTATTATTAATTAAAATGGAAGCAAAAAGGAAAGAAGCGGAAAGAGATTACTGAAATTTCGGCAAATATGAATAAAAGAACTCATAATCAGTGTCAAAAGTACGGTTTGTTCTATAACACCGCTCTTCAGCAATGTTTAACGTTTTAAAAACCGATGATTAGAATTGGAATAAAACCTAAAAATATGATAAAAGTGAATTTATACATTTTTGACATTTTTTTCACAATTTACAACAAAATTATTAAACACTATTCATTAATTAAATTGTTTAATTACAGGAATCATTTTATATTTAAATCATTTTCAAAAACTAATACAATTAGAATTAGTACAATACAATATTTATCATTTACTAATCTATAAAGAAATAAATGTGAAAATAATTTTACTAAAGTATTAAAATATATGAACCAACCATAAGAAAATTCTTATTATTTACAATTTTATAAAGTTTGAATCAATTGACAATTATCTGAGGTTTTGCTAACCATTCCAATAAACAATCTAATAAATAAATAGTGATTAATATTTTTGGTGTCAATTCCCAAGGACAAAAACATATTAATTAATTTTCATATGTTTAGGTTTTATTACAGTTTTAATCATCGCCTTTTGAAACAATAAAAACATTGCCGAAGAACAGTAAAGGTAATTAAAAAACCGGTGTAATGGGAAAAAATGTCCTTTAGACATCCCGTCTTATTGCGGTTACGTTCACCCATGTCTGCTGAAATTGCTTGGACACACCATGAAGAAGAGGGATTTTGAGAATTAGAGCCTGAGGAAAGCGGCGAACCGCATTCATAACAAGCTTCTGTTAATAGATGGCGGAAGGAGATGAAAGAGATGACAAAAAGACAAACGTTACTGGGAGATAAAAAGAATAGGAAGATGTGGAGAGCCATGAAAGAACAGGGTACATAGCATAGAAGAAGGCCTTGACTTAATACGTGAAGATCGGAGTTTAGTTAAAAGGTCCGAGAATTTATTAATCATCGCAATATGATTCCTAAGAATAAACACTTATTAAAGTGATCTTTTACTCCAGTTAAGAATACTAGCAAGTATTTCAATCTCGCACGATTACCAGACTGATTAAACGAGTGTCCATAGGTGGTGTTGTCTGTAATAATAATTTAGTACTTTTTTTTAATCATTTTATCCAAATCATTGCATATGCATTAAAAAATCCCGTCACCCACATTCTGTGCTAATTTTTATTTCTAAATCATTTCACAGTAAGGCGATAATGACACTAAGACGCCATGAGTTACTGAACATAAAAGAGCATGAAGAAATTTTAGTGAAGAGAAAGAAAAATAAAATAACAGCAACCAGGAAGATAGAAGATGGCGATTGATATTGCATTTAAATTTTTGAAAATTGTAGATGAGAACCCGGAAGAAAATCCGACAATTGAGAAAAAAAAACTGTTAGAATAGAATTTGCAATTGCATCTAGCTAATTCAACTGTAAAAAAGATATGTAAGTTTTTAACAAACAATAAAGTTGTAGAGATATGAGAAATGTCTAATTAGAGGATCGACAATGGATTATTGGACTGTGATTACGTGGCTTCTGTTGGTCTGGCAAAACGAACAATCCGGCATGATTCTGGGAACAAGAAAATAGGTGATTTACCTGCATAAAGCAAATGGATTTTGAGACATTCAAAAGAAAAAGTTATCAACATTGAATATGATCAATTACAAAAAAAAATAACGATCGTTAAGTCATACTTACAAATGCTCCGCCTTTTCAGTGGCTTTTATTTTCCTTTATGTGTTTTATCGCAAATAAAATGGCGTTTCATTGAAATCAGAAAAGTCCCAAGTCGTCGCTAAATCCCAAAACGTATCCTAGCAAAATATAAATTCCATTTATCTGCGACTTGCTTCGAGGCTTTGCAACTGAGGTTGGCGAACAGGAAATAAAAGCGCCAAGCTCGGCCCGAACATAAGCGTTTCTAATGGAAACCAAATCACACAGTTGATTGGCCAACGATATGAACGAATGGAAAATGACAAAAACCAGCCAATCAGTTTCTAGTTTCTCCGCCCCTCTTATCGCCTCTACTTGAGGTTTGCCCATTGATTGGCTGATAAGCAGACTTGATGCTGGCGTTGTGTTAGCACGTTACTGAGTCAGCCGGATTAAAGAGTGTCGAATCGAATTCTTTTGTCGTTTTCTGTGTATGGGTCAGTGTCGAGTCTTTAGAAAGAAACTTCAAAGGGTAGGGGAAAAGTGGTGTGGATGCGAAAAGAAAAAAAAAATTATTTGAAACAGCGGATGTTAAGTTGTCTTATACCTTCTTTGAAACAACAAGGCAAGCACGATACTGAGAAAAAATGATTCTCGTTTAGACTTTGTGCCGACCGAGTGAGTGCTTTTATTTTTCAAACCCTGAAATGCACACTAAGTAATCATGGAGAATTATAATCTCAGTCCCTGTTGAATATGGCTCTCCACTAATCCTCGTGTTTCTTTCAGTTGTCTCCTATTCGAATAAATAAAAAAAAACCTTTTCCTTCTTATGTTTCTGTCTCTTATTCTTCGAGGGTGACTGTTTCTTATTCCGCTGACCATTCCCGAGGGATATCTCGACAAGCACCTGATGAAGGCCGGAAGACACCACATACGAAACGTTGTAATAATAAAAACAAAAATCAAGACAATAGTTCGCATGTTAATAATCCAAATAATGATAACTCCTTATCCCAGAAATTCAGATAGAAGTCGATTTTTTTAACTGTTTCCGCGAATAAATTTGATGATAATGAACTGAACAGAGGCCTGTACGAGAAGACAATTTGTAATATTATCTTTCCATCCGATTTTTAAGGCCTTTGTCAATGCTAACTATGGGTACAAAGATTTTTTATGCCTAGGCGGTAGTTATGGTAGAGGGATTTACCCAGCTGCTTATCAATTCCCTCTCTTCTCCGTCCTGGGAATGACAATAAACTACATCCGCGTCCTGGGTAAGACGATAAACTACGTCCAACAGCAAGGCCTCTGATCAGGAGGTTTTGAGGATCATGGAACCACCTCTTAATTGCTGGTGTTCCCAGGTCCACCCTGACCCGGGATGTTAGCACATGAATTAGCATATGAATTAGCATATGAATAATTGAAAAATGTTTCAAATGTATATGTATATGTACACACCTTTTTTTTTACCAAACTATCGCTATGAATCTATTTTTTAAAAATTGTTGGCATTAAATGATTCACTGAGGTTGATATGCCATAAAACAAAACAACCAACCAACCCACCCTTACAGGTCAATCATCATGGCAAGCCAGAGACAAGAACTTTTTTTTTTTATGAAAATATCTGTCGAAGGCCAGACTAGATAAATATAGCCGTTACATCGCACCGCATTATTTGGGGGTCATTTTAACTGCATCTCATTTCATCCCCAGATTGCCCACCAGTACTTGGTACCAAGACACTCAAAGACGCCTTATAATGTTTTGGATAATTCAGCTTAAAAAATAATTCGTCGAGGCTATTAGAAGTTTCCTTCTGAAAACTTGATACTGTTCCATATCAACGAAAACGACAAGTGTCCTGGATAAGACGATAAACTACATCCGCGTCCTGGGTAAGACGATAAACTACGTCCGCGTCCTGGGTAAGACAATAAACTACATATGCGTCTCGGGTAAGACGATTAACTACGTCCGACGGCAAGGCCTCTGATCATGAAGTTTTGAGGAGCATGGAAGCACCTCTTAATTGCTGGTATTCCCAGGTCCACCATGATCCGGGGAGGTAGCACCTGTCAGGGTCCCAGCTATGAGCAAATAGTTAACCCCCAAACTGGAGTCAAAACACTATGAAAGTTTTAAAAATAGGTTTTAATACCAGATATACTTCGTAAAAAATTATTACCAGCAATATATTTTTAAAGGAAAAAAATATTACCAGTAATACATTAAAAAAATATTACCAGCTATACATTTTTATTATTACCAGAAATAGATTTTTTTGAAGGAAAAAATATTACCACCTATCAATATCTTGTGGGTATTAAATAACTCATTGAGGTTGATATGTCGTAGAAACAAATCTAACCAAACGAAAACGACATAAGTATTCGTTGGCACTGTTTAACTGACTCAGTAAAGTAGTATCGTAAAGCTAAGCATCAAGTCAGCTTATCGGCCAGTTAATGGGCAAACCTCAAACAGTAGTGATAAGAGGGACGGATAAATCTAGACTCTGATTGGTTAATTTTTATCATTTTCTGTTTGCTCAACGTGTTGGCCAATCAACTGTGAGATTGAAGTTTCCATTAGGAACACTTATGCCAAGGCCGACCTTGACGCATTTATTTCTTGAACACCAACCTCAATCGTAAAACCACGAAGGAATTCGCAAGCGAATAGACTTCGCTAGAAAACGATTCGGAATTTTACTGTTGGACTTTTCCGATTTCTACATAAAGTCATGTAACTTGAATAAAAAAAAAAAAGCCCTGACAAGACAAGGAGGATTTGTACGATATTTTTTTCTATTTACGAACCTTTAGTCCGGCAGAAATGTAGAGCGTTTTTGATACAATAAAATTAGTTTTCAAAATTATCTTGCTGTTCACAACTCCATGGCGTAACACCCAATAGTGTTTTACAACGTTCTGCTTAGACTGGCGCACGGCAACAAAGATGAAGAACTTAATACCGACCGAATTCGCTTGTTTTCAATAGTACTGATTTTTGTATAACTATGCTCTCAACAATACTCCACAGGTTGAGGTGAACTGTATCATCTGTGCTGTCCGGGTTCGAATGAGTCGAACCACTTTGTTTATTAGACACTATATGTTGCTCTTTTCTGTTGTATTTAAGAAGGAAAGGGTATTGCGATTGGCCAGGGTTAAATGTAATTAGCGGAAATGAACAACAAATAGAGCAGAAAAACAATAAAAAGAGAAAGAACAGGGCAAAAATAATATTAATCAAGCAAACATATAAGGCAAAAAGTTCACAAACTAAGAATGGTGTTCACTCCGAAAAGTGGATAAAGACAAGCAGCAAAAACCGGAATTGAATCGAATGAGAACGAAAAGTGGCCTATCTTATTGGCTAGGAAGAAATCCCAGCATGCATTTGTGTATTTTGGTTATAAAAGTGGGAGGGGGAAAATATTTTGCGAATATTCCTATTTCTGATTAGAACAAAGAAAAACAGAACTTTTGTTTATCTTACAGATATATATATATATATATATATATATATATATATATATATATATATATATATATATATATATATATATATTACCGGAGGAAGCTTATAGAATTCGGCCGAAACGGTAATGACAACAAGAGTGACATAAGCAATGAATTTGGTATTCCGAATAGCAACAACTCATAGAATAGTAATAACTCTTTACGAAGAAAAAAAATGGGTGCTTAAAAATAATTGGATATTATTATTTATTCTGTCTATTTAATTTATGTCTTTTTAGTGTTCTCCATTTTAATAAAGTTATTTTTTATATACTTTCAGCGACTTGGTTTCCTTTCTTGGGGTGAAATGATTAAATACCAAAATATGACTGAAATATATTTTCGACTATTTTCCCTTGTCTTTTAAAAACATTGCAAATTGATTGATTGTCCTTTATGCAAACGCCGACCCTTTGATTGAAACGTGTTATTAAACTCGGTTTAAGAGATGACCAAAAAAAAAAAAAAATAACAATGCGGAATTACAATAGCAGAATATTCTCAAATCGATAATCGCTCAGCGCCATTATCAAGATATTACTAGACTGTACATTTATGCTGGAGAAGACGCTTTTAAAATAGGGATTGTTCATTAAAAGTATTACAAAATGTATTATTAAAATGTCGCTGTAACAGATTCGAGTTAAGGCATTACCTGCTATGAGCCTCATTTGGGGATCTGTTAAAATTAAACTCACTACATGTTATTCCTTGTATTTACATTGAATTGCTTACATACATTGCATTTGCAGAGGTATATTTTACAAGACTTAGCCTTTAAAGTTTTTATTATTAGCCGTAAGAAGACCACTTTCTGTCGTAATTTTACATTTCACGAGTAGAAAAATAATGACTATTTTGAAAAGTGTTTTTTTATTATTTCTAATCGATATTATTTTTTGATGTTTTATACACATATATATTTGATGTTCTAATTTCTATAAAAACTACAATGGTAACTACTGAAATTAAACATAATGAATAGATAAACTCCTAAGACACCTGCGCATTAAAAAAAATGTCAGTTACTGGTTTAAAGTAATAAAAAATATGAATGTCTGACCGTTAATAAAAGGAAGAATGAAAGATGCAAACTACGAGAATTGAAAGTTATTTGCAAAAGTTATGAACAAATTACAATTACACTTATATTTACACTAACAATTTACTGGTCTTCTTCGTCAATGCATTATTAAGATAGATAGATAGATAGATAGATAGATAGATAGATAGATAGATAGATAGATAGATAGAATGAATGCAAGGCATGAACAAATGACTGAAGAGAAGGAAGAAAAACGTGACAAGATAGATAGATAGATAGATAGATAGATAGATAGATAGATAGATAGATAGATAGATAAAATGAATGCGAGGCATGAAAGAATGACTAAAGAGATGGAAGAAAGCCAGGAAGGATTGAAAGAAGGAATGTAGGAAATAAACTTGGTAAATAACTCTGGATTAGTCAACTTCGCTTATCATCCGATTCACGCTCCTTCCCTGTCTTTTTAGATTTGAGATTTATGACTTGTTTTTTGTTTAGGTTTGGGTCTCCGGTTCATTCTAAAATCTTTTTATTCTATTTCCCTCCCAGTACTCCATTGCGTCTTAGTGACATTATCTCCTTGCTTGGAGTGTGAACCGATTGAAACCAAAACAAAACATATAATAAGCAATGCTTCTTTAAGTCTGTAATATTCACGAGTGTCAAGCCAGAAAACATATCTGCAGGCCATCTTGACACGTGATCACGAATTCCATGGCATCGTAAATGGGATCAAATGCCTACTCCGCGTGTGTACATCGCATTTGTATTTGGGCGACCATCTGCACACGAATGGCGCAAATATCAAGACAAGTTTTACCGCATTCAAATGTATCCAGGCTTTTTTGTTCTGAGTTTCAGACGTTTACAAAGAAAGAATTAAAAAAAAAAACACAAACATTCAAACATCTGTACTTGGTTTTTAACCCAAAGTCATATGACTTCAGCGGGTGGGTGTAGTAGTATGAAGCTCACCCAGCGAGAGTCTATGAGTTAAATATTTAAGTTTCCAGGGCGGCAAGCCTAAATCGTACACTTACGATTGTAGTTAGTTTCGCCTCTAAACTGACGGTATCCAATCAATTTTCGATGACAATAGTCACATCTGAGAATATATATATATATATATATATATATATATATATATATATATATATATATGAACATTTCATTGAATACGAGACAAGGTGCTTTTATTTAGTTTTTTTATACAATTTCTCATGCGATCTAATAATTTTTTCTTTTCGGGTGATAAATTATGTAAAAACGAATTCAAATGCCCATTAAGGAACTGTATTCCTGATCAATCAAAATTCGTAAATAATTATATAGGCCACACTACAACATGTTCGACACGCAGACTCACTCTACACCTTTCTGATCATAGCTCAATTAGATCTCATTTAAATATTCATGGAGCCCTACCGGACATTATTTTAACATACTTGCTGACAACACAAATATAATAGCATCATCTGCATGCAAAAAAAAGTCTAAAAATAATGGAAGCCTTATTAATAAAAACAAAAAAACCAGCACTTAATAATATTAACTTTGAATATGGACATAATATCTTGACCGTATTTTGAAAAATGCAACCATTTTATAAAACATACATAAAACAAATTAATTCTTATTTTAACAGTTAAAATATTTAATCCTTAAAAATGGCTAAATGTATAGCCGAAAGCGGTCGGATAAAAGAACATTCGGACAGTTTTTATATAATTTATCATCCGAAAAGAAAAAAATTATTAGATCGCATAGATTGTATAAAAGACTAAATAAAAGCACCTTGTCGATCGTATTCAATGAAATGTGCATGAAAGAAGGATTGCTGCCTAAATACACACACACACACATATATATATATATATATATATATATATATATATATATATATATATATATATTTGCACTACTAGTAATACTCGGTTGGAGAAAAAAATTCTGATAGCACAACTTGTAAGTCTGTCAAAACAAATTGGTACCCGAGGAAAAAAATTGGAAAAAAAAGAAAGAAACAGAACCATCTAAATAGGACAAAATAAATCGTCCAGTGATTTAAGGTTTTAGTCCAAACAAAAAACCCAAGCGAATTATAAAGCTAAAACATAGAGTGCTCAATACGCAGAGCAGAGCGGGGATAAATGAAATAAATCCTAAAGAGCCAGGAACAATCTACAAAAGTTTAAGTGAAACCTAGGTAGGTTGTTCCTGGCTCTTAGGGATATATTCGATTCTGATCCATATCAACGAAAACGACAAGTGTCCTGGGTAAGATGATAAACTACATGCGCGTCCTGGGTAAGACGATAAACTACGCCCGCGTCCTGGGTAAGACAATAAACTACATACGCGTCTCGGGTAAGACAATAAACTACGTCCGATGGTAAGGCCTCTGATCATGAAGTTTTGAGGAGCATGGAAGCACCTCTTAATTGCTGGTATTCCCAGGTCCACCATGATCCGGGGAGGTAGCACCTGTCAGGGTCCCAGCTATGAGCAAATAGTTAACCCCCAAACTGGAGTCAAAACACTATGAAAGTTTTAAAAATAGGTTTTAATACCAGATATATTTCGTAAAAAAATATTACCAGCAATATATTTTTAAAGGAAAAAAATATTACCAGTAATACATTAAAAAAATATTACCAGCTATACATTTTTATTATTACCAGAAATAGATTTTTTTGAAGGAAAAATATTACCAGAAATAGATTTTTTTGAAGGAAAAAAAGTTACATATATATATATATATATATATATATATGTGTGTGTGTGTGTGTGTGTGTGTGTGTGTGTGTGTGTGTGTGTGTGTGTGTGTTAAAGTAAGGTAAATCCATTACAAGGCCCGGGGTGCACTCGAGGTAGATGGTTACGTTAGAATGCCATTTGTGCGTATAGGAGTGGAAGATAACGGTTAACCCTAGATTTGAACACGTTAAGCGTCTAGTGATCGGGGAAACATCCTGTTGAGAGTTGGTTCCACAGGGCAGAGGTTCGCGGGAAGACGCTGTTTTAGTGGAACTTACTTCTCATCTATGGAATACGGAGGGAATGTGGCTGCTTTGCAACAATGTAAGTGGCATGGCGGGTCCTAGCCGTTAAGGTAAGAATTGGGGGAACCAAGGAATGTAATTTGTCCGAGAAGTAGTGACAGCGAGAGGCTTGCCACCAAACCCCCCCCCCCCCGCCAGTGGGAAAGAGAGTTTGAAGCGTGTAGAATAATTCGTCGCCCAAAAGGACTCGGAGACGTTTTTAGACTTCAATAGAAATATGACAACAGTACTCCATTTATGCCCTGATCTGGTAGAGGATATATATATATATATATATATATATATATATATATATATATATATATATATGCTGATTGAAAAGTAACTCTCTCCATTATGTATGACTTATGCTGTGACTTAATTTTCTTAGGGGTTGGTAAAAGGAACAAGTCTACTATACCAAACCAAATCTTTGGAAGAACTGGAAAGGTGTATACAAGAAGCTATACCTTCCATACCACAAGAGTTCATGATGAAATCAGTTGACATGAATCCTGGCTGACTCGATAAACAGGTAGCCCATATTGAATTTTAAATAAAAATTCATGCTAAATGCTTTCCTCTCATAGTTAATAAATAAAAGTATCTTAAAATGGGAAGTTACTTTTCAATCACTTTTATATATATATATATATATATATATATATATATATATATATATATATATATATATATATATATATATACATTTTGTATGAATGATTCATTGTAATATAAGTAAAACTGCACCACATATTTGATTTAAAAGAACTGATCCGACGTGAAAATTTTCGAGATAACAACTGAGACATTACTCTATTTATTGAACTATTTAGTTCATGCCACATTGACTGATAAACTCCTACAAGAAAAAAATTCTCAAATTACCATATTAGTAAAAAAAACGCTCTCTCTTAAATTTTCAGAAAAATTCAACCTTAGCGTTGTGACTGCACGCTCCAAAAGTTTGTAGCCGTTAACAATAACACATTTCAAAAAAACATATTTCGATTCGCATTTATTTTTTTCGTCTTGAATGCTACCTGAATTTTACGAAAAACAAAATAATTTCCATGGCTGAAGATGATTTAATGTACAATTGAAAGTACTTACGTATTAAAGAAAGGCCTTATACAGCTTATAATTTTTAAAAACAAGGATCATAATATATATATATATATATATATATATATATATATATATATATATATATATTATATTTTTATTATAAGAGGTTATAATAAAACATTTTGAAAGAACAACACAAACGTTTTCATGTTTCAATGCCATGTTTGATGAGATAGTATAATCATAGTATTGAAACATAAAACTTTTTTGTAGCGATTTCAAAATGTTTTATTATAATCTCTTATAATAAAAATATAATATATATATATATATATTGCTCTTAATTTGTATTGAGCACTTTTTAAAAAAAGTAAATGCTATATACAGTAGATTTTAATCAATCTGTTCTTTCTCTCATTTATATATATATATATATATATATGTGTGTGTGTGTGTGTGTGTGTGTGTGTGTGTGTGTGTGTGTGTGTGTGTGTGTATAACTGTTTGGTTGTATCAAAGCTTCTCATTTTGGCATCAGTCGGATATTCTAACCCCTAGTCTATCGACGGCCGGCAAGATTAAGGCGAAGTTTTACGTATTTATCTTTTTCATAAACATGCCAGTGTTCCAGAGAACTCAATTCAGTTTGAAGAGCTTTGCATTACCAGCAGTAATAGTAACTGTTTACAAATTCGCGCTTGTCTCCCCACAGTGCTCGACCGATTTAATTAAATTTCGGGAGCTAATATTGTCATAATATATATATATTAATAATTAATAATATATATATATATATATGTGTGTGTGTGTGTGTGTGTGTGTGTGTGTGTGTGTGTGTGTGTGGATGAGGCAATTTCTAAAGAATGTATTTATTTTAAATCAGTCTTTTACTTGAATTGGTACACTATATTGGTCATCGCTAATTTAGATTTAATGGGGTTATTTTGATTTGTGACCACAAGGTTTGCGGGGTTTTTTATTTCCTGTAATATATGATACATTGTACATATTTTTAGCGATTTACGACAGAAATATGGTGTTTAATAATTCTTCGTATAGTGAATTCGTCCTGTTTATAATTATTATGCATCTGGTTACAGTAAAAAAAAAAATTGTGGGTGTGGTATTTTTATTACTTGTTTCCTGCCACAAATCAATTACCTATCTCGGGCACACTACTACCTCCTTGAGTAGACACCTTACGTGTCACTTATCTGACCACAGCGGGATATATAAAATATTTTTTAATCCATGATCTACAAGAAACGTTACGGAAAATTCTTGTCGAAAATACTAGAATTGTATATAAATTGGATTATCAGAAACATCTTGCTATTCGAAAGGCCCTATACATCAACCAATTCTCTCTTACCATCAACCTTAGATTATTTAATAGTGGAAATGGAGTCGTGAAAGGTTTTTTTTTTAAATAAAAATAGGAAGAATGCCACGCGACTTCCAGTCGCGCGCGGCAACCGAGATCTTGGAATGAATGCTCCTTTAAAAAAAAAAAACAATACAAAAATAATTTACAGTTACAGGCAAAACACGAGGTAAAAATAACCACAAGTGAGACAAAACACACTTGAAAATTGCCTATTGAAGTGGCCGAAAGCGCTTGAGACAATAAATATTATAGACAATTTTTATATTCCTTAACTACTAGAACACAGAAGAAAAAATTGCAGAGTTGTTAAATATTTCAAGTTCTAATAAACGCTAAGCATGACTGTCAACTGTTGGATTTAAAAGGCAAAAAAAAAGAAAAAAAATACAGTAATGAATATCAAAAAACAAAATTTTATTACTATATGCACCCGTGAACAACTCACAGTTTTGTATTACTACGTACAGCCCTGAAGATGATCTCAGAAGATCGAAAGTACTTTGGAAATGGAAAATAAAAACGATTTTCACAGTTGTAGCACACTTCACACATCATTTAATTGCAATACATGGAAGGTTATCTGTGAGTATGAATGGATTTTATTAAAAATAAGCAGACATAATGTCTCTAATTTATTTAATCAGACACACATATATATGTGTGTGTGATTTACTATGACGTTTTAATTTCTATGATTACAATGTTTATCTTTATATCTACCTATTTATTTTTGTGTGTGGGGGTGCGCGCATGAGGATCAAGAAATCTGTAGCCTAATATGTTGAATTTCGATCAGAAATGCTCTCTGCCTGTAGTTCGGTGTGCGTGATTAAATTTTTCTGCTGAAAAGTGCATCAACAAGGATTCGGATTAAGTTGGAAACAACTATTTGTTATTGCGTAGCGATTTTTTTCTCATTAAGCTTACTGAGATACCAAGGTGTATATATCCTCGAAAAAAATGATTGGATGTCATCTTATTCGAAACTGCCAACTATCATGAGCATAGATAGATAGATAGATAGATAGAGAGAGAGAGATTTAAGTATATATTCAAGAACTTATGATTCTTTCCTAGTATTTCATTATATGGTGGTGCACACGTAAGATGCGACTCATTAGAGAGACCTCTTACCTCAGCATGCAAAGGGTTACAGAGAGTTGAAGCAAGAGCAAAGAGGAGTGATAGAGGAAAGGATGAAGAGATGGTTAGGGGATAGATCAAGGCGATTGACATTACATTGACATTGAATAGTTGGAGATTATAGCTATCAGGGAAACAAGAAAAGAGGAGGGAGATCCACAGGCGAGAAGTGCGAGACATGAAGCTATTGGAGTAGAAGAGACGGCTACATTTAACAGTTTCGACAGTGAAATGGTGAGGGCGACATGCCAGCCTCGTTGAACGCTTAAATTCATGAAGTCTGGGAACCAGCGAAAGCAGCTCATCGGAGCAGTTATCGTGGAAGTATTTGTAAAAAAGACAGAGGGAGGCGACAGCGTGTCTGTAAGAGAGCGACTGCAGACGAGATGCTAGAACAGGACCAATTACATTGCATACCCGTTTCTGGATTTTATCAAGGACCTTGAGACAGAAGAGACTCCAGACCATATATGGCAGCAATACTGCATGCAAGGGGGAATGGTTGATTTTTAGATTTGAAGGATCGACTCCGGCGAGAAAAGTTTCCTGGCGCGGCACAGATAAAATATATATCTAAACAAATTATTTTAAATTATTATTAAAAAATTATTAAATATATATTAAAATAAAGTATTTAAAAAAATTATTAAAATAAATATATATATATACATATATTAAAAAGATGATTCAAATTAAAAGTAAAGATAATTATATTAACTATTTAAAATTTTAAAGATAACTTAAATTATTAAGAATAACGACCATCCCTAGGATAAAGAACCAAAATATCTTTTTAAAAATTAAAAGGATAAAAAAAGTAAAGAAAGAAAAGAGAATTCATAAAGTAGTAGGCTATAAGATAGGATTGATATAGAGAAAACAAAATGTTTACATTAAAATGTTTACCATTAGGTGAGTTAGATAATTCAAAATAAAGTAAGATCAATAATATTATAGAAGTTTAAATCTACTCCTGTGACGACATTTAGAAATTAATTCATTCTTTTGATTTAATAGTTTCTTTTGATTATTTTATTATTCTAATTTTCTCTTTTAAACATATATCGCACCTATTTCTAAAAATATTAGCAGTATGAACAGAACCTATAATTTTCCAGTCAATCTGAGGGTTTAAACCGTTCTCCGTCAATTCCCAAAATATTTTGGAAAGAGCTGTCTGAAATTTTAATTTTGGGTTGGAAAAAAAGTTTGGTATCGGTAATCAATAAATTTAGTTTCATGGCACACACATTTATCCCAAGTTCTTCACTACCATGAAAAAACAATATTTCTGTCGACAAACGTAATGGTAAGAATAACCATTTCCATACAGAAAACATTATTGATCAAACAGTTAACGTTACACACGGTTAAAATTCTTTAGAAACATTTTTTTTTTCTGAAAAATAGGTTATAGCTCTTTCCAGTGTGGACGGGAGTTTCCTTCCTAAACTTTTGTTCAAGGTACTGTGGAACGTCAACATCTCCTTTACAACATTTTTTTCACTTCTACATATTTGTGTGACTCATTTAATCGACGTCTTTAATTTATTACTTGCATTATTTACATTACTCGGACTGCTACCCTCATCGTCATTGCCATATTCACAACGTTTCGGCCGTACGCTCCGGCCTTTTTCATGTGATTGAAATTTCGAACCGAACCCTTTATTTCGCCCACCGGGGTAGATTGTTCTAGTTCCACGTGACATGCCTCTTCTGGATGTCTCAGTTATTTCCCTTTAACTCAACTCTCCAAGTTTTGTTTCACCACCGCTGTGGCCTGGTATTGAACTTACAACTCGTTGGGTCTAGTCCCTGGATCTTTAATTGGTGTTGACATTTTTTACGAAGTTCTTTATTTGTGATTATGTAGCTCCAGTCTATAAGATCTTGTGAATTTTTGTCTTTTTTAAGACCTAGACGATTCATTCACTTGAAGCCATTTTTAATAATATAAGAAATTGTTTATATAGGATGGCCACTGAAAACCTGACGATTTGAAATGTCATAAACTTGTTCGTTTTTTATTTTCTTTCTTTTATGCAGGTTATAGAGCATCCCTTGGGCGTTAAAATGGCTACATATGATGTCCAGAGCAACGAGTAAAACTCACTGAGTTTTTCTATTCCAATGAAAGATAAATTATTCAAACTCCGAGAAAAAATAACGGCAACATTTTAACATAATTCGGAAAATAATCGCCCTGTTTGAAAGAACTGGATCAGTCGGCGATCTTCCGAGAAGAGGTCCTAAAAGTACTGTGCGCACTTGAGGATCCATCAGTTTCTACCCGTCGTCACTCTGCTCAACTAGATATCGCCAGAACAACGCTTCAGAAGATTCTGAAACAGGGTTTAAAAATGTTTCTATCCAAATAGTAAAATATTAAAAAAAAAAAAAACATGTTTGTAGAAGTTATTTTTTTTTAAATATCATTCAGTATTTCAGAGGCCACGTTGTATGTAGATGACAGTTTAGGCATTTCTGAAGGGTTTGGGTCCCATTGATGACATCCATATGAGAATCTAGCTCTATTTAAGACTATGACTTGAGTGTATGGGTTAATTATTACTGGTAAGAATATGGAATAAGTAAATATTAAACACTTAAAAATACATCGGTGAGTTATATCAAACGTATTATAGTAGATAATGAAAATGAACATAGAATGGACTGCAGTAAGGGTAGTATTGCTCAACATCACAAATTGCTACATTAACCGGAAAACTCCAGTCATGTTCTTAAATAAATTGATCAGATCGACACTTTCATATGGATGCCATATATGGTACCAAACTCATTCACAAATATCTAAACTGTCATAGGCGCTTTCACAGATCAATGGTTAAAATGGATTTGAGTGAGTGAAGCCTGTATATCTTGGCGAATACCACCCTTCTTCAAACCCCGTGAACTGGCGCTACAGAATCACAAAAAGGAAATATATCAGATAGCAAAACCCACATCATTTCAGCACCAACAGCTACCAACATGTAACTCAAAGAAGCAATATTATCAGGATATTGATGTTACACAACATTAAAAAAAGGTTAGGAAGGAAACTGTCATCAATGCCGGAAAGGAAGATTACAGTTAGTGAACCTGAAAAACCTATTTTCATGAAAAATTGTCTGTTACATCAATGAATGGCGAATGTTTCCTCATAAGGAAACAGCTAATATTACGATTACCATTTGCAATTAAATGAATAAAATGAACTCGATTGGAACTTGAACTCTGCACTTCTCATTCCGACTCGCCATCTGTTACATCCCCACACGTCGTAGCTGAAGGGAAGAAGTGATGCATTCATAAGTTTCTCAAGAATCAAGATGCTGATGTTCCACACCACATCAAACAAAAAGTTAGGAAGGAAAACCCCATCAAAACTAGAAATAGCCTTAACAGCTACTGGCCATATTTTACTGAAATTTCAACCAACTGGCTGTTCGGGCAATGATTACTGAATGTTTCCTTATAAGGAAACGGCTTATATTACCATTACAAAATAACTAAGATATTTTCGAAATTGTTTTTAACGTTGAATATGCCAAATAGCTATCACCATTAAGTGACAAGCGCTAAGTCAACCGATACATGTTACGTGCTAGTTGATGCATTTGTGTCCGCACTTCTATCCCAGGCAGTACCATTGCCGTTGCACAAAGAATGTGAGGATAAGGGTCATTGCCTGATGTCTACGGCGTCCCAGTCGGTAGTGCCGAAGGAGATGCGCAGTTTTTGTCGCCAATCCCATGTGCTCGTGGGACGTTGCTTTAATCTCGGTCATGTCTGCGTGGGCGTGCGAACAAATGCGGTATATCCGTATTTATTTGAAGTCAAAGTTTAACAAAATTTTTGAACAAACTCAGACACCAAACACAGACAGACAACCAAATTTAATTAGTTTTCATTATTTCCAAGGGACACACCCACAAACTTTGAGCTATATATATAACAGCAACAAAGATTCTGACACTCCACCACCTCCCAAATAAAATTTTTTTAAGGCAAGCAGTCTTTGTACGGGGCAAAGTCAAAAATTATCCGCATATACCGTTATATATATATATATATATATATATATATATTGGTTTGGTGTATAATTATCAGGCGTTTTTCCAGGTGAGTTTTTGTTAATAAAAATTGCTGTTTTGTTTACATTTTTCGAATTAAAATATTTTGTTTTCAAGGTTATAAAAATGTGTGTCTATAATCATGCTCATTTAAAGTTGTTATTTTTGGATTGTTCTGTTTCATATTTCAAAATAAATATTGTTTAAAAACGCCTGATAATTATGTACCAACTCAATATATATATATATATATATATATATATATATATATATATATATATATATAGTTTTAAGATGTGCTATATTTATGGGATAAAGTGCTCAATATCAGAGATAAAGCGTATGTAAATATAAAAGTGAACGTGGAAGCCAACACTCGGAGGCAACAGGCAGTTTCTTGCTAAACGCAATCGTCAGGCCGCCTGACGATGGCGTCCAGCATGAAACAGCCTATCGCCTCTGAGTGTTGACTTCAATGTTCACCTTTTATATTATATATACACACACACACACATACTTATATATATATATACACACACACACAAAGTGCGGATAATTTTTGAAGTTACTTATCTTCAGAACAAAAATGTTCAATATTAAGAGCTGGCGCATTAATAAAAATTAATGTTTTCCTTATTTCTACTTTGAGTTCCGTATAAATTGCATTCTCTCATCAAGATTACTTCTTCTTCTTCTTCTTCTTCTTCTTCTTCTTCTTCTTCTTCTTCTGCGTGCCTCGGTGTTTCAGGACATGGCTGATCATGGCTCTCCAATATTTTCTATCAATTTCTCTCTTTACTAAGGCTCCCCTGCTCCCAGTTGTGACATTCATTCAAATAAAGTCGTCAGGTAGGAAGCTTGCTACCTTCACCCTAAATCACTTGCCCTCAATATGCCCAGTGAGGATTAAGTTTTCCAAGCCTTCCATCCGCATTACGTGTCCAAGCAATTTCAGTTGACTTTCTAATTCCGATTATATTTTGGTTTCATTTTCTTTAAGTTTTCCTTGTTGCTCACTCACTCCGACCATGGAATTCTCAACATCCTTCTGTAGAACACCATTTCTGTTATCTCCAGTTTAGTTCATTGTAAAATCCTACATTTTTAAATCAACTCTTCTGATGCAACTGATTTAAAATAATACATTCTTTAGAAATTGCCTCATCCACGCACACAACACACACACACACACACACACACACATATATATATATATATATATATATATATATATATATATATATATATATATATAAGGCTCAGACACTAATATTTCATGATTATAATTTATTACCTTGGAATCGTAATCACGACCAAATAACTATGATGTATTAGTGTTGGAGCCATGTATATTATATTCTTGTTTTGTCTTTGACATAGACATCTACCTTGGAAATATATATATTGACCACTAATATTTAAACGTGCTCCTAGGTTGGCATTTCGGTTCCACCCTTTTACTGTCGAACAAGTTAAACGTAATCGCCTCTTCTACTCCAACAGCTTCTTCTCTCACACTTCACAACAGTAGAATTCCCTTCCTCTTACTTGCTTTCCTAATAAGAATAATCTTCAAAAATTTAAATGTAATGTCAATCGACATCATCTGATGCCTTGATCTTGATACCCGTCCTTCTCTTTATCCTTTCCTAAAACACCCCTCCTCTTTAATCTTACTTTTACTCTCTGTAACTCCTTGCTTGCTAGTGGGACTCCCGCCTTGCTTGGGGTGAAATGCTTAAAAAATAAGTCGAGGTAGAAGTAAATTGTAAAATGAGGCACTTTATTGAAGTTACAATAACATTCGCCCATTTTCTGTGGCCTGACTTTTAGACACCTATTACTGTAAATGCATTGTTTCCTTCCATTTAAAAAAAAAAACAACAACTAATACTAAAAGCATTTAAGTGGATTCTTTGCAGATAACATTAACATAATAGGCAAGTGGAAATGATTTTCTTCTTTTATTATAGTAAAAGCTTAAAGGTAATATTAACCTATAAATGCACACCGTCGTTTTTTTTTTCTTTTTGGATTGGTAGGTATTTATGGGTGACAGGTAAAAACCTATAATTAAGATAGTATTTTATATAAAAATATATAATTAATATGTTTTTTTTAGAATAAACGAAAACTAATATCGATTTTTATTTTTATAATTAATTTCAGACTTTAAGGTATGTATTAATAGATTAGCACGTCAAAAGTTTTATTCGCTCTGGTCATTGCATCGATATTGTCGAGGGGAAACGGAAAGCCAATATAGAAATACCAGGTGGGCCAGAAAATTCTGTCTCACTTCGGAATCGGACAAAAAACATTAAATCTTGGCTCTCTGTCTGGTGGAATTTCCAAAAAGTACTGCATTTCGAGCTTGTTCAATACGGTCGCGCCATCAATACCAGTAGCTAAACGACGTGATTTTTTAAAAGCATTTCACCCCAAGCAAGGCGAGAATGCCACTACCACGCAAGGGGGTTACAGAGAGTGAGAGCAAGAATAAAGAGTTTGAGGAAATGATATAGAGAAGGACGGGGGCCGGGATCACGACATCAGAAGGTGTCGATTGACATTCCATTAGAATATTTGAATATTATAGCGATCAGGGAAGCAATTAAGAGGAAGGGAATTCCACTGACAGGAAGTGCGAGAGACAGAGTGAAAGGTTGGGACCGAGATGCCAACCTAGTAGCACGCTTAAATTGTAGAAAAGATAGAGGGAAGCCACATGACGTCTGTGAAAAAGTGACTGGAGTCGAGATGCCAGATCAGGACCTATTATGTTGCATATCCGTTTTGTCGAGAAGTTCGAGATGAACAGTGGGAGCAACAGGCCATATATGGCAACAGTATTGCGCGTGTTATTTTTAAACCTTTCACCTTTGATGTTGATTCTCTTCAATCCGGAAATATAATTTTGTTACGGTTCAAATCCCCAGGGTGTTTTATTTATTTAGTCTTTTGTGTGTGTGGAGGGGGAAATATTGACTGATAATGAAAGTAAGAATTTTGATTTTGATTTTTTAAAAAAAAATGTTGGAAAATACATTATTCAACAGAGCTGTAAAGAAAATAAAAGAAAAGAAAAGGAAAGAAAGGAAAGGAAGATGAAGTCGTTATGTTTTAGGATAAACTGAGGAAGACATGAGACCATGTGTAGGGAAAAAGACTGTGTAGTGTTAGGCTTTCAAGTTAGCTTTAAGAATTTGATACACAGCTGTAGGAAAACTACTCCGTGACTTGGCGCCAAATTTATCAACATTCGTTCATATCTATCTATCTATCTATATATATATATATATATATATATATATATATATATATATATATATCAGTCTGTTCATTATCTATCTATCTATCTATCTATCTATATATATATATATATATATATATATATATATATATATATATATATATATATCGCAGTCTTTTCATTATCAATCTTTGTTCATTGTCTATCTATCTATCTATCTATCTATCTATATATATATATATATATATATATATATATATATATACATATGTGATAGATATTGATGAAATAGATAGATAATGAACATACTATATATATATATATATATATATATATATATATATATATATATATATATATGTTATTATCTATGTCTGTCAATATCTATCTAATACTAATACATATATATATATATATATATATATATTCTAATACTAAATATATATATATATATATATATATAATATATATATATATATATATATATATATATATATATATATATATATATATTAGTATATTCATTATCTATCTATGTCTGTCAATATCTATCTACTTATCTATCTCGATATATATACATGAGTTCATTATCTATCTATTTATTCCAGCCTGTTCTGTTTGGCAGAACGGGGATTAGGAGAGATAGCAAAATGATCTCCTATGTCCTGAAGGGACACAACTCGTAGAAAAAAGATGAATCTGCAAGAACGAGACCTTGATACTATAGCCATTTACCTTAAGTTACATTCTTTTATATGCGAGGAGAGTGAATCAGGCCACCATTATATGTATCATCCAAATAATAATACAAATCCCTGAATTTTTTGCATGAATTTTAACCCCTACAGTAAAAAGTGTATAATGTAACCGGTCACCGAAAAGACGTGTTTTTAACCTCTTCAAAGAATTACCTGTGTATAGTGCGCCCCCTTATTTTTATTTTTATTTTTTTTATAAGAAATTGCTACTTCCAGAAAAAGTGTTCGGACGAACTGCATTCCTTGGTTTCTCTCGTTCTAATCTTTACGGCTAGGACCCGCCATGGCACTCATATTGTAGAACCCCCCCCCGTCCCCACTCCATTCGTATTCCATCGGTAAGCTCCAGTCGAATAGCTTCATCCCGTGCAGCACTGCTCCGTGGAACCGACTCTCAAGAGGATGTTTCTCCGATCACTGCAATCCTTACCTGCTCAAGGTTAGGGTTAACCGTTACACCCACTCTCCTATGCGCACAAATGACCTCCTAACGTAACCCCTCTACCTCGGGTGGCTCACAGGCCTTGTATATGGTGAACCTCACTATCATACAAACTCGCACTGTACACAAGTATATGCAGTGTATCCAATCTTGCGACTGAAAGTAGAAGTATTTTAAATTTGAATTTTTTATAATTTTTTTATTTATTTTTTTATATTTTAAATATTCGGTTAGTTATTTTTTGCCTTGAGTTCACTTGCAACGAGCAATCTCCTTTTCTCCCACGATTCTCCCCACCTCCATCTTCTTGCCAGGAACCTCTGTGTCTGTCAGGAATACGTATTTGTAAAATCATGTCATGTGTGTGTATTTGCATTGGTTTGAAAAAGGCTAACGTGTACGTGTGTGTGTGTGTGTGTGTGTGAAAAAGCTAGTTTTTTATCACACGTAGATATTTTACGGTTTTATTAATACGAACTTTGTTGGCGATACAATGTTTGTTCACCGGAGCAAAACCCCAGCCAACCTCAGAAAGCCAACCTTACCCGCCCGACGGGTAAGGTTGGAATGAGGACGGGTGGGGGCCAGTTAGAGAAACTCTGGCATTAATATCGAATACTTACACACACAAACACACACAATTACATACACCCACAAAACACGCATCACATGCCCACTCGCACGTAAATACCACGCTTTGGGGTTGAGGTAGTCACGTATTTCCCAGCAATGCAAGAGGCTAGAGGCTGGCGTTCCAACTTGGAATTGGCGGTGCACAATCTTCTTATCGCCATTTTCTTCTTATTTAGCATACAAAGTAAATCTTATTAAATTTGATACGCCACTTCTAACCTTATTCGTTTTGCTACCCACGGTTTCAATTAACCGCGTTTGACCCTTAAACTTAATTTATAAGTTAAACCTATTGATGACCCACAAAGACATGCCATAAAATGATTCCATTAACTGAACACATGAAAGCTCTCGACTTAATAAGCGTAAGACGATAAACTACATCCGACAGCAAGGCCTCTGATCAGCAGGTTTTGAGGAGCATGGAACCGTCTCTTAATTGCTGGTGTTCCCAGGTCCACTCTGACCCGGGGTGGTAGCACCTGTTAGGGTCCCAGCTATGGGCAAATAGTTAAAACACAAACTTGGGTCAAAGTACTATGAAAGTGTAAAAATAGGTTTTAATAATAGGTTTTTGAAGGAAAAATTATTACATTTTTGAGGAAAAACATTTTACCAGCAATACATTTTTGTTGGCATTAAATCACCCATATGCCGTAAAACAAACCAAACCAAACCAAATCTGATGATACAAACTAGTAACAACTGGCTTAATAGTAAGTGGTAACTGATATAAAAAATGACCCTATAATCTGAGTTAAAGGATAATTTCAATATTGTCTCAATTGCTGAGATGAGTTACTGTAACTATTTACATTATTCGAACTATTGTTGCCCTAACTTTTATTATCATATCCATGACGTTTCGGTCGTTGTACGCCCCGGCCTTCTTCAGGTAATATACGTTGGAATTTCGGACCGAACCCTTTATTTAGTCCACGTGGGTAGAGTGTTCTAGTTCCACGTGCCATGTCTTTTCTGGATATCTCAGCTTCAGTTATTTCCCTTTAGCAACTCAACACTCCACGTTTTGTTCACCTTTGCTGTGGCCGGGTACTGAACTCCCAACTCCTTGAGTCAAGTCACATGATTACTTCATTCAATGCTTTTATCCACTGGACCATGTGTTCCCAAGGGGGTAAGGAATGACTTCAAGATTTGTTTATATTTCTGAGATCCTTGAACAATGTTAATAGTGTAAAAAAAAATGACTTGGTAATTGTAACGCTTCCAAAAGGAAACTGCTCTCTATCCATCATTTGAGGAGACTCCTTTCTGCCTTCCATCAGCACGGCTGATGCTAACCTCCAGGTGAGTGACTCGCTACGCTTTCTCGGACTAACAAAGTACTAGGAAAGTTGTTTCAATGTGTCGCCCTAGACAATTTTCAATCTTACATATTTATAAGTGATATCACACACTACGATATGGACAAAGTCCGACAATTATTTTAAGATATTTTATTGTTATACGTGATTTATATAGACACAAATATTTAAGTAACTGATCTGTTTATAATAAACAGTATTAACAACATTTTACCGGACTGGACGTTGGATAAATTTTTACAGAAAATATGTGTCCTTCGACAGAAATCGAACCTGTATCCTACACGAAGCCGTCATATAGCCTGACGTGCTATAACAGTTTAGCTACAGAGGAACTAAACTGGTATATTTGTGTCTATATAAATAACGTATAACAATAAAATATCTGAAAATATTTATAAGTCTAACATTCGTCCTTGCTTTGAATATTGCTGCTAAATCTTGTCTCGTGCTCTTGTTATATATTTGGAGATTGGTGAAAAATTCAAAGAAGCATCTGCAATTTTATTGGTCCTGACCTCGCATTTCGGCTTCAGTCACTTTCTTACCGTTAAAACATAACTCCCCTGTGCCTTTTCTATTAATACTTTCATGGTAATTGTTCGAATGAACTTTTCGCTAGGATACCTACACTTTATGAATTTAATCGCAGTACTAGATTGGCGGAAAGGTCTCATCATTTTAAAGTTTAAATGGCTAGATGCAACCATAAGTTCTATACTAACAGTTTCTTCTCTCGCACGTTTCACCTGTGAAATTCTTTTCCGGCTTTGAGCTTCCTAGTTAACTTTGACCTTCAAAAATGTAAATGCAAAGTCAATAGTTATCGTCTGTCTTCTTGATTCTTGTTCTTTTATCATTCTCTCTCCTTTATTGTCTTGTCTGGGGTGAAATGATTAAAAAAACAACCCTTGGGCTATGTCGGTACCTATATGGGTGACCACTTGGCAATACAAGATGCGGTAAGCTTCTTTGTGCGTGTGTGGTAATGGAGAGCCTGGAACACCTGGAAAACATTTTATAGGTTTTACTTAATAGTAGTTGAGAACTGGTGCTGCCAATTCAGATATGCGAAACAACAACGATTAATTGCTTCCTTTAAGTGAAAAGCTTTGACTTAAGGAAAGAAAAAATAGTTAGTTATAAGGTTATTAAGACGTACACTTTAACCAATCATCAATCTGCTCCATGACCTTTAGAACGGTATATTGTTATAACTGTACTTTTTTAACTACCGTATTTGACGGCATATAAGACGCATGGGTATATAAGACGCACACCAATTTCAGCAGGACAAATCAAGAAAAAATTAGTAATTAGTAATTAGTACAGTCTAGGATATATTTATGACGTCTTATTTTGTTTAAACAAGCCATGATTATAATTAAACAAAAAATAATATGAAAAAAAGAACACGAGCCTATAAAAACTTTATTATATCCAAATGTAACAAAACAAAATAAAAATCAAGCCATTATTACAATTAAGCAAAACAGTACAGTTACCAGTAAAATTCAGTCAAAATTTTTCTTTGATATGATCTGTACAACCTGCATCTTGTAAACGTCTTATTGGGATAATTAGGATATAAAAATTCTGATTGTATTTATACAAATGCAACTGGAAGTTATCGCAAGAAAAATATTAATGAAACAAATATATTTTACAAATATATAATTTTGAATTTATTGCATATAATTTTAGTGAAACAAAGTACTAATATTAAAAGTGATGAAATTAACATGAATATTATCAATGATAACAATTTTAATCTGCATAATAGCCTTTTAAATAATGACAATAGGTATATGAAAGTTACTCTAAAGTCTAAGCTAATAAGATTTGCTAGGTAGCTAATTTCGGCCGACTATCGCGAATTTTAGACCTACATATGGCGTATAAGACGCAGGGGAATTTTAAAAGATATTTTTAGTAAAAAAAGTGCGTCTTATATGCCGTCAAATGCGGTAATTATTATTGTCAATCTCTCACTCTGTTTAATTTATGCACTAATCATCCTCCTCCACAGTTCCATGATCGTATGTGGTCATAGGGTGTATGCTCAGCGGAGCGCCTGTCCAGTTCCTACCACATAACTGAATTAAACGCAGGAGAGGCATTCTTCCATGCGCAGCGCGTCTTAGCGAGTTAGACGTAGCTGAGCTCATCCTTCGTCAGGTCAAACCACAGAAGATGTCCTGCAATTTCGTCTTAGTCATGGACAAGGGACGAGGAAGAGGAAGACACCCACTCCCGTCCTGGACTTCAGTCTAGAACGCTCTCCGCCCAGCGATGATCTGTCATAACCTCACTAGCTGCAAACATAGCTGCATGTCCGTTGACCCCACCAGAAACAGCGTGGGAATCATTTTAATCACCGATGACCTGACCACACGACATGTGTTGCATGGTACCTTGTTTCACACCTACCTTTTTATGTACTAAACATTATTACATATGTGTACTTCTTAGAACATACTAGTTTACGAGGAGTTTCTGAAAAGTTATCAGCCCAATCAACTTCTGAAACCTAACGAAATCACAAAATACTGAAATATTTTTGAATGGGCTTCCTGGTTTGCTCGTGAACTTTTCTTTGCTCACAGGCATCAATTGGGTGTACTGGAAAATATGCTCCGCAGATAAGAGGAGATTTAATTATTAGTATAACATAATAATTATATATCAGCGGTTTTTGATTCTTCCCTCAGGTGGTCAATACCGCAGGAGACGAGGGTTCTTTTAGGAAATCCTTATATCTCTTTTGTGATTCCTTTTAATTGCCTTGAACAAATGGTAGCTTGCCAAGTGCTAGGGTCTTTGAAGTCGAGATTTGCATATTTGTTACATAGCTTACCTAGCGTAGCTGGTTTTTCTTTTTTGTGGTAAGCTTTAAGATGGCGCAATTAATCCATAATCTCAATATTTCATTTACAATCAAGATTCGTGTTTTGTAAATTTTAGGAAGAGAATTAAAAAGTCTGGGGTCTTTTATTTTTATCATCCCCCACCAAGACATTGAGACACAATGGGATACTGGGAGTGGAAGAGAATGGAAAACACTTTTATGAGGAACAAGGACAATAAAAGAACAGTTATTCAGAAAGACGGAATATGGAGATTGACGTTGCATTTAAAATTTGGGGAGGGAAGCAAAAAATCGGAAAGGTGTTCTATAAGCGAGAAGTTTGAGAAAAGAAACTATTAGAAAAGAAATATAAAAGAAGATCCGAGCTAATTCAACAGGAAATCAATGAAACCTCGAAGCCAATCTAGTAGTGCGCTTGTATTTATGCTGTCAAGGTACAAAATGAGAGAGTGCATTAGAGCAACTGTCATAAAAAATAAAGAGAAAAGACAGAGAGAGGCCACGCCACAGCAGTGGAAAAGGAAGTTGAGATGTCAGAAACGATAGCATTAACAGACAACTCTTTGAATTTCTTTCGAGAATTTCAAGATATATAACAGGAACACCGGATCAGATATGGCAGCAATAGGCACGGATGACTGACAGATTTCTAAACGCGCAAGATGGATTCTGGCGAAAGAAATTGTCTGGCCCGACACGGTGAAACAACATTCATATGAATTCCTGTAGCCGACAGACCACGGAAACTAATTCTATAAGGTGCCTTCGCATTCCTACGCGGATAAGGTGCCTTTCCACTCCTACGCGGATAAGGTGCCTTAACACTCCTACGCTGATAAGGTGCCTTCCCACTCCTGCGCGGATAAGGTGCCTTCCCACTCCTACGTGGATAAGGTGCCTTCCCACTCCTGTGCGGATAAGGTGCCTTCCCACTCCTAGGCGGATAAGGTGCCTTTCCACTCCTACGCGGATAAGGTGCCTTAACACTCCTATGTTGATAAGGTGCCTTCCCACTCCTACGCTGATAAGGTGCCTTCCCAATCCTACGTGGATAAGGTGCCTTCCCACTCCTACGTGGGTAAGGTGCCTTAACACTCCTACGCTGATAAGGTGCCTTTCCACTCTTACGCGGACAAGGTGCCTTCCCACTCCTACGCGGATAAGGTGCCTTAACACTCCTATACTGATAAGGTGCCTTTCTACTCCTACGTGGATAAGGTGCCTTCCCACTCCTACGCTGATAAGGTGCCTTCCCACTCTTACGCGGATAAGGTGCCTTCCCACTGCGACGCGGATAAGGTGCCTTATCACTCCTACGCGGATAAGGTGCCTTAACAATCCTACGTTGATAAGGTGCCTTCCCACTCCTACGTGGATAAGGTGCCTTTCCACTCCTACGTGGATAAGGTGCCTTCCCACTCCTACGCGGGTAAGGTTGCCTTCCCACTTCTACGCGGATAAGGTGCCTTAACACTCCTACACTGATAAGGTGCATTCCCACTCCTACGCGGATAAGGTGCCTTCCCACTCCTGCGCGGATAAGGTGCCATCCCACTCCTACGCGGATAAGGTGCCTTTCCACTCCTACGTGGATAAGGTGCCTTCCCACTCCTACGCTGATAAGGTGCCGTCCCAATCCTACGCTGATAAGGTGTCTTCCCACTCCTACGTGGATAAGGTGCCTTTCCACTCTTACGCTGATATGTCGAGGTTCGAATCTGCCTTATTTTTAATTTACGATTCGCGCTGTTTATTTAACAATCGTAGCATGACGATCTGCGAGTTGTGATGAAAATTTGCAGAAATAAGATGAAAGAAATACTAGCCACGAATTAATATCCATTGAAAATGCTTTATCCAACAAATCAAATAAAAAGAGAAGGGATGAATGAAGGTAGCTCCTAAAAACGATGAATAGCACACACACACACACACACACACACACACACACACACATATATATATATATATATATATATATAAGGTGGTACTAAAATGTTCTCCGTTCGAACCCAAGATATTATTTTTATTCAGATTTGGAAAGTCGGTCGGGTTGAGAATTTACATGACCTTTTTGGACATTTCTGTTTATCTGAAAACTCTCCAAACCACCCTTTTCGCTATGAGCTTTCTTCCGCCTGCTGACACTGGGGTTGTTTTTTAATCATTTCACCCCAGACAAGGCAATGAAGGAGAGAGAATGAATATATATAAATGGTGGTACTCGTTTGGAAAAACCTCGGATAGCTCAACATTGCAGTAGAACAAATTGGTGCCCGAGGAAAAATGGGGAATAAAAAAAAGAAAGAACCAAGAACATTAAAACAAGGCACGTGACAAAAAAAACTATTCTAATGACCAGCTTTTCCTAAGAATTTCCGATTTTTGCTTCAATAATTTTTAGGTTCCTTGTAGTTAGCGATAGCGAGTTTTTCCTCCATACATAGATAACAGAACTTATCACCTGCCTTATATTTATAAGATTTTTTTAATATTTCCTATTTCAAAACGGGGTCATTATTATCTTCTTGTTTGATCTTATGTTCACTTCTATAAGCATATATATATATATATATATATATATATATATATATATATATATATATATATATATATATATATATATATATATATATATATATATATATATATATATATATATATATATATATATATA
The DNA here is from genome assembly GCA_903632075.3 of Acanthosepion pharaonis. Taxonomy (NCBI): domain Eukaryota; kingdom Metazoa; phylum Mollusca; class Cephalopoda; order Sepiida; family Sepiidae; genus Acanthosepion; species Acanthosepion pharaonis. The sequence goes on from CAHIKZ030005507.1 coordinate 1,615,133, forward strand.
TATATATATATATATATATATATATATATATATATATATATATATTAAGTGAATACTGAAGTCAACACTGAGAAGCGACAGGCTGTTTTATACTAAACGCAATCATCAGGCCATCATCAGGCTGTGTTGACTATTTATACATACTAGTCAGTAATACATTGTGTATTCTCATAACCGTTACAATAGACCACCCCCAATGTAACAGACTACCCGAAATGCACCATTGAGTCGTATATATAAATAGTCAAGGAAAAAACTGTCTGTCGCCTCTAAGTGATAACTTCAATGTGCCGTTTTATATTTACATACGTTCTATCTCAGATATTGAGCACTTTATCCCATAAATATAGCATACCTTAAAACTATATTTCTTCATATATATATATATATATATAATCCCCTACTGACGCCAATTCAGTCGGGTTTTGATCCTAGCTAGAGCCAACCGGACGTCTAGCCACACTGATGAGCTGTGATACAAGCGAAACAGTCTGTCTGTGGATGACAATATATATATATATATATATATATATATATATATATATGTGTGTGTGTGTGTGTGTGTATTTAAATATAAATATAAATATATATATATATATATAATTATTTATATATTATATGCGCAGTACTTATTAGAAAGCGCTAGAGATAGAGCTAACATATTTGGTTGGATTGACATCAATCCAACCATATATATATATATATATATATATATATATATATATATATATATATATATATATATATATATATAAAGATTGGAATCGTAATCACAATCCAATTCATCAGACCTACAAATTCAAAAAGGTCTGATGAATTGGTGATTATGATTCAATGTAATAAATTATAACCATGGAATATTAGTGTTTGAGCCTTTTATATTATATTCTTAATCTGTCCTGGACATTGAGTTCTCCCTAGATTCTATCCTCTTGGGAATTTATATATATATATATATATATATATATATATATATATATATATATATTAAAGAAAAACTCAAACTCTTGGTGGAACCAACGAATGATTTGGCAAAGGAGCTAAATACCAAAATAAAAACTCAAACAGCCACAAGAAAAAAGAAAAAGACCTAAAGGTAAACACCTATCTGCCTTGTGCCATATCTAAACTACGCTTAGGAAATCATTTCGGAGACATCAACGTGGTGTAATGATTATCAAGCCTGTCTTGCTCGATTAATTAAAACTGATTAGTGAGTTAGATCCTCACTGGGTGTCTCATACTTTCGGTCTTGCACCACAACTACGCTACGCTTAGTAAATCGCTAATACAAACTCGTTTCTGCCTTTAGTAATTAGGTTATTATGAAGTCATCATGTACATTTAAAAACCACGTCCTTTTCTTTTCAATGATACCTCAACAAATTATTAGGTGTGCGTACAGATTTCCAGCATTTTTAACAGATAAAAACAGCTTTTCAAGTGTATATTTATAGTCATCAAAAACTACCTGTGATTTTGTTTGCAATTTCAACTACAGCCTCGAAATGGTGTCCATTTAACTTTAATTTACTTTGGGAAACACGGCCAAGATAGAAAGGAATTTTTTTTTTTTCACCTTTCTTGGTGTTTTGCTAATGACTGCAGATCCTGAACACTCGCCACCTCAAACAAAAGCCGCTTTACCAAACTTTGAAAAGCGTGTGCCAAGCGTAAAACCAAGTTTCGGTCGAAAACCTGGCGAAGAAGCATTTCGAGGTCTCGGTAAGTCATTTGAAGATTTGCATGCAAATCCTGATATAGGCACGTCGCTCTAATTTCTAAGCCATCGTAAAGATCTCAGAGTCGTTCCACAAAGATATTGCAAAATCTCATACAAAAATTGAAAAGTAGCTAGAGCCCAAACTATTAAGAGATTGATTCAGTAGGCTGGCTACTAATGTGTCTTTACTATGCGCATCCCCATTGAAGGTCATAGATATTGGTAAATCTATCACAAAACTGGCAGTCAATTTTAAAATAAACTATTATTTCGGAAAGTGAAAATTTCAGTGATGTTTTCGACTGAAGTCAAAAAAGAGATGTCTCGGGGATTTTATCATACAAGCAAATTTGATCTCAAGGCTTATCTTGAACATGTGTTAGATAATCCATTGTTTTATTAATTTTTGACGTACTTCTTTCATTTTAATTCCCAATTATAATTGCATTATTTTATTATATTATTAAGATGCGCTTGGAAAATCACTTTGGGCACTCCGAGGTGGTATAATAGTTAACAAGCTTGTCTCGCTAGAACAATTACGATAGAATAGTGAGTTCGATCATCACTGGGTGCCCTCTATACTTTCGGCCCTGTGCTACATCTAACCTACGCTTGGAGAATTACTTTGGGCACTCCGAGGCGGTGTAATGGTTAACAAGCTTGTCTGGCTAGAACAATTACGACTGAATAGTGAGTTCGATCCTCACTCTGTGCCCCATACTTTCAGCCTTGAGACACATCTAAGCCGCGCTTAGAAAATCATTGTATCTTGGGAAACTCGAGGCGGTGTAATGGTTAGCGAACTTGTCTGGCTAGAACAATTACGACTGAATAGTGAGTTTGATCCTCACTGGGAGCCGCCTAATTTTCGGCTTGGGAAATCGCTATAATTCCATCATTTACAGTATTTATAGTATTATCAGTACAACTTCGGCATCCTTTGTCCGAAATTCCCAAATCAGAAAACCACTAAAATCCGAAAGTTTTTCAGTTGCCGATATCACTTGCCGCAAATGGAAAAAATTCAGAAAACAACATGGCTACCGATAGCATGATTATTGCGCTGAAGCGTTACAAATAAAATGGTGACTTTTTTCTGGAACATTTTAATCAAAACACGACATCGTTGGTAGAGACTGATAGCTTTTCCTTCTCACCGTCACTGTGATATTACCGATGATGTAGCCTCTTCCTCCAGTTTTGCACACCTGATGTAGAAATAGTGTTTGGTGTTGCAATTGTTTGTTGTTAATTATGATCTTCAATGTACAAAACATTATTTTTTCATGAAATCTTAATTTCATCACTTAAAAATCTGTGTGAGCATTACATAACTAGTATTATTATCTGTATGTACAAAAAATTTATGAAATTTTATATAAAACTACTTTCAGGGTATATGTTATTTATATATAAATATATGTAGGGTATATGTATAAGCTGTGTTATGAAATCTAAAGGGATATTGTGTTTATGCTTAGGTTCCATTCCCAAACTGACCCATTCTATAGATGCTATATACAAATTAAATAGCCTGTATTCCAAAATCCAATAAAAATCTGAAAACTGAAGCACTTCCGGTTCCAAGAATTTCGGATAAAAGGTTCTTAGCCTGTAATAGTGACATTATCTAGAATTTTTATTAGATGAAACATTGTCACTTATTATTTTCTTTCATTATAATTTCGGTGATAACGATACACACAAAAAACACAGAACAATAAATTAGAAAACAATTAACAAGACAATATACAAGGAATGGAGGTGGGTCAAATACGGTATAGCCAAACGAAGTAAGATCAGTTCGAATATTAATCAGCTTAGTATCAACTTATTAATCGACGATTGAAGTCCTTAATCGTGGACTATTTAAGGCTATGAGCCAGTCCATATGAGCTGAAGGGGTGCTAGCTACTCTACAACACTTTGATCGGGAGGTGTTAAAGAGTGTAGAACCGCCTCTTAATTGCTGCTGTTCTCAGGTCCACCCTGATCCAGGGTTGTAGCGTCTGTTAGGGTCCCTGCTAAAAGTACCAGTAATTATTTCTTTAAATTAAAATTATCAGCTATACATTTTTGTAAATGAAATTACTAATGAAATTACTTATATTACTTATTTTTAATGAAACTACTTATATTACTAATTCTCCCATGAAAATAAAATTTCGACATTCAGACATTGGATCTCAAGAAGTAATCGATTTTTTTATTCATCCGACATATTTTTCATGCTTTCATATTTGAGTAGCCCCTCCATTAAAGTTCTTAGCAGTAGTTCGTCTTTTTTCTTTAATAAGATTTCTCGAATATTTAGGTCGGTAGACAAAAATAAGATACTGTTTTAAAAATAACGTTTAAAGTGAGATATATATATATATATCATAAATAAACAATTTATACAAAGAATAAAATAGCAAAGTTAATATGATTAATGGCAAAATCACTTCGCTAACAGGATTCAATGAGACATTAACTTACTATCAATTCCTTGAATAATAAGAGCCTTATATTCGAGTTGTTGCCAGATGGAAGAGACATGCCAATTATATTTCGACTTTTTCAAATTGTCATCTTCAGGTGCAATTTTCCCATACATAGGAAAACATTAAGAGGAAATATGTTAAGAATATTCAATTTAATTTGTTGTTATTAATGCTTTATCACTTGATATTGAACATTTCAACAAAAATGGCAGGGAGAGGCCTGTGCATGCCTGCGAGCCCTGGGCTCTTAGAGCAAGGCTCCAGAGAACGAGCCACGAATTGGATGTAGAATTTTTGAGCAACCCTTTGGAATCGTATACAAGAACTGCATAAGAAATGAAAAGTTAGGAAAGGTATCAGAGAGCACGTTGGCTAGTATGAAGAGCTTCTAGCTACAGTGCTTAAAAGGATGAAATGACATGGTATGGTCACGTGATAAGGTCAGACGGGCACTTCAAGACCATCGGTCAGGGAACAACGCAAAGGAAAAGGAAGCCAGACAGCGAAAGAAGTGGGCAGATATCTTCTTGTTCCGTGTTCCTTCAGGACGTGGTCGATCATGGCTCACCACAACGTCCTATTCTTTATGCCTCTTAGAAACGTCTGACTACTTACCATCATCCGCTCTGCCAGCCATTCACACAAGCTCGATGGCCCGCTGCTTCCGCCTGTTACTTTTACCTTGGATATGCCCTGTGAGTTTCAGATTTTCGAAGCCCTCTTTCCTCATGTTGCCCCCCGCCACAAATTCTAGCTATCTCTTTATGATTCTAAGTAAAAGTTGTGCTTTCTGTTTCCATTTGCCCATAAAACTTCACCGGTGCTTATATGCTTCGTCCACAGTTATTCTCAACATCCTACTGTAGAGTAGCAGCATCAAATCGAAACCTGGGCATTATTCCCTCCTCCGCCTGTAAGGAATTCAGTCTGCGATACATTTAATAGTGCAGCGATTACCTAACAATCATGACTTGTCACAGGATCTGTGTGTGTGGACGAGGGGAATAAGTGTGGACTAACGGTAAACCGAGTGAAAAATAGTAACGACCCGACACGCAAGACGATAGTGACCCGCCAGTGGCAGCCACCGGCGGGTCAACGGTGGGCCACTAGCGGCCTGCCAGTGGTAACACTGCCGAGACGAACACTCCGACAGCGGGCCAACATCGGTAAACGCTAGTGGCATGCCACCCAGTGTAGGCGAGTTCAATCCCCGGCGGAGAGAGTATCTTTACTTCCCACTAATAGTCTTAGAAAAGGTGAAGAAAAAAAAACATGTCCTCTTTCTGCACCATGGTTTAAATACCAGTATAAACTGCTTTCTTGCGCTTGATTAGCATCCAGTCAAGGAGAAGTGAATTCTGAATTCAAAACTCTAGGGAAGACGACATGAAACCATCCAACTCTTTTTTCCCTAGAACAATTTTGGCAAAGTGGTGTCTAAGTTTGTGTGGGCAAAGAGGGACAACTAGAAAGAAGTGCCCGCATTAGCTCTCTGCATTTTTATTCAATAATACATCAAAACAGCGCACACCACAGACAAAAATACACACACTGATATGTGTTGATTCTTGCATTTGATAAATACGCAAATATGTAATAAGTATATTACATGTGTAATTTCTCCCCCACCCCGCCCAAAAAAAATGAAAAACAGAAAAAAAAGAATGATTATGCTCTTAACTTTTCATATATAAAACAGACACGTCAAAATTTACATAAATAGACATTAAGTGTGTAAAAATAAAACAAATAAAACTAAATAATCCCCACTCCTTCTTTTTTGACGCTTTCTTCCTTTCCTATTTTTTTTTTTTTTTTTTTTGTCTTTAATTTCACTGGGGCGAAACCTCGTGTTCATTAAGGCAGAATAAGTGTCCTGACATACATCGTTGTTGAATATGTAGGGATTTTTAAATACAAGATTTAATCAAGTTATTTGTGCAGAAAAAGATCCTTGACATTTTACTCAGTAAAAACATGAATAAATAAAAAATTACCACATATATATATATATATATATATATATATATATATATATATATATATATATATATAGAGAGAGAGAGAGAGAGAGAGAGAGATAGATAGATAGATAGATAGATAGATAGATAGATAGATAGATAGATATAGATAAAGATATATATACGTTTTCATCGTACCGAATTATATTTTCATATCTTTATTTTTTATAAAAGGAACTTTTCTCCCAAGTGCATAAAAACATTTATATTTGCAAAAGAAACGCTAAATTTAGACATCGAAAATTCTATTAATGTTTCAGCGTCTGTACAATCAAGTGACTGTATTTTTTGTGTCAAGTTTCTAGTTTCTTCTTCTTCTTTTTCTTCTTTTTCTTTTTCTTCTTTTTCTTTTTCTTCTTTTTCTTCTTCTTTTTCTTCTTCGTACCGTGTACTTTCAGGACGTATGCAATCATGGCTCTCCACAACCTTCTACATCCTGTAGCACTAAGCAACGTTTGTTCCTGTGCCAATTTCCCCGCTCCCCACCACCGTTCTATCATCTAGTTCATACAAGATTGTTTTTTATTTGTCCTGCTGACCACTTGTCTCTCTTGCCCTGTGTGCGTCAAATTCTCCAAGCCTCCTTCATTATACGTCCAAGAGATTTAAGCTGACTCTTTCTGATATTGAGTAGATGTGTTCTTTTGCTTCCAATTTTTTTAAGAAGCGCTCTGTCCGTAGCATTCTCACCATCCATCTGTAGAAGCACATTTTTGAAAGTCTCTTCTTCATCTACGAGGAGATTTCCCAGCATTCACAGTCATATAGAAGATTTGATATTACTTTAAAGTTCAGCAGTCTTACGTTTGCTTAGTTTCCAGTTACTTAATACTTACGCTAATTTAATGTGAGGCTAAAAAATATTGAAGTGTTCATCTATAACTGGAAAGGATGTCCCGGGTACGGCGGCAGCGGGGGTGCTGGGGGGTCGCATCCATCACTTAAAACGCGCATCAATCATCGACATTAGTAAAGGATATCAACATTGTTCTGTGTTGTTCTGGCTATTTTAAGATGATTGTTTATTAAGCGGGGCTTAGTTTTAGAACAAGGCACATGGTGAAGATACAACTCGTTAGGAGAAATCTGCAAGGAAAGCGTGTAGGTAAATAAACACGGATTAAGCGTCCTAGGAATTTATTTTTATACATAGTTATGGAAGTAGCTAGACACAGATAGATAGATAGATAGATAGATAGATAGATAGATAGATAGATAGATAGATAGATAACAAAGTGAGATAGATAATGAACATAGATATTGTGAAATATCTAGATAGAGATGAATAATATTGTGAGATAGATAATGAACAGAGACAGATTGATAGATATATAATTAACAAAGTGAGGGAGATAGATAGATAGATAGTGAACAGAGATAGATAATGAACACAGACAGATAGATAGATAGATAGATAGATAGATAGATAGATAGATAGATAGATAGATAGATAGATAGATATTGTAAAATATCTAGATAGATATGAATACATTGCGAGATATATGAATATATTGTGAGATAGATAATGAATAGAGTGAGATAGATAGATAGATAGATAGATAGATAGATAGATAGATAGTAATCATTGTTCTTTTTTACATTCTCAGAACGTCAGTACAAATCCCATATTGTATGGATGGTTTCTTTCAATTCTTCTTCTTCTTCTTCTTCTTCTTCTTCTTCTTCTTCTTCTTCTTCTTCTTCTTCTTCTTCTTCTGTTCGCATTCAGTAATGTCGACACCATTTCATGGAATGTGCATTGTTTACACCGGACCGAACCGTGCCTGGAACCTGTTCGCTTAATTCAAAATCAGACACCATGGATGATTTCATAGTTCCGTTTGTATTTGACTTTTCAACAAGTTAGTCCGACGCGATAACTTTGTAGTAAATTCTGGCATCAGTCACTGAGACAGAATTCGACTTCAATAGTCTATCCCTCGACCCGTCTACTTGTTACGAAACCGCGCGCGAAAATACCATTTATTATAAGCAACAAAGACACATTACAATACATTACACGGCGAAAAAGAACGGCACGGCAGTGTTAAAAGTGGTTGTTGATGTATGAAAATAGATTTAAATATTAAGACAAATTCAGTCGACTAAAATAAGAATCTAGTGGAGGTAGCGTAAAAAGTGAATTTGCTGCCTAAATAGACAATATATATATATATATATATATATATATATATATATATATATATATATATATATATATATATATGTTCAGGAACGATGGCAATTTACAATCGCCTGATGAGATGCATTGATATGCATTGTAACACGATTGCAATTGTGTAGCGATTTTTATGCTGCCGGTGTTAATACGCAATATATATATATATATATATATATATATATATATATATATATATATATTGCGTGTTAACGCACAGAATATATTAGTCATTGAAAAAGAAGATATATGGCATTTAGCCTGATGAGGAACAAATGCAGATGGCTAAGTGTCCATTGTCAATGGATTATGAGGCCAAAGCGCTAACAACTGCGCTAGTGTAAATGAACATAAATGGATACACACAGACATACACACGCACGCACACAAACAATAACTAAAATACTAAGGAACTTTGGATTATTTACCTAACCAGTTCCTTCCTATTTTCTATATATTTTCACACACACACACACACACACACACACACACACACACACACATATATATATATATATATATATATATATATATATATATATATATATATATATAATTGAGGGAAAACTTACATATTTGATACTAGAAGATTATGTTTGCATATGAGTGCACGTATATATAAAAAAATCCAGGGACCAATATATATAAGCGAATCAAAAAATAGATATTTAAAAACCGAGATAGATAGATAGATAGATAGATAGATAGATAGATAGATAGATAGATAGATAGATAATAATGAACATAGATAGATAGATAGATAGTGAACGTGGTCGTGCATATCTTCACACGATATTCATTACCGCTTGGAAATTGACATTACTTTGTCACACTAACAAAAACACCAGCAAAGAACATAAAAATATAATAACGCTTACATAGTTTTATTTTCAAATTTGTGAAAACAGCGTTTCCCATAATAAACACGACTCTCTACACCGCAGCTATTAACGGCCATCTCCCTAACCCAAATATATATATATATATATATATATATATATATATATATATATATATATATAATTGAAGCTAATTATTTATAACTTATGCAAATAATTTGTATCTGTCCGCATCGTGTTTTTACACCACTCGTAACTTATCGCTTTCAATTGAGATCGCTATCCACTTCTGTACTCTTTGCTGTTATTTCGCTGCGTTTAAAAAACAGACTTCTCTGATGGCTTTCGCTAGAGACCAAGTGACAACAAGTCTCTCTCCATAGAAAGGCTGTCTGCGGCCCATCCCATGCGAAGTAAAAAATCAATCAATGTTAGGTTACAACTACCTCCTTCCTTTGTTTGTATAATACTTACTAATTATCACAACAGTACTTACCTCACAGTCTTAGCTACAAATCAAGTGACAGCAAGCGGTTGTCATACCGTTTCGTATCTCCTTTGTATTTCGGCAGATTTTAGAAAATACCGCCGACAGGATCCTCTTCGATTCTGCCACAGAATTCCAATGCTTACGTCTACTTTCCAAAGCTCTTGAGAACTATGCCGAGTGTGCTGTGTGAAACAGGCACTACCGTCACCTTCTACTTGTTTTGTTCTATGCACGGAATGTCTTAATAATTCCCTGTTTATCAGTTTCGAAATTGCACTGTGGAAATGAGACATACCCTATCCTGGCAATTCTCTTTTTTCTTGTTCCTCAAATTATAAAGAAAAAGAAGGCTGGACTGTGTTGTAAATATCAATTCTCCTAAATGTCAGTAAATGGTGGACATTTTTTTTTCACATGGAAGAGGATAATTAATGTAAGACACGTGGTTCTACAGAAGGATGCTGAGAATATCATGGATGGATCATGTGCGCAACGAGCATGTCTTAAGAAAAATAGAAAAGAAATGGACACTTATAAGTAGAATTCGAAAGAGACACTTGAAATCTCAGGGACACATAATGAGGAAAGAGGGCTTGGAGAATTTGACACACACAAAACATTGAAATCATTTTGGGAGGGTAACAACGAGTAACCTTTCTTGGGAATATGGGCAGCAAAAAGGGGGGCAAAGCTCGACAGAAACACGACAAAGATTGCTTAGAGCTACAAAAGACAGGAAGTTGTGGAGAGCCATGATCAACATGGGCTATTTCAATCAGCCGATCAACAAGAATGTGTAAATGGATGGCAGAACAGGGATTAAGAGGAATATTAAGGGACAAACATTGGAAGCTGTGGAGAGACATGATCACCGACGCCCTGAAGAGACATAACACATAAAACAAACAATCCTATCATTATTATTATTGAAATTAAGTGACTTCTACCCTAGTTAAGCGTTCAGGTTGTGTAACAAGTGAGGGTCGGGCGAAAAGAGAATGCGAATGTGCGTCGTGGAGCTGGGAATAGGTGCCTGCACATGTCTCTGTTTGCCTGTTATCAAACAACATTTTTTTCTTTTGTTTTACGTCAATGAAATACACGTTTATATCAACTTCCGACTCACGCATGCCTGTACACAGGTTGAGAGAAAATAGTTACTGAATATGGGCTTCAGCAACCAAGTATAGAGGCACCGTGTACACATACGCAGATTCAAATGGACACTGAACAGGTCACATAAATAGGGAGAGATTTTGTCAGAATTGATGGAAATACGAACAGATTATCTCTTTCTTTCTCCCTTTATCTATCTATCTATCTATCTATCTATCTATCTATCTCACTGTGTTCTATCTAGCGCACTAGATGTCTATTCATGTCTGTCTGTCTATCTGTCAATCTATCTCAAAATATATTCATGTCTATCTATCTATCTATCTATCTATCTATCTATCTATCTATCGCATAGTATATTTATGTCTATCTGTCAATCTATCTCAAAATAAATTCATGTCTATATATCCATCTATCTATCTATCTATCTATCTATCTCATAGTATATTCATATCTATCTATCTATCTATCTCATGATATATTGATATCAATTTCTCTATCTCACACTGTCGGTATCTATCTGTCTATCTATCTATGTAGCTAGCTAGCTATGTTCATATCTATTTTATTCTGTTCCTATCTATTTGTTCAGATTCATATGTGTGTATGTCTTTATGTTTGTGTGTGATAGAGAAAGATTCCGTCTGTCAGTCTCTTGTTATCTATCTATCTACATCAGTATTTTCATAGCTATCTCGCTGTCTGCTTGTCACTTTTTGTCTAGATTTTGTCTATCCTTGTTCAGATTTTTCTAGTATCTAGTATCTATCTATCTATCTATCTATCTATCTATCTATCTATCTATCTATGCCAGTTTCGTTATGTCTATTTCATTACTTTATGTATATACATATCTTTTCATTAGTTTAATTCAGAAAAAAATATCTTTGAAGACGGAAAGTTTTTTATACTAGGCGCTGGCGAAAAAAATCGGAGAATCTGAACTGCACCGGCCAACCGGAGAGATAAGACAAAAGTTTGTGAGGTTGCTTTGTGTATATATATATATATATATATATATATATATATATATATATATATATATATATATACAAACGGGCTATTTCAATCAGCCGATCAACATTAAAATCTAAAGCTTGTGTGTTTTAACAGTGACACGGAGATTTGAAGTTGCCCTATAAATGCGTAAGATGACTTTCAAAAGCAAAGCATAATATTAAGAAACAGGAAAATTTGGCTAAAACAAAGACACATGGCCCAGTGGATAAAGACGTTGATTAGATCCAGGGGCTAGACCCAAAGAGTTGTGAGTTCAATACGAGGCCACAGTAGCGGTGAACCAAAACTTGTGTAGTTGAGTTAAAGGCAAATATCTGAGACATCCGGAAGAGGTATGGTACGTGGAACTGGACGAAATAAAAGATTATTTTCGAAATTCCAATCACCTGAAGAAGGCCGGAGCGTACAATGGCCGAAACGTTGTGAATATGGCAATGAAGATGAGGATAACAATCCGAATAATGTAAATAATGCAAGTAATCATAATACCTCAGTGATAGAGACAGATAAGCAAAGAAAAGTTTCCGTAACTCTTATAGTATTTCGCTCCTGTATGGGAGCGAATGATGGACAATCTCTACACAGATGAATATTCTTGGTGCAACAGAAATATGGCCCTACAGAAGGATGCTGAGAATATTATGAGTTGAGCATGTGAGCAACGAAGGAAGTTTTAAGGAAAATGGAAACAAAAACTACACAGATTTAGAATCAGAAAGCGGCTGTTTAAATTTCTCGGACGCATAATGAGGAAAAGCGGCTTGGAAAATTTAAAACTCACAGGAGATAGTGAAAGCAAAATGGACAAAGGATGGCGAGGAGTAACCTCCTAAGGAACTTTTGTAAACGGCTTTGGCCGAACAGGAGTTAAGGGGGATGGCAAAAAGACAAACATTACTAGGAGCTACTCTGGATTGGATGTTGTGAAGAGCCATAACTGCACACGTCCTCATACTACTGGTCACAGACTTTTTAAAACAAATCACGAGTTAATTATTTTTGAAATGTCGAAGAAGAAATCAATAAATACCGATAAGCTTCATATAGACAGAAATTAATCGCCATTGCAGACCCACACACATACCCACACACACACGCACGCACACACTCATGCACACATACAAACACACATACATATGCACCCCCACAACATATATATATATATATATATATATATAGCGAGAGAGACTCTATGTGCACGCAGATGACTCTAACACAAAAATTTTCAGTGACATACACTCACGCATATATATATATATATATATATATATATATATATATATATATATATATATTATAGTAATTAATACTGTTTAATTAAAAACAGAGTATTTACTTAAATAAACTTACATAAACTGTATCTATAAAACTTATATATAGAAAGAGAGATAGATAGATAGATAGATAGATAGATAGATAGATAGATATTTTGGGAATAAATGTAAGACGAAGTGGAAAGAATTTTCTTGTGACACATTTTCTCTTTTAGGATTCCATTGAACTAAGTTTTCTTTTTCTTAGTGTGACTACAACATGCGGAGAAACGATGGATAAATTTAAATTCATTTATTATTATTATTATTGCCGATTTCATGTAGATTTTTTCTTTTTCTTTCCATCACGTGTAGTCCCACCAACATGACAAACGAAACATGTCACAAGTAAACTTTTTCCACCTTGCTATACATTTTCCACCATATATATATATATATATGTGTGTGTGTGTTTTATATTGATCGATTCGTTTTCTACGGCTTGTCAACCCTTTTTCAAAGCCATAACATACTTTTAGATTGTAAGAATTTCTTTTCCTTTTTTTGAGATAATACCGTTTTAGTGATACAAGTCTTACTAATTAATCCATAGCTAGGGAGCGAATAAGTGTATCCATATCTTTCCCATGGGTATTTGTGCGTAAGTGAATACAATGAACCCAACGGGAATTTGAACTCGGCTCCCCGATTAACAATTCCAACCATTATTCATTACACCACCCGCACATCAGCAGCCAGTATTCCTTAACGGTTACCCATCTATGTACTGACCAGGTTCGACGTTGTTTAACTTCGGTGATGTGGCCGTAAACGCTTTGTGTTTGTGTTTGTGTTTTGTGTGTGTGTGTGTGTGTGTGTGTGTGTGTGTGTGTGTGTGTGTGTTCTTTCTTATTATTTTTTCTATACGTATAGGTGTCTACTTTTTAGGACTTAATGAATGTATTGTCAAATTTTTTGCAAATTTTTGTCGGTTCCGAGCGCTTTCGGATAAACTTTTAGCCATTTTCAAGGACTGTGTTTGTTATACTACTATAATAAACGATGCGTAGGTACTGTTGTGGATAGTAGAAAAGTGAAAAGTTTAGCTGAAAGCGCTCGGGACCAGCCAAAAGTTTGGGTATATTTCTAACATTCATTAAGCCCAGAAATAAAAAAAAAAAAAAGAACTGCCAGGTGTTCTAACAGAGGACGGAAAGTGTGACACTGAAATCTGAAGGCGCACTGGGATAGCCAAAGATGCCTTTCAAAAGCTAAGCAGATTATTATGAAACTGAAAACAAAATAACTTCGTTAGAAGCAAAGAAAAGAGTACTGAACTGTTACGTGATATCTGTCCTTCTATATCCCAGAGAATGTTAGACAATCTCCTCAAATATGAAGAAGAGCCTTGAAGCACACAGAATTATGGTTCTACAGAAGGATGCCGAGCATGGACCGAATATGTGAGCAACGACGAAGTTTTAGAAAAAAGTGGAAACAAAAAAGAAATTCAGGAAGATGCAGTTGAAATTTCTAGCGCATATAATGAGGAAAGAATGCTTGGAAAATTTGATACTCACAGGAACGATTGAGGGCAAAAGGAAAACAACGCATAACATACTTAGGGAGCTTGAGTTAATGGATGACGGAACAGGGTTTAGAAGAAATAACAGAAAAACAAAATTTATTAAGAGCTACAAAGGATAGGAAATGGTGGAGAGTCACAATCACCTACATG
>CAHIKZ030005507.1:1635000-1717500 GCA_903632075.3 Acanthosepion pharaonis
GCACCCAGTGAGGATATATATATATATATATATATATATATATATATATATATATATATATATATACTTTAAAAACTCATAATTTTTAATCTTAAAATTTCTGTGTTAGTTTTATTTTATTTCTTTTCACACGTGTATTGATCTCTTTCTAATACTGCTGTTTCCTGGTCTGATTCAACTCTGACCATTAACCTTATATATATATATATATATATATATATATATATATATATATATATATATATACGGTACAAATGTTTTTTATTTATTTAGAGTAGATACTTTAAAATATATATGTTATAAGTAATATATTTTTTTTTTAATTAGATATTTCAATTATATTTTCCCTTGACGTTACTGCACGCGTATGTTTACATCATCACAAACAAGACCCGGAAGTTTATATTGTGCTAATGTCGAAAGTACTCGGAAATAAAAAGATATACACCAACATGGTAATTTTCTTTCTTCCTTTAATAAAGATACTACGAAACACGTCTGTATATATGAGAGGATCTTATTAAGAATAAGTATACAAAACTTGTCTAAATTGTTTAATGTGACATGTCTTTATATATATAAAAGACGTGTATGTGTTTGTGTGTGTGCTTCTAAAGATTGCATCGATTTATTTTTTGGCCGATATTTTTATTACGTTAAACATTGTTGTAGTGGACACTCCGTATTTGAAATAGACGCTCCATTTTTATTTATTTAGTGTGGATTGTGCCTATCGGCCAGTACATTTGTGAAATCTCAGTAAAGAATTATATGGGATCGATCCCTGCTGGAAAACACATTACCTTTACTTTTCAGAATTTAAAAAGTTAAGAACGCTTATAAACATTTTTCAGAATTGAAAGTTAAGATTAAATTATGGAAGATGCTAAGTGGTGTGATTTAAAGTCTAATAAACAAAACACAATAAATGTTGTTATTGTTGTCGTTGAATATTTTTAATGCAATTATTATTTATATATTTTAGTTTGAGTAATTAAGTTAACTATTATATATTTTAAATGATAAAAGGTTTTGAATTTTACTGTTTTCTTTCATTTTTAGAATTTTTATAGTCATATATGTTAGATTGGAAAAGAAAAAATTCAACACTAAACGACATTTACTCACTTTCGTTTACTAGGCTTTAAATTAAATCACTTAGCATCCTCCATAGTTTATCTTGACTTTCAGTTAGCCTGAAGAATATTTATGAGCGTTCTTAAGTTGAAATATTCTGAATAACTAACGACATTTTTTCTTCTATTGATATATACTTTTTGTAAAATAAAATTCTTGCATGTCCCCTGATAAAGGCTATAACTTCGATGTGCCTATAAGATAACATGGGACACAGTGAGGATCGAACTCTCTACTATGCCTCGGATAAATTTTCCTTTTACCTTTTTTCATATTTATTTTTAATGTAATATGTTTTTTATTAATATCTTAATTTTTACGCACACACACACACTAATACAAACGCACACACGTGTATATATATAAAAGTAATTCATATATATATATGTAAAAGATAAAGCCACCTATATATATATATATATATATATTTTTATTTTTATTTTTATATATTTATTTATTTATTTATTTTCTCTCCAATATTTAAAAAAATCCGACGAGTTTAGAAGAAGAATCCTCAACCGAATACACTGGACAGCCATTTCGTTCATTTTTAGAGTTCATTGGTAGTCCGCATCCACTTGCGTGAAATCGAACCCCGACCGCTCCAATACAACGCAAACGTTATACCACTGGGCCAGATGAAGAGCAAATTAACTTGGCACAGTATAGCATAGCTACATCTAATTCCGGTGTGGATACTCATCCAAGTATACACCCACCACTGGACCGGCCCCCAAGAGAAATGTCTTCTTTCACGCCGCTCCATCCGTGAATCCCCTAAAAAAGTACGAAATGACCGTCCAGTGCATTCTCTTAAGAATTCTTATTGAAATCTCCAAAATTCCTATTACACTCACACACACACACACACACGCACACACACACACACACACACATATTAATTTCGGCGTCCTTATCTTTTATGCATCTAAACGGGCTTCATTTGCCAGCCTTTTTTACTGTGTTTGTGTGTTTGTTGTCATTTCATCTGCCTTGTTGTATTTCAGTGTGTGTATGTGATTATGTCCAGGTTTAAACCCCCACCCCAACGTCTGCCTCCGATGTGTGCAGACATCTCACCCATTAAACAGTTTTCGCTAGACTGACTGCATTTGGCATGAGCCACTCACTGTGAGGTGGTGGTTAACGAGCAAGTTACTCTCCGAGCTAACGTTTTCACATCTATCCGTTTAAATGTGGTGGGGATTGGACTAATTAAACATCGGACGAAACGGAGGGAGGGGAAGAAACAGATAGAAAGCATTTGCTGGGCTAGAGACATGAACTCAAACCCTATTTCCACACACACACACTGGCTTCATTTTTCCGGTCCATTAAGAGCTGAGCTACAACTTTGATTCTTTTTTTCGGTTATCCAATTATTCGGGTATGCGTATTTACTAACCTTAGCCTTGTAAGGTATAAGACCATTAGTATGGAAGTTCGAAAGGAAAACTGAAATCGCTTCAATAACAATAATAATGAACAATAACTCACTTCAAGCGTCATAATGAACCAATTTCTTATACAGCTGGACGTCTGTCTCGCTAGAATAATTATGGACTGAGTAGTGAGTTCGATCCTCACTGGGTGCCCCCTACTTTCGGCCTTGTGCCACATCTAAGCTACGCTTAGGAAATCACTATACAACTGGACGTCTGATATTCATTTACTTAAGCTTAGCTTCGATGTGGCACAACGAATTCACTTTATTTTCCTTTTTATGTGCCATGTTCCTTCAGGAAGTAGGCGATCATCGCTCTTCACTTCCCTCTATCCCTTGCAGACCTCGACAAGTTCCTTCCCTCTGCCACCTCCCCCAGACAAGATTCTACCATCCACTTGCTTAAGGCCGCTAGGTATGTCACGCACAGCTTTTCCTTGTCTCTCTCTCCCTCTATTCGACCCGTGAGTATCAGATTCTCCAGGCCCTCATTATGTGTCCCAGAAACTTCAGATGCCTCTTCCTGATATTAAGAATAAACCTCCTCGTTGTTGCAACCTCCCTAAGATCTCATCGTTGCTCACACACTTGGCACATGATATCCTTAGCATCCTTCTGTAGAACCATATCTCTGTCACCTCGAGTCTCTTCTTCATCTTTGAGGAAATCCTCCAACATTCGGCCATATTACCTCACTAATCATTTATCCCTTCGTAGGAACAAATTCAGTCAGGATCGAATTCACTTGTAATGATTAGCCACACTACGTCGATAATAATTAACCATTTCGATGTGCCCATAGAATAATATGAGAAACAGTGAGGATCGAACTCCCTACTCAGTAGGAATGGTCAACCAGACTACCTCAGAAATCGTCAATAATTTCGATGTGCCTATAGAATAATATGGGACACAGTGAGGATCGAACTACCTAAGTAATCGTTACCAACATCGAGGTGCCTATAGGACAATAAGGGACGCTGTGAGAATCAGACTCTCTACTCAGTAGAAATGGTCATCCAGAATACCTCAGTAAGTTTTACCAATTTCGAGGTGCTTATAGGATAATATGGAAGACAGGGAGTATCGAACTCGCTACTCATTAGGAATTGTCAAGCAAACTACCTCACCAACCGATACCCATTTTGTAACGATTAGTAACTCCTGCCGTAATAGTAAGTCTGATCCGTTCGATAAGGGCAAATTGGCAGCTTATATAAAAAACGACCTACAATCTGTTGTTAACTGGGGCAAGAAATGACCTGTTAATTTTAACACCTCCAAAACGAAACTGTTCTCTTTTGAACGTCTTTGAGAACCTTTATTGCCTTTCATCAGCGTGGCTGATGCTAATCTCCAGTAGACTGACTGTTTGCACCTTTTCCAGCTAACTTTTTCCGCTAACATGGAGTAGAAAGATTGCATTGAATCATTTGCCAAGTTTACTGTTAGGAAAGTTGATTCACTGCATTGTACCAGACAATTTTTTCTTACACCATATCAAGTCTACCATTCTTCATTACTTTGAATCTTGCTGCTGAATATGGTCCGGTGCTCTTGCTATATATTTAGAGATTCTTGATAAAAGCACAACAAGAATCTGCAATGTTATCGGTCCTGACCTGACATCTCGGTTTCAGTCACTTTTCCATCACCGTAACGTAGCTTCCCTGTGCCTTTTCTATAAATATTATCATTGTAATTGTTCTGATGAGATTTCCTCTTTGATATTTGGGCATTATGAATTTACGCGCAATACTAGATTGGTACATTCTAGCTCTCATCATTTTACAGTTGAAATGGCCCAGATGTAACCGTAAGTCCTATGCTAACAGTTTCTTTTTTCACAATTCTCCCTGGTAGCACTGTCTCTCGGCCTACTTCTTTCCAGTCAACTTTGATCTTCGAAAATTGAAATACAATTGTCTTCCATCTTAGTTCCTTTTCTTTTATTGGTTTCACTCTTTAACAATATTTTCTTTCTATCATATTCAGTAGCCCCTTGCGTCTTAGTCGCTTTATTGCCTTGCTTGGAATGAAAAGATTTTTAAAAAATGCATTATTTAACGCCGAAATCTAAATATTTGAACACAATTTTATGGCATAAACTAGATATATTTTGAATGTAATTGTATGCCTTCGACTACAGATAAAAACTATTGTTGGTGATTTTGTTATAAAAAGTATTGTTGATAATTCTACTATAAAATGTACTGCTGATCGTTTTGCTTTAAAATTGTCTTGCTGGTAATTTTACTATAAATAAGTATTGATAGTAATTTGTTTTATATACAGATGTATTTTTATACTTTCATAATGTTTTGCTTTTGTTTGGAGGTTGATTATTTGTCCATAGTTGGGACCCTAACAGGCTCTACCACCCAGAATGAAGGTGGACCTGGGAACAACAGCAATTAAGAGGTGTTTTCACGCTCATCAAAACCTCCTGATCAGAGACGTTGCTGCCGTATGTAGTTTATCGTCATACCCAGGACTGGACCTCTAATTTGACCATTCGTTCCTCACTTCTTTTTTTTTTTAACCCATGCATCACATTTACTCATAATTTTTTGGGTGGACCCCCATAACCATTCAATAAATAAAAGCTGATTTTATTTTTTACCGATAGATATGTGTAGGAATTGTATTAAAGAAATAATAAACGTATATGCTTTAGTTTGAAGTAAAACTAATTTCATGAAAATAAATTAATAAATTCCACGGAACATTTATGTAAATTAACTCATTTTTAATTTTTTTAAGTGAATAAATTTTGAAAAACTTCAGATTTATTTAATGAGATCCCTGTGGTTGATGCTAATCTGCGAGTTTTTTGTTTTATATATTCGGTTCCATCGATGTCAATGATAGTCGAAGATCACCCCTTTTCATAATGTTGAGTCTATTACTATATTAATTCATATATTGATATTTTATTTTATTAATATTTAAAATTAATATTATTATTTATTATTGATATATTAAATTAATTTATATAATAAATTATAATCTTTATATAATTTTCCTTTATACAGTGGGGGAAACAAATATTCGTACACAATTTATTGTATTTCCAACTAATAAATAAATATACTTTTCATATAATTAACTGTATACAGATGCATAATAACTAAAAATGCATAGAAAACAGGAGAAAAATTTGATTAAATAGAAATAAATCCCATTCATCCATTTTAACGGCTGAAAAACTATTCGTACATTGCAAATTTCAGATTTTGAAACTTTTAAATTGCTTTAATACTCTAGATTATTCAAGTGGAATATTCTAGAATGTTTCAATAATGTTATCAGGAGTTATTTTAGCCTAAATATCGATATATTATTCAACTTTTACAATCAAAACATCCGGAAGAGTAAAAGGGACGCTAATTTAGATCGTTTGATCTCATTTTCTGAGATTTTTAGAGTTGTTTTTCTATTTTTAGTATTTTCATGTTCCGTAGATTTCTGTAGACATTCCAATTCTTAGTTGTGACAACCGTTCCGAAGTGAAATTGCTTTACGGGTCACTAAAATATTACTGTTGACCCCTATTTTTTTGTGTGGACCCTCATTCATGTTATATGGTATCTATGGTTTATATGGACCCCGGTTGAGAGTTGCTGAACTAAACTAATACCCACTTTTATTTCGATATGTTTTGAGCATTCTGTTTAACGTCTGTTATTTTCTTGTCTTCAGACGAAAACTTGCAGGTTATCTAAAGCCAGAAAATATTTTTAGATTCTAAGAATTTTTTTTTACAGATAATAATGATTTAGTGATACAATTCTTACTAATTAACCTATATCGGGTGGAGAACAGGTGGATTCATACCTTTCCCAAGTTTATTTAGCCATAAGTGAACATAACGAACCCAACTGAAATAGGAACTCGGCTCTCCAATTAACAATTCCGAGCCATCATCCATTACACCACCCGCACATCCAAGCTTACAGCACCTGGTATTTCCAAGTGGTAACCCATCTAAGTACTGACCAGGCTCGACGTTGCTTAACAGTGATTATACGGGGACCGGTGTTTCAACGTGATATTGCCGTAAGCCCACCATATTTCAGTAAAATGTGAAACTTTCAAAAATTAGATTTTATAAATCCAGCGGCATTTAGGCTAGCTTCTGCGACGGGCTCTTGTTTGGGCCTTCGACTTGTTCGGAATTTGAGAGTCCCAAAGTTTTTACGTTCGAATCTCTCCAGAGTGCCGGTTGATCTGGGATTTTATTTATTTCTTTCGAATGCAATCTGGTCTTCTGTCGGCAGAGATTTCATTTTGCGAGACATACTGCTGCCGTATGCGATAGGCAACAAACTACAGAATAACTTGGTCGCTGCATTTAAGTATTGCATTAATATTTAAGCCAGCCTTCTGTCAATTCTTCTGCTGCCACTTAATTTAAACACAATTTGATGTACGTAGCTCCTTACTTTCCGTAGAAACAGTTATTTTTTTTTATGGATCACTTTCGCAGGATTTAATAATTAATTTCGATTATTCCTAAATTTATTTCAAAGTCATATCCTACAAAAAAAATTCGTCGCAAAAAATCACGTAAAAAATTGCCGAAAGCAATCGCAGCAATGAAGACTTGGGAATCCAAAATTTCAGGATTGCGGGACTGGATCCGATGTTGAATGTTTTTAATTTGCTCACGGAGTCAGCCTGATTCCAAAATAGTATGATATGTTAGGCTACGGGCTCTAGAAGTAAAGTTGAAAATGTGTGACACACTGACATTCGCATTTATTTATATGAAAAGAAGTCGTTAACTGAATGGTACCAGAAAGAGAATATAAGTTAATATGCCTACATGTATTTATTTTTATTGGTATTTTGAGTTAAATGGTAAGGATGAATGTTATCTATTTGGCACATTTTTTTAAGCATTTCACCCGAACTAAGGCGGGATGCCACTAGCACACAAGGGGTTACAGAGAGTGAGAGTGAGAGTAAAGAGGCGTGATGGAGGAAAGGATGAAGAGAAGGACAGGGAATAGATCAAGGTATCTGGAGATGTTGATTGACATTACATTTGAATAGTTAGAAATTATAGCTATCAGGGGAAACAAGTAATAGGAAGGGAATTCCACAGGCGTGAGGTGCGAGATATGAAGCTATTGGAGTAGAAGAGATGGCCACATTTAACCGTTTCGACAGTGAATGGGTGGGACTAGTAGCACGCTTAAATTCATGCAGCCTGGGAACCAGCGAAACTAGCCCGTCAGATCAGTTACCGTGAAAGTATTTGTAGAAAAGACAGAGAGAGGCGACGGCACGTCTGTGAGAGAGTGACTATAGACGAGATGCCAGATCAGGGCCAATCACGTTGCATACCCGTCTCTGGATCTTGTCGAGGACCTTAAGGCGGACTGCGGGGGCACCAGACCATATATGGTAGCAGTATTCCATGCAAGGGCGAATGATTGATATATAGATTTGAAGGATGGACTCGGGTGAGAAAAACTTTTTGTCGCGACACAGGGAACCAACTTTCCTTGCAATTGATTCAATGTATTTGTTCCATCTCAGGTCAGTGAACTTTTCGTTTGAAAATTTGATTCAGTTAACTTACTGGTTCAAAATATTTCAGTGAAATGTTTGCTCAACGGAATTATAGTCCATAATTATAATTTAAATAGATGAAAAATATCGCTGTTTAAACTGACGTCGGAAGGATATTGGTTTATGCGGACGACACCAACACAGTCACATTATTAAAATACCAAAGTTTTACTTGAACAGAGGTCTACACTCTTGGGCTAATTAATTATAAGAAAGCAAATATTTCCGTTTTTATTTACCTTTTTCGTATTTTTCCAATGAAACATGACTCAACGCACATGTTAGTATTTCGTATATCCATTCCACAAAGTCATTGCAGATTGACCACAGATTCTCGATTGGATTTAAATCAGAAGAGTTTCCGAACCAGTCGATAGTAATTTGATTTGCTCACTGGTAAGGCTTGCCATTGTTTTCGTGTAGCGCTACAATTTTCGTACGCCTCCTTGGAGCAACGTCCATCGCAAACAATGGCCGTAGGACAACTAATCGACAGTCAAGACAATAGTGTCTGTACGTGATGAAAATCTCATGCAATCTCGGATGACGCAATATTTTTAAGGCCAAACAAATTTCATCATACACCCGACAATAAATTCATATTACAGCACACCACACATAATCTGAGGGAAAATATAAATTGATTACACCCTCTCACTCTAGTGGGTCTAAAACTGACCGAATTGTGAAAGAAAGGAAACTAAAGTGGTTGTTTCAATTAATTTGCACAAAGGTGTATTTTGGGTTCTTTAACCTGTTCACCTCCAATGAGCCATACTCTGTACCAGCTAATATTCTTGTAAAATATCAACTTTTCATAACTAGTTATTAATTGATAGTTCACGTAAATGCTTTTCTGTTGACATCCACCAAATCAAGTGAAACCTGTTTTCCAAGTTTGTGCATCTTTCCGAATTGTTTCAGATGACAGTGAACCGTTGAATGGCATTTACTCAGCTTTTGAGTTAATTCTTAAGTTCAGACGAAAACAGATGATTTTTAAGGAAAGGTTTTTAGTAAATTTAACCGACAAAGTCTGTTTAATATTTTTTTATTGGATTTTCTGCATTTTCGAATAAATGACGTCATTTAATTAAATTTCGAATAAACGATTGCACGTATTTAAAGCTGAAAATTGATGTCGCTAACAAAGCATTTATCTACGACCTTATTTCGCTCTTGACGAACGCACAGGTCGAATAAAATATTTCAGTTCAGCCGCAGGTTCGCTAGAACGTATTCGAAAATTACATTAAAAATAATCTGACAGATCTTGTCAGTTGAATTTCATACCTTTTATTTTAATATATATTTCATATATATATATGGGCACTTCGAGATGGTGTAATCGTCAGCAAACTTGTCTCGCTAGAACAATTACGAATGAGTAACGAGTACGATTCTCACTGGGTGCCTTCCTAATTTCGGCCTTGTGCCACATTTAAGCTATGCTTGGAAAATCACTATATTTCGTATATATTTTTTACCTATTTAATATATATTTAATATATATATTTCATATCTTTTTTTTTATTATTTTATATTCACCGAAGTTAAACACCGTCGAGTCTGGTCAGTTTTTAGATGGAGGCAGTAGTGGGCATACATTTTCGGGCCCTGAAGCTTGAACAGACATGGGGGCTCCTTTGCAACCAGCAACAATAGATTCGAGACTCCAACTGCCAAAATATAGGCCAGGAATAGATTCTGGCGAGCTCAAAAAAGTCCAAGTGCCAAAAGTCTCCAAGAACATTTTGAAATTTTACTAATTGCAGGAGAATTTTTGATGCTATATGTAATTGGTATTTTGACATATTCTAAAATCAACATTAGCTACTTCAACCCATTGGCTTATGATTCTATCACTAAAACGGACTTATTTTAATAAAAAAACACTAAAAACAATCCATCGATTTTGATGAAAAATTCTCTCATTAAAAAAAATTGCTGCAGTGACCCATCCTGCGGTCAAAGGCCCTGATGTTTAAGCTTCATTAGATTCGCCACTGGATGCTTGGTGACAGTTATTTTAAGCAATGACAGGGGTCATATACCTGAGATGTGATTCGGATATTAATGACCTCTGCCAGTGTCTTATCAACAGACTACTCGGGTCGCATATAGCACTCAGAGTTTCCAATTATCTCGATTGAGCTTTGTCAGTCAAAACTGATTGACATATAACATTGTCAACGCTATGAATAACAAGGAACTACAGCGCGTGTGCTATCGGGATTCTGGAGGTTGATAAGTGACACCACCACATTCATCACGGTCTATTTGGTTGCTATCCCCGCACATCCAGTGGGCAAACTGCACTTTTCCCCACATAATTATGCCATCTTTTGGACAATTTTAGCAATCTACAATGATAGTGGTCTGAACCTGGCATCTCGGCTTCAGTCAATTTTCCAGCGTCGTAACGAACATTCCTGTGCCTTTTTTATAAATAATTTTATGGTAATTGTTTTGGTGAAATTCTTTCTAAAGAGACCTAAGGTATTATGGTGACTGTAGTATGAATGGTAAGTAAGAATGTGTTATTTTGGTGTAAGGAATTGTGTGGGTCAATAACTGGGGCTAAGTTTAAGATAAGACATATTAAAGACCAGCTTTCTCCTATCCCTCCTTTTAACCTCATGTAACATTTTTGTATTATTCGAAATACATATTAATTTCCTCCAGGGTAGCGAAACTTTATGAATTTAAGCGCAGTACTAGATTGGTTCGTTATCTTCACTTACGCGCAAATACCGTTGGGAAATGATGACATCATCTCTTCTCCCCTAGCTATTAAGCAGGACAAACCTATTTGCTATGGGTGACAACCAGTCTATCATAGAAAGAAACGGCAACGCACTACGGGAAAAATGTTTCTGCCTACTCAATCATGAATCGAAAAAGAGTGTACCTCGCCAGTCTCTTAACTGACTAAATAGATTAGCGCCCAGGTACCATCATTTTATAGTTGAAGTGGCTATATGTAACCGTAAGTTCTATGCTATCAGTTTCTTCTCTCGCACTTCTTATTTGTGGAACTATCTTCCGACTTCTTGCTTCCCAGTCAACTTCTTTTATTGTTCTCTCATTAATAGTATTTTTTCTTTTTTTCATATTCTCTAACACTCAGTAACACCTTGAGACTGAGTGGCTTTGTTGCCTTGCTTGGTGGGAATTGATTTTTAAAAAAAAAACATCTTCCAAATATGTTATTTCTGGGCAGAGGACATGTTATTCTTTTTACCTTTTGTATTCGACCAGGGATTGATAATTTTTAATTTAGAAAAATTATGGGAAAAAAGTCAAAATATATATGGTATGGATCCGTTTTGCATTATATCAACGATCCGGACTGGTTGTTGTTCTTGTTAAATGATACTAGGAATATTTCCTTAGCATATACTGGAACACTTGATACCAAAAAAATTTTTTTTAATTAATCTTTCAAATTTTGAATCAGATATTTTCTATTTTCGTTACATTTACCAAAGTTTGTTATTTATTTATTATTATATACAACCTTTGACCCATTCAGTCACTGACGGTTCACGTTATAAAGCACACTGTTTATCAACATGAAATAAAAGTTAATTTTATTATCATTCAGTTAAATATTTCAATTCCTTCGTGTCATCATTGGTCTGGTTTACAAGTTCATGTTTAAAGTTTTACTGATTGTTTACAGCATTTAATAGGAATCGAACTTTCGGGATAAACTTGAAATCAGATTAACTTAAAAGTATATTTTAAAATCATATTCACTGGAAAATATTTTTTTAAATATGCCAAAAATATTTTTTAGATGATTAAAATATTGTTTGTTTAAAGAAATTTGAAATATAAATAATTACTCTACAAAAAACTGAACAAAACAACAAAGTGGAATCTCTTTGTGTCTGTCTTAAACTTTAATATATTTTAATTAAAAAAATGTCTGATTGAGGAAAGTTAAAGTAAAAATACTTATTTTATAAACAAGTCGTATTTTTATATCTTATTCACTTAAAATATTTTAAAATCATATTAACTCAATTTTTTTTTTAGTATTTAAAATATCGTTTGTTTAAAGAAAGCTGAAATATAAATAATTACGCTATAATCAACTGGACGAAACAGCAAAGCGGCATCTCTTTTTGTCTATCTTTAACTTAAAAATATTTTATAAAAAATTGTTTTAAATCTTATTCATTTAAATTAGATTGAATTAAATCATTATGCGCCGGTTATTTGGCGGTTATTTTGCCGGAAGTCGTTTATTTGTTTATTTATTTATTTGGGTTAGATTATTTTGTTTGTTTTTATTTATTTTTTATTTTTATTTTATTAATATTTCTTATTTTATATATATATATATTTATTTTTATTTTAATCGGTGTTTTATTAGCGTAGTAAAAATTTGTTTGTATCGCTTATTTAATAGTTATTTATTGAATTTTGTAGTTGATTGCTGTAGTTTCTTCTATTATTTTGGTGGGAACAGTTTTTTAATTTGTTTATTACTTCATTTATTTATTTGAATTGATTATCTTGTTTTGTTTTGTTTTTTTTTTGTTTTTTCTAACGGTTAATTTATCGGAGTTTGTTAGTTTATTTATTTATTTGTTTGGATTAATTTAGATTAATTTATTTTGTTTTTTATTATTTATTTATCATACTGTATATTTTTATTTACTCTTTTCGGTTTTCAGTTTTTAAGTAACGTAGTATTTTTTAAAATCGTTATATAACAATTATAGCTATGTTTTTCGTCCGATTTTTGGTTTGATTTTTATAGTCTAACTAATATGTTGGTCATAATGGTTTTTTAACTTGTTTATTCTGTACTTTATTTATTTGGGTTCATTGATTTTGTTTTTTATTTTATTCTATTTCGTCTACTCTAACTTGTGTGATTTGGTAATCATGTTCACTTTTATATTTACACACGCTCTAACTCTGATATTGAGCACTTTATCCCCTAAATATAACACAACTTAAGAGTATATTTCTTCATATATATATATATATATATATATATATATATAGAACAAATATTATTTCCGAATTTAAATGTCCATTGTATTCCTGATCAATCAAAATCCGTAAATTATTATATAGGCCACACTACAATATGTTTGACAAGAAGACTCACACAACATCTTTCTGACCATAGGTCAATTACATCTCATTTAAATACTCATGGAAACCTACTGGACCCTATTCCTAACGTACTTGTTGATATAATAGCATCTACTACATGAAGAAAAAAGGCTGAAAATAATGGAATACTTATTAATAAAAACAAAAAAACAAACACTCAATAATATCAACTATGAACATAGACACAATATCTTGACAGTGTTTTGAAAATGAAAACATTATATAAATACATATATACAACAATCTGTTTCTTGTTAACAGTTAATATATTTCACCCATGAAAATAGCTAAATGTATAGCCGAAAGCGCTCGGAAAAAAGAACAACTGGACAGTTTTTATATAATTTATTTACCGAAAAGAAAAAAAATATAAGATCACATGGGAAATTGTATAGAAAACTAAATCAAAGCACCTTGTCTGTCATATTCAATGAAACGTACATGACAGAAGGGTTGCTGCCTAAATACACACACGCACGCACGCACACACACACACACACACACATATATATATATATATATATACATATATATATATATATATATATATAATGTTGGTCTTTTGTAAGATGCTAGTTGACAAAGAAGAATTGTTTTGGACAACTAGGTTGGTTGTATTAAACTGAGTATAGTATATAACTAATTTTATGTTTTTATTTTATTTTATTTTTTTGATCACTGGGGGATATATTAACGTTTATGAGTTTTTTTAGAATGTTTTCCTCCTGCTTATTATTAGAATGGATTTGATTACAATATAGTAATTTGATATGTTTAGAGTTATTTGATGATATATTGTATTCATTTTTATGTATGTTTATATTCCTCATAGCTTATCTAATTTGTTCGTCAACAATGTAATTAGGAAAGTCATTATTAATGAGGGTTTGTTTAATATTTTTGAATTCAGTACTAGTAGATTTTTTTGTTGAAGAGTTTGCTTTTGCACGGTTTTTTAAGTTTCGTCTAATAGCCATTTTGTTATACTTAGGGCATTCACTTTTATAATTGAGAGTGCACGTCTTTATGCTAGTTGTTTTTTTGTGTGTGTGGGTAGGTAGTAAATGTATTATTAGTAGTATATTATTATTAGTGTATATCACTACATCAAGAAATGCAATTTTATTGTCATTGTTAAGTTCGTATGTGACCTTAAGTACGAATCTTATTTGAAAGCGTTTTTTTTTTTTTTTTTTTTTTGTAGTTCATGTATTTCGTCTATGTCTTTGATTAAAATGAGAATGTCATTTACATATCTTAGATAAATGGTGGATTTTTTTGCGGTATTAAGTACGTTACTTTCTAGGTTAGTCATGTAGAAGTTGCTAAATGTTGGTGCTAGAACGAAACCCATAGAAATGCCATCGCATTTTACGTATATGTTATTTTGATGGTCATAGAAATGAACTTCTGTAAGTACATCAAGAGCAATTTCCTTAAAATATTAGGACGAATTTTTAATGGAGGGAGAGATGGATTGTGGTAGATATTCTTTACGATTAAATCTATCGTTTTCCTTACTGGAACGTTGGTGAATAAACTTTCAACGTCAAGTGAGGCTATGGTTTTATTATTTTTTTTGGTTTTTGTTTTTAGAATTTGAAGTAATTCGTGTATTGATTTTATGCCATATGTGCCATGAGTGATACACGCTTAGCGATCATGTATCTTTCGATACATGATTGACGTGGCAGATTTTTCCACAGTAGGTTGCCATTTATTTCTGCGGTAGACCAGCTGCCATCCAAGGCTATAGAACCCTGTCTGTCCTGCTGCTTACCCATAGCTTGGGGGGGGAGAAGAAGATTCATACCTTTCCCAAAGTACGTAGTAGGTATTTGGGATATGAGAGGACGGAGTGGGAAGTTGGGATTATATATATATATATATATATATATATATATATATATATATATATGTAATGATAATATTTGGTAATCCATATGGACAAATCCAAAGAGGATATAAATCCAGAGAGAGCTCTATGCCAAAAAAAACAGAGCAAATATTATTATTGTTTTTATTTCCTTTGATTTCTGGCGTTTACACATTTCTTTCCGGGTCCCGCCCAGAGACCTAAGGTTAGAAATGGCATCATGACACTTTCCACTGACAAAAAAAAAAAAAAATTACATAAATGAAGCCCTTCGTAAAGTATGGGCTGTACATGTGAGAACAATTTTTTGTATCTCTTTGAGGCATCGACTTCCAGGAATCCCTTCAATTAGTCTATTGGAATCATTTCCAATCAATCCGAGGGCTTCAACTACAACAGGGTTTGTTAATATTCCCATGTGCCACATTTTTGTGATTTCGATTTCAAGGTCCTTGTATTTTGACAGCTTTTTGAATATCTTCAAAGATACACTGCAGTCAGCAGGGACAGCCATATCAATAAGGAGGCACTTTTTTTGTTTGTAGTCTTTAATAACAATGTCTAGGCGGTTGGCTTTGATTGTTCTGTCAGTGTGTATTGTGTCGTCCCATAGAATTGTAACAGGTCCTATCTCCGTAAGTGGGTCTGGGTGGTGTTCATACCAGTTTCTTTCAGTTTCCTTCCCGTAGAAGTTGCAAATTTTCCAGTGCAGATATTGGCCCGCCGGGTTTTATACTCAGTTGGTCTCAATATCGTGCAACCTGATACAAGATGATCAATCGTTTCTGGATATTTATCACAGAATCTGCATTTTGGGCTAACACAATATTTTAGGATATGTGCTTGATAATTTCTACTGAACAAGCATTGGTCCTGTTCAGCAAGGATAAAACCTTCAGTTTCAACTTTCAACCCTGCATTACGTATCCACTGATGGGAAAGGATTATTATTATTATTATTCGCACCATTATTATTATTATTATTATTTATATTTTTATGTTTTAATTTTTATCCCTTTATAAAAAAGTGTGCAAAAGTGCAATGAATTGAACGGCTACATATAGTCGACTGGAAATTATTTGATTGTATGCAAGAAATCTAGTCGACTCTCTTACGTCCTTAGACTTTTTTCTCTCTTTTTCTCTTCCCCTTTATTCTCACTCTCTCTTTTTTCGTATTCTCTGTCTCCTTCCACCTTTACCATCTAAAGATCTCTTTCTCTACTACCAAAATTAGGTCAACATGTCTACAAAGTAAACATATATATATATTTAAACAAATTTTAAAATATCTCTTCTTTTTTCATGAACCTAAGCCTATCTGAATGCATATCTCTTCATCCTCACCTCTGCCTCTTTATAAATCTGCATAAATTATGTTTATATTTTTCTTTATACCTGCCAAAATATTTATCCATTCATTGATGTTTAATGCCTTTGGTCTGAAGATTTGGAATCGAATTTTTCGGTTCTAATGAAATAAATAGGATTGTGAGTCTTCGTTTTCATAATTAATTAATATATATATATCCTAATAAGCCATAGGATCCCATGTGTTGAAAACTAGGTAGGTAGTACCGAGCTCATTAGGATTTTATATATTTTACTTTTGTTCTACTCGTGTATTGAGCACTCTTCGTTATAACTTAATACTCGCTGTTTTTTTTTTTGTTTTTTTTTTGTTTTTTGTTTGTTTTCTTTGTACCAGAGATTTAAGGTACTGGACGATTTCTTTCGCTCTGTTCGGAGGTTTCTGGTGCTTTCTCTTTTTTCACATTTTTCCTCGGAAGCCAATTTATTTGAAAATTGATTTACATTATAGATATAATTCTCGGTGGTGGATGCGCACTTCTGATGAGTCCGAAATATAGGACGAAACGGCCGTCCAGTGCTTTCTGCATTCTGCTGAGTTTTCTTCTAGACTTGATGAATTACTTAATTATGATTATCTCAAATCCTCCTAATTATTTCTATCTGTATATCCTTGCTTGAACGGGCTTCTAATGCTCTGGACGGAGCGGCTCGAGGATAGTAGTCGTGGTTCGTGGGGGCACAGTCCTATGGTTAAAAGAGAAACTCGGATGAGTTTCACAACGGAATATGTTATCGAGCGGCGCTATATAGAGTCTGATTAGCTATCTCTTCGTCACTGAGGCCCGTTGGTACAATTGGTATGGCGTCCTGGGTTTGACAATAAACTACATCCGCTTCCTGGGTAGGACGATAAACTATGTCCAACAGCAGAGCCTCTGATCAGGAGGCTTTGAGAAACGTGGAAGCACCTCTTAATTGCTGGTGTTCCTAGGTCCACCCTGATCCGGGGTGATGGCACCTGTTGGGGTCCCAGCTATGGGCAAATAGTTAACCCCAAAACTGAGGTAAAAAGCATTATAAAATATTACCAGCAATACATTTTTGAAGAAAAAAAAACTATTACTAGCAAAACGTTTTGGAAAAAATATTACCAGCTATATATTTTTGAGAAAAAAAATATTAACAGAAATAGATTTTTGACAAAACAAAAATATTACCAGGGAAAAAAAAAGTTGTCGGCATTAAATAACCCATTGGGGTTGATGTGCCGTAAAACAAAACAAACCAAACCATAACAGTTGGTATGACGTTTGCCTGATAACGTAACTGTCCGGGTTTCAATTCTCGGTAGTGGATGCGCACTGCTGATGAGTCCCAAATATAGAACGAAACGGCCGTCCAGTGCTTTCTGCATTCTGTTGAGGTTTCTTCTAGACTCGATGAATTACTTATATATATATATATATATATATATATATATATATATATAGCATACCTTAGAACTATAGTTTATATCTTAAAAAGATTAAAACGGTGAATGGAACATTTGATCACCAAGGTCTCATCAAATGGTTAACTGGAGTATGTTTATAAACAGTAATTCGGACTTTGCTAATCGGTCACTTCTTTGTGGCTGAATGGCTAACAACACGTCAGTTAAAATGATGGTCCCCATTAAGGGCTACAGGTTTGATTCCTGTCGGAGGACACATATTTTCTAAGAAATCTCTCGAACAATTAGTCCAGTAAATATAATTAATACTGTTTAATTAAAAAAATAACAAAAAGAAACAAAAAAAAACTGAGCATTTACTTAAATAAATTATATCTATAAAAATAACGTATAAACAGAAACTATGTATGTATGTTTCTGGGAGAGAGCGTGTTATCTAGAATTATCAACAATCTGAACAACACTAGCACATCTGCCACGATGACTTGTCACTTCGTGCTAGCACAGCTATCGACGGCCCCAAGTGTTTCGTCTACCCAATTTCACTCACAAGCCTTGGTTCAAATTTAAAAAAAATAGATATTAGATCATGGAACTACGTCTAACCTGCTGTTGTTAGGAGGTCCACCCTGACCCGGGGTAGTAACAGCTGTTAGGGTCCCAGCTGTAGGCAAATAGTTAAAACCCAAACAACAGTACATTTTTATAGTAAAATGAGCAACAATACATTTTATAGCAAAATGACAATCAATGCAACACTAAAAATATATAAAAATACATTTTTTATAATAAAATTACCAACAATACAGTATATGACCTACAAGGTATAGATCTAAAAATCATATCTTTATTCTGAAAGTATAAAATTATATACAAAATATCTGTAGTTGAAAGCATAACATTACGTAGAAAATATTTCGATTTCGGCATTAAATAACCCACAGAGGTGTTGATATGCCGCTAAACAAAATCAACCAACCAAACAACCAACATGAAAGAAATCTTTCATGACATTAATCCTCCAAAATCCTTTCTTAAATCAAACCGTATTCTAAAATATAACTTCAACAAAACTACAACATCAAACACATATCACCGGCTCTAGTAATTATGTCCACACAAACATGTATATGGCCAAAAACTGAGTATCATCTACCATGTATTCAACTGTCAAAGCAGAATAACATATATCATAATTATATTACTTCAAAGCCCCCCCGCCACCAAATTAATTTTAGGCATTAAATGACCCATAAGGCCTTAAACAAACAAATCAATCAATAAATCTTGGAACATTCTCCAGACATCCTAGCTCTCTGTGATACTAAACTCTTCAGTTTCTTCTACTGAATTCTTGGGCACGCTTATAAAAGCATTTCATATTAATCATGGGGTCCCCCAGGGGCTTATATTTGGATCTACGTTGATTCTGATCCTCATCAACTGTCTTTATAATGAAATGAACAACAATACATTTTAAAAGCAAAATGACAATTAATGCAAGACTAAAAACTAAAAAATACATTTTTATAGAAAATTACCAACAATGCATTTTATGATCTTCAAAATATGTATCTAAAAAACATACCTTTACTCTGAAAGTATACAATTATGTAGAAAATATCTAATTGGAAGCATAAAATTACTTACAAAATATTCAGAATTCGGCTTTAAATAACACATAGACATTGATATTCTGGAATTACCGCAAAACGTCGGTGTAATAATAGAACAACCATTCGTACCTGTCCAGAGACGGACATCATCCAACTTCCGCTTTCTACAGATGTAAACCAGATGGGTTTAAACACACATATATATATATATATATATATATATATATATATATATATATATATATATATATAGTCATCCACATTCAAGACAGTTTCGCTGTATTACAGCTCGTCATTGCAACTAGAGGTCAGATTGCTTCAAGCCAGGATCGAAACTCGACCGACTTGGCATCAAACAAAGATCTTATCGGCACACCACAGAGAAAAGGAAACGTTAACATATCATACAAGAGATGTATACATACGCCAGTAGCCAATTCGTAATTGAAGAGCGATGCGTTAATAGCAGCAGCAGAAGCCACTGTTTTTAAAATTTACCTTTTCTCCTGAGTGCTCGATCAGTTAATGGGATAGTCATCCAGCCTGTTTCACTCTATCACAGCTCATCAGTGCGCCTGGATGTCCGATTGCTTCAAGCCAGGATCGAAACTCGACCGATTTGGCATGCATATATATATATATATATATATATATATATATATATATATATATATATATAATATTTCTGAGATGAGGTATTATGTACATTATTTACATTATTCGGACTTTTGTCCTCATCTTTGTCGCCATATTTATTACAACGTTTCTGTCGTTATACGGTCCGGCCTTCTTCAGGTGGTTGGAATGTCGAACTGAACCCTTTATTTCGCTCACTGGCGTAGACTGTTCTCGTTCCACGTGCCATGTTTAATGGATGTCAGTTATCACTTATCTCCTGTTAATTTCCCTCTGAAAGTTCTCCACTGCTTTAACCAAGTATTGAACCTACACTCTTTGGGTCCTGTCACTGGATCTAACTAACGCCTTTACCCACTGTGCCTTGTGTCCTCAAGGATAAAGGCGTTAGTTAGATCCAGTGACAGGACCCAAAGAGTGTGGGTTCAATACCTGGTTAAGACAGTGGAGAACTTGCAGAGTGGAATTAACAGGAGATAACTGGCAACTGACATCCATTAAACATGGCACGTGGAACAGGAACAGTCTACCCCAGTGAGCGAAATAAAGGGTTAAGTTCGACATTCCAACCACCTGAAGAAGGCCGGACCGTATAACGACAGAAACGTTGTAATAAATATGGCGACAAAGATGAGGACAATAGTCCGAATAATATATATATATATATATGTGTGTGTGTGTGTGTGTGTGTGTGTGTGTGTGTGTGTGTGTTTGTGTGTGTATGAATGAATGTGTGTGTGTATGTCATACTACGTTAAACATTCTAATCATTACTCGTCTGATGAGTTACAAATTATAATTATTCAATGGTGACGATAATTTTGTTTGTTTAGTTTAATATTCAAGAAGTATTGCACACTGGCAAGAAACGTAGAGCGACGGAGCTTTTGATATTTTATGAGTACAGGCCAATTGACAGTATACGAAATTATCGCCGTCATTTTTATGGCGTGCGTGAACTTGTCTAAAAGTAACCCAATTACTTACATCAATTATGTAAGAAGTTTCGCCTGTGATCAAATAGACAGTGACCAGGCTTAAGCAATTCTGCAACTGCATCGTTTATATCTTCACCATTAGTAAACTATGTTTCAATCTGGACAATTAACTTTATTGAGTAACGTAAGAAAGTATACTGCTTTTACAATCTAATACAAATTGATTTTAAAAAAATGCAACGTCATATGGACGTAATTATAAAAAGGTTGAAGTGAAAAAAGCGGGAAAATCGAGACACAAGCTACAATAAAAGCTTATTAGATAGAGAAAAAGATAAAGTTAAAATAGAAGGGCTTATTGATATATATATATATATATATATATATATATATATATATATATATATATAGTACGAGGCAAAAAAATGGACGCACTCATAGAAAGTTGATTTTTGTATTTTTACCAAGACAAGTGATTAATAGAAATCGTGTAGTTATGTACATTATAGAAATCAAAAATGATTTAGTATTTTGGGGGGTAACATTTTGCTTTAATAATGGCTTTAACTCTTCGTGGCATGCGATAAACTAAATTCTTTAATAAGTCAACGTCCTTCCTCAGATTTTTCCAGCATTCCTTTAATTCGCGAAAAAGCTCATCTTATGTGTTAACTTTCCTATTACGGAGATATATATATATATATATATATATATATATATATATATATATATATATATATATATATATATATATATTTACAAATTCATGAATTATTCATACAAAAACAAATACAAAGGTTAATGATTTAATTATGAGAAATCCATCGTCGCAAACAATTCAAATAATATACAAAAACCCCGAACCTGTTATGAATGAAAAAAAAATGAACTAATGCAACAGAAATTTATAAAACAAGGATTTTTTCATTCATAACAAGTTCGGGGTTTTTGTATATTATTTGAATTGTTTGCGACGATGGATTTCTCGCCAATTAAATCATTAACCTTTGTATTTGTTTTTGTATGAATAATTCATGAATTTGTAAATTAATTGCACCTTTATTGAAATTCAAATAACTGATCCAAGTGCAACTTTTGGATAATAAGTGCGACATTACTGTAATTATTGAACAATATAGTTCATGCCACTTTGACAGAAAATTTACCAGTAAAAAAGAATTCGCTTATCACCATATTTGTACAAGAACGCACAATTGTAAAATTCAAAATCAAACTCAGCGTTGCTACTGCACGCTCCAAAAACAATAACTCATTTCTAATAGCATTTTTCGGATACAACAATACATATATTTTCGTTGTCCTCTTTACTGAGAGAGAAAAAACAAGAACAACATCTATTCCATACCTGAAGATGTCTGTCTGTAGGAACAGACGAAAGCTTGTAGTAAAAATAAGAACTAATGCAACAGAAATTTATAAAAACAAGGATTTTTTCATTCATAACAGGTTCGGGGTTTTTGTATATTATTTGAATTGTTTGCGACGATGGATTTCTCGCCAATTAAATCATTAACCTTTGTATTTGTTTTTGTATGAATAATTCATGAATTTGTAAATTAATTGCACCTTTATTGAAATATATATATATATATATATATATATATATATATATATATATATATCAGTCAGTTATTTGCCATGCACGATGCAGACTTAGGCGATTATGTATCTTTCGATACATGACTAAAGAGACAGATTTTTCCCGCAGTAGGTTGCCATTTCTTTCTGCGGTAGGCCAGCTGTCATCCAAGCTCTGTCCTGCTATTTACTCATAGCTGGCGGGGGGGGGGAGAAGAAGAGGATTCATATCTTTCCCAAAGGTATTAGCACGTAAGTGAATGTAATGGATTCGACTGGAATTTCTCAATCCGAACCGCAAACCATTATTCCATCCTGCCTCCTCTTATATATATATATATATATATATATATATATATATATATATAATACCAAATTGTAATTGCTAGGGATTATTCCAAAGAGGATTTTCAGTCCATATGAGAGCTCAATGTAAGACACAGAGCAAATTATAATAATAATTAGGATAAACCTTAAAAATCCATAGCCAGTCATAAATTTATTCCGATGAATATAAACATATGCATCTCATCAGCCTGACGACATTTTATGATATGGAATCAAGATATCTCAGACAGACAGATATGCAAAGATAAAACAATAAGAAATGAAAAAAAAATAGCAAAAATAAATTGACCGAGAAAAGTTTTCAATGGGGGCTTACATTTTGAAGAGAGAGAACAGAAACAGAAGTAAATATAATGGGTAAGGGAAGATAAAGAGAGAGGAAGGTTAAATTTCAAACAGAATTCTAACAACGTGTCAGATAAAAGTTCACAGAGGAATCGGTTAAAATGGTGTCAATTTAAACAGTATCATCATCATATAAAAAAAATGATAACAAGTTTATAATCAATATATATATATATTATTATAAATAAAAAAAAATAAAATATTAGAAGATACTCATATATATATATATATATATATATATATATATATATATATATATATATATATATATATATATATATATATAAAATCAGGAATGTACATCTACAAATACGCACACAGATATATATTTATAACAAAATATAAATATACATACATAACTGTATGCACAAAAATAACTAAAATAATAAAAAATGATCAAGATAATAATTAAAACAATAAAAAAATAATAATAATAAATTTTAATAAAGGAAAATATATATGTATAAAAATACTAATAATAAATTATTAGTAAATATATTTTTGTTTATTTATTAAAATATATTATTTTTTTGTATGATATCATGATATTTATTTATATATTATATATATATATATATATATATATATATATATATATATATATATGGTATGTGTAGATGTATGTTATATATATATATATATATATATATATATATATATATATATATATTCTGTTTATATGTTATTTTTATAGATACAATTCATTTAAGTAAATGCTGTCTTTAATTAACTAACATTTACCTCAATGCACGAGGAATTTCCGACACTCGAACCTGTATTCCTATATGGAAACCACCATTTAGCTTGTCGTTCTGTACCATTCAGCTACAGAGAAATGTCTGATTAACAAAGTCCAAATTACTGTTTAGAAACTCATAATTTTCGACGATTTTTCTCGATCGATCATTTCTGCTTACAAAACGTATCTTAAAAGTAAACAATGACAACATATTTTATGAAATGGTTTAAGTCCGCCAATTATTTAATATATTTACCGTCCTGAATTTTTTAGAAATTTCGTAGAAATTATGCTTTCTTCGACTGGAATTGAACCTGTGCGTTTTCTTTAATAAGATTTCTGGTGTGTTCAGGCCGGTAGACGTAATAAATTACTGTTTAAAATAAACGGGGCGTCTACTCAAATATGGTTATCCAATAAAAATAGCGCTTAACGTAATAAACATATGTGGGATTAATAAATAAAATTCACATATCTTTAGAAATTTCTATATACGATTGAAGTAAAAAAAATATCCGCATTTCGCCATAACATATAACAAGTTTTGACTTTCCCTCAGATATATATATACATACATACATACATATATATATATATATATATATATATCCTTCAATCCCTCTTTTATAAATGTTTCGTTAAAGACGTCTGATAAGCTACTGTGATTAAGCTTTTATTTAATTTTTCTTGTGTTCGTACAAGCGTTTTCTTTTCTGGACATAAAGTGTGTAAAAACTGTCCAAAAGTTCTGCATTTCCTAGCGCTTTCGGCTATACATTTAGCCATTGTCAGGGATGATTTAATTTTTACTTTGTAACTGAATGTATGGATTCTGTTATCTATGTATGTAGATATAAGAATAGCGTGCAAATTCCTCTTTGGAAGAGTTTCTAACACGTTTCTTTATCATCTCTCAGTTGCGTCTCTGTCTTTGGACAGAGTGCGCTCAGGGGGCTACTCAGTCAAATGAAATAGGGGAAACTGAGGAAAATAACACTGAGAGGTGCCCATCCCTGGGAAACAGCTGCCCGAGGCCGCACCTTCTCATTGCACTAGAGGGAGGGATCGGTGTTCGCACCGAGGCCAGCGAAACCAATGGTTGCGGGGCCTGTGTAAAATGATTGTCCCTTGCCCGGGTCTACGCGCTCGGGTCCCCACCTTACAAAAGACCTTGTTTCACATCTCATCCTAGTGGGGAGAACGAGGAAATACCGAGTTATAGGAATGTCTTATATTCCAAACGTGGTCAGTATATTTTGGCCGTGTTCATAGTTAATGTTACTGAGTGTTGTTTCTTTTTTTTATTATTAGGGTTTCAATCATTTTTTAATGTGTGTGTTTAAATGAGTTGTAATGGAGCTGTTGTAGGATAGGTAAGGCGTCTGGATAGGCGTGTAGTAGTGTGACCGATGTAGTTATTTATAAGTTTGCTTTGATCAGGAACATAGTTCCGTAAGGGGAATTGAAATCGTAATTAATATGTTTCCTTTGTAGTTCTGAATTTACAGGTGTATTATTCATGATAAAGGTTGACTGTTTTTAAATTTTTTGTAATAGATATTTTAATTTTCTTTTTCAGATTAACTGGGGTTGTATATTCCTTTATGATATTTCTAAGGGAAAATTCATCTTGCTTATAGTTGATGAGTTTTGGGATTTTGTAGAAGCTATACACATATATATATATATATATATATATATATATATATATATATATATATATAAGGCGCATATTTTTCTAAATTGATTTCTCGAATTTTCAAGCCGGGAGATGGAAATAAATAAATATACTGTTTAAAATAAAATAATATATAAAAGCATAAGCAAGTAAAATGCAAATTTCATTTACTTTTTTGCACTATATAAGACAATATTCCTAAATAGAACTATGTTTGATATGAAAATCAAAATAATTCTTGAATAAAAGAACACTAATGAAAGACAATTAATTAATGAAATATATTTTTTTTAAATCAATATGCAAATTAATTAATCCTGAAGAGTGATATCACCTAGAAGTAGATAATATATAACACAAATATTGAGCTTTTAGCGTATAATTTAATATAAAGTCGAGCTGGAGTTTTTTTTTAACCCCAGACTTCGTTGGATAATAGTTCTCCAATTTCATATTTCTTTCTATAGATTCTATAGTTCAGGTTTGACTTAATTAGCCACTGTGTTTCTCTAACTCTTCAAATGTTGAATGCATAACTATTTCTGTTTTCCCATCTTTACACTATATTAATTTTATCTTTTAAATTGTCTCCTGTTCTGTCACCCATGAAATAAAAATAATTGTTTGTACACAAAATAAGTATCTACGTACATCAAATCGTCTTTAAATCAAATGGCAGCCGGC
The DNA here is from genome assembly GCA_903632075.3 of Acanthosepion pharaonis. Classification (NCBI taxonomy): domain Eukaryota; kingdom Metazoa; phylum Mollusca; class Cephalopoda; order Sepiida; family Sepiidae; genus Acanthosepion; species Acanthosepion pharaonis. The sequence goes on from CAHIKZ030005507.1 coordinate 1,661,527, forward strand.
AAATTATCGTTGAACTTTTAAAGGTTAAGCTTAAACATTAATTCAATACTTAAATGCAGCGATCAATTTTGAGTTCTTCTGTAGTTTATTGATGCCTATCGCATCTACTCCTCCCTATTGTGATGATGGCCAAACCAAGAGTCCTCCTCAGGAGCTAGCTTAAATGCCGCCTGACAGGGCATCTTTTAAGCTAGTTTATAATAAAGCGACCACTGCAATTTGGGATACAAAAGGAAAATAAGAGTTACTCCCCTTGAACTATGAAAGCAACGATAACGGCTAGTATAATAATATATACTTTTAACCTGTCAGTCCTGAATCTGAGCTCAAAGAAAACTTTTCTAGGGCTTTTGAATGAGCTATGAATCATTGAAATCGAACCAGTAGGAGCGGAAGAGTTGCTTGAACACACATAGGCACACATACACACACATAGGCACACACACACATACACTGCGCTTTATATATAAGATACTGGATTAGAAGTTACAAAATAATATTAAAACATTGTTTAAATCATTGCCTGTATTTTTCATTATTTTCTTACACGTTTTCTGTCACAAAATATATAATTGTAGCCAGTAAGGTTTTTTTTATTGCTTAATTATTCTGGTTTTAAGAAAAAATTATAAATAACGAAATTACTAGTAAAATAAGCTGGTAGAAATTAATACAGGGTTATTAAATTGATAGTGTTAATTGATTATTTTCAATTTCATCCCCTTTCAGATTAAACTGGAAGAAAAAATTACACGCCACCAAATAGCAAGCAGAATATGATAGCGACAGATTTGTCTATATTCCTGAGATGAGGTATTATGTACACTATTTACGTTATTCGGACTATTGTCCTCATCTTTGTCGCCATATTTATTATAACGTTTCGGCCGTTGTACGCTTCGGCCTTCTTCAGGAGGTTGGAATGTCGAACTGAACCTTTTACTTCGCTCACTGGGGTAGACTGTTCTAGTTTAATGGATGTCAGTTGTCAGTTATCTCCTGTTAATTCCCCTCTGCAAGTTCCCCACTGCCTTAACTCACTCTCTTTAGGTCCTGTCACTGGATTTAATTAACGCCTTTATCCAATTTGCCATGTGTCCTTGAGGACACAACTGATATCCATTAAACATGGCATGTGGAACTAGAACAGTCTACCCCAGTGAGCGTAATAAAGGGTTCAGTTCGACATTCCAACCACATGAAGAAAGACGGGGCGTACAACGGCCGAAAGGTAGTAATAAATATGGCGACCAAAATGAGGACAATAGTCCGAATAATGTAAATAGTGAGCGACAGATTTCTTTTAAATTAAAAACAATTAGAAGATAACAAAACTTCAACGAAATTGTCAACACTCGTTCATTGATGAATCTAATTTACGCTTAGAAGGGTATTCTATGAGATCTCCCTATAGAAATAAAGTTTTCAGATCAGCCAATCGCTGCCTTATGTCTTTCCTGAAACCTGTTCCTTTACTGACTTTTATCCTTAAAACCTTGCGCACAACATTGACAGAAAAAAAAATGCTACTCTGATCAAAGGAGGAAATAATTCACTACGACGTAAATGTCTAGAGAGAGCCTTTCTCGCAAGGTCATCTACAGTTAATTTGCGCCTTGGCTCTTTCCATATTTCGCTATACCTGGCAGATTTTATGCTATCACATTGTGGGATGCCTACAAACAAAATGATGGAAAGAAAAAGAAAAAGAATTTAAATGAAATCGGTTAAAAAATGTTTCAATTTAAAATTCCCAGCATCCTTCGTTCGTGCGCATGTGTAGTCGCAACAACATAAGAAATTTATACCGATGATGTCTTAAAGGACGAAACGCGTCACTAGAAAACTTTTCCACTTTGTCATACATTTTCCCCATATATATATATATATATATATATATATATATATATATACAGGGTGATTGAAAAGTAACTCCCTATTTTATGTATGTGTGGCCAGCCAGGAGTCCCGATTGACACCTTTTCCTTTTTTTCTTTGGAGTTGGTTAAAAGAGCAAGTCTACCATAGCAATCCAAGACTTTGGAAGAACTTGAAGAGCGAATACAAGAAAGTATGCCTTCCATACTACAAGAGTTCCTTGTGAAATCAGATGAAGCGATTCCTGGCCGGCTCGTGAAGCTGGTAGCGAAATCTGGTAGGCATATTAAATTTTAAATAAAGCCTCATGCTAAACTTTTACCTCACCTTTTATATATATATATATATATATATATATATATATATATATATATATATATAGATATAGATAGAGAGAGAAAAGAGAGAGAGAAGAGGTACCTCCCAATAAGCAATAACGAATGTTTAAAATGCTTTTAAAAAATTTTTAATCTTTCTTGAAGCTTTCATTTTAGTTTTAATTCCAAGCTAATGGATTAAATGTAATATTTCCAAAAAGAATAATAATAATAATAATAATAATAATAATAATAATAATAATAATAATAATAATGACAATGATTTAAAGCAAAAAATAATTTATTGTAAAAATTATAGTTATTAAATAAATTATAAGTATTTTAAAATGAGTAGTTACTTTTCAATCACCCTGTTTATATATATATATATATATATATATATATATATATATATATATATATATATATATATATATATATATATATATAGAGAGAGAGAGAGTGGAAGAGAGAGGGTACCAGCCAATAAGCAATAATTAATGTTTAAAATCCATTTAAAAATTTAAATCTTGAAGCTTTCACTTTAGTTTCAATTCCAAGCTAATAGATTAAACTTATTATTCCCCAAAAGCAATATAATTTAAATAATAATAATAATAATAATAATAATAATAATAATAATTTAAAGCAAAATAATTTTTTGTAAAAATTATAGTTATTAAATAAATTATAAGTGCTTTAAAATGGGGAGTTACTTTTAAATCAGACTGCATGTTCTACTGGCGATGACATTATTCAAATGAGATATAGACGCTTAACACAGCACTGCGAAGACACTTGCAGTGGCCCAACGTAAAATATCTTAGTTTTTCATCATTTTTTTTTCTTTTTGGCAAAAACGTGTCTCCATGCACCTAACAAAATCTTTAACAGTTTATTAAAAATAGAAAAAAGAATATAAAATAAATGAGTGTGTGTGTGTGTGTCAATGCGAACGCGGGCAACGAAGACTCAATGAGTCCGTATGATTATACGTTTGCGAGTGTGTATATGCGTACGAAAGACTGTTAGACGTTTCAATATATATATATATATATATATATATATATATATGTGTGTGTGTCTGTGTGTGTGTGTGTGTGTGTGCGTGTGTGTGCGTGTGTGTGTGTGTGTGTGTGTGTGTGCATAAGCGTATTTGCATGTGAACATAATCAACTGGGCGTGCAAGAGAGCAGGGGTTCTTTTTTTTTTTTTTTGCAAGTATGTTTCAAAAATATCGACTTTTCTTCAGCCGGTTTTCGGTAAAAAAAAAAAAGAAAAAAGCATTTTCTTCTTCTGGTGCCGAATCCCACAAGACGGTGCGATATGGGATATTTTGATTTCAAGTATGTTGTACTCGGGGAAAAAGGGACCGGATACATTTCGGTTACTCGTCGCGTGTTGTCGCCAAATAATCCCAAAATATAGACCAGCTGGCGTCAATTGAACAAGAAAAGTCACAAAAGCATCAATTTAAACAGGACAGGACAAGAGCTAGCTAACTAGGTACATAGATAAATAATGGACATGAGATAGATAGATAGATAGATAGATAGATAGATAGATAATGACTAGACTGATATATATATATATATAGATAGATAATGGACATGAGATAGATAGATAGATATATAGATAGATAGATAGATAGATAGATAATGACTAGACTGAGAAATAGATATATATAAAGAGAGAGAGAGAGAAACAAAAAGAGAGATAATGATTAAACTGAGACATAAACAGATAGATAAATAGATAATGATTAGAGTGTGTTAGATAGGCAGATAGATAAATATCAGATCATCCCATAAGTTCTGTCCGAATTTTGAATAAAGAAAACAAGTGACCAAATGTTACATTTAATTATAGATTCAATCAACAATGCATTTTCCCTGATTATCTATGACTTCCTTCCATCTATTAACAAGCTTACTAATTCCATTACTGTAAAACTCTTTTGGCTTTGATTCGAAGAACTCACAAATGTTAGTTTTAACCTCTTTCTGTGTTACAAAAACTGTTTCTTCCAAATGATTCTGTAAGCTACGACACAAATGGTAGTCTGAAGGAGCAAGATCGGGAGAATAAGGTGGATGAGGAATTTCCTCCCAACCAAGTTCGATCTTTTGTGACGTGATTCTTGCTGTGTGGGGTCGCGCATTGTCCTGATGAAACATCATCCCTTTTCGATTCACTAGAGCAGGTTTTTTTCCTCAAAGCTTGGTTCAAACGCTCTAATTGCTGACAGTATATTTGAGCATTAATTGTTGCATTAGGTGGTAAGAATTCAAAGTGGATTATTCCTTGGTGATCCCACCAGATTGAAAGAAGAACCTTTTGCCCATGAAGTTCCCTACTCGGCTGTGGCTGGAGTCCTTCCCCTTTACCAAACCACTGTCTACGACGCTTAACATTTCGATAAAAGATCCATTTTTCGTCGCCAGTCACAAGTCTATCCAAAAAAGGTGAAAAGTTGGCGAGAATGGAGAGAAGAGTAGATGTCAACTCGGGATTTGAGGTTGTTTTCAGACAATTCATGAGGCACCCATTTTCCAAGTTGAGGAACTTTTCCAAGTTGTTGAAGATGACGATGAACAGTTGTATGGTTTGAACTGAGAACCACTCCCAATTCCTCAACTGATAAAGCAGGATTTTCTTCAAGGACTGCTTCAAGAAGCTTTTCATCAAACTCAACTGGACGTCCGGTTCGATCTTCATCTTCAAGGGTGAAATCTCCACCTCTGAATTTTGCAAACCATCTTCTGCAAGTTCTTTCATTCACACATTCCTCTCCATAAACTGAGTGAATGTTTCTAGCCGCTTCGCCTGCTGAGTTTCCTTTCTTGAACTCATAAAGCATTATGTGCCTCAAATGATTCTTGGGTACTTCCATGTTAGCAGGGATTTAATCAAACAAAATTTACTTTTATTGTTCTCTGAAATAAAATTTGATCAGTTTAAATGCATCTAAACATAAAAATAATGTTCAGCTCCATTAGACATTATAAAATACTCTTTAAATTTCGTTCATATTAAATAAAGGTAAAATTCGGACAGAACTTATGGGATGACCTGATAATGACTAGACATATATATATATATATATATATATATATGTGTGTGTGTGTGTGTGTGCGTGTGTTTATGTGTGTGTGTTTATGTGTGTGTAGATAGATAGATAAATAGATAGATAGATAGATAGATAGATAGATAGATGAAGTAAAGAGGCAGTCATTAAAGTTTAAAAACGCACCTAAATTAGATCGAAGAAGAGTAACAAGAAACATTAGGTTTTGAAAATGCTTAAATAAGAAAATAAATCAAGAAGATAAAGAAAAGAAAGGAAAACAGACAGCGAATCAAGAATGCATATGTAAAAAAAAGGGCCACAGTATAGAAAAACAAACAAAAAATTTTCAACAAAGAACCTGCAGCATAGGCAACAGAAGAAAATCTGGTAACAACGACAATAGATGAAAACAGGTCAAATATTTTTCAAGATGCTGTCATCTTATGTAAATCTTTCTCTCCTGACTGCTCTATAATTAATGTGAAAAACATGATTCGTTTTGTTTGAAACTGTCATCCATTATATCACCTTCATAAAGTACCCTAGAAGAATTCTGAAATAAAAGTATTACTGAAATTTGAGACATTTATCTCATTCTTCTATCGATTGGGGCTGTACAAGCCTTTTTCTCTATATTTCGTTCTCCTTGCCTTGGCGCTTGTTTTTTGTTCTACATCCAATTTTTGACTTTGGTTAAACTTCCGGATGGCATTTTGTATCCTAAACTCGGTAATTATTTAAACATACAACGGTTTCCTCAACAGCTTTCCTCTGACCGGACAATGGACCACTCCACGTTGCGTCTCAATTCTCGTTCGTGTCTGCGTGCGCCAATAAAACTGGGAATTATCCGCTGCATGTTCACGAAAGATGAAAACAAACCCCACTGCGAGAAATGACAATTCAGACCCTTTCTCTAATATATTTAGACGTTTTTTCTTCTTCTTCTTCTTTTTTATCAGGGATCTTACCTGCTCGAGATCTCATCTTACCTGCTCGAGATAGGTGAGACTTAGGATTACTTCCACCATGTCAGTCAAACAGCCCATTTCTTCCGTCCTATCAACCCTCTACACATCTCGGCATGTGATCGGCAATACGAAGGGACGACATTAGAACTTGCCTAGAGACAGTCTGTCCTCCACCACGAGCAGGCCCAAATTTGCTTCCTCAATCCCACTAAACATTTAATATACACCAGCAAATGGAATTCATTAATGTCCGGATTGTTGCCATTGATCTCTAAAACCCTCATCCACTCATTTATTTTTCTGTTCCTCTTCGGCCTAGTGGGTGCCGCTTAAAAGACCCAACTTGAAAGACTCCATCCGCCGTCTATAAATTAGAAACACTTGAGATCTAGATGAAATCTCACCTTCATCTTCGATGTGGGTGTGTCGAAACATGGTGTCACGCCTATATACATAAATTTCTCGATTATCCGTATATTGATTTTCAGGATATCGATTATCAGAACATGGAAAGAACGTAAAATAATAGTTTTTCAGACTATTATTTTTAGGGGGAAATATATCACGGCTCCGAATACTGGAGAATGACATTCGGTGTCAGATGTGAACCATAATAGGGAAGTTAATTTTGATTCGCTGAGCTAGCGTGGGAAAGATAGATACGAGAATGGCTTCAGAGAGTTGCTTCTTACCCGTCAAGCGATGTAGATGTGTTCTCTTTCGTGTCCAAAACGGCTCCCCAGTGAGGGGATGACCCCCACTGGATAGTTAGATCATGTACATGTCGACATGAGTAATAGAAATTCTCTGTGTCTCATTGCTGAAACAAAACGATTAGCGATCGTCGGCCGAGATGAGGCGACTCTAACTAGGAGGCGATGCAACATGAAGAGAAAAAAGTCAAATCATCCGAAAATTTTCCAATTATCCGAACTGAATCCATTTTAATATTTAATCTAGGACAAGCGGTTTGAGAATTTAGAAAGCCGTACAAAATCAGACTAATTCTTAATTTCCTCGATGGTTTTATACGCAGAATTGCATTCGAATTATCACAGCTTGTTCAAGCCAGACATAACGTCTACTGGACTCCCCAGACCTCAAGTTAAACCTTAATGATGTCAGTCAGCTGATATCTTATTAAATGAAAAACAGCTGACCGGTCACAAAACAGGATTCGAACATTTCTCCCGATGATTATCTGTAAGTGAAATGGTCTTCACAAGTATAGAGCAAGCAGATGGCACAAAGAGAGTCACTGAATGAAGATAAATTACTTTTTTAGACAAATATGACAGGACAAAGAACGATATTCTCTATAAGACAGTGACCAGTGCCTGCGAAAAGTTAGAGTGACTTTGAGTGCCCATGAGGAACTACATGAAAGGGAAGACGCCCATTAGACCGTCAGAAATCATATATACGATCTATCGCTAAAGGAAAATTGATTGTTTCGCTTTAGCAACTGATTCTCAATTCAATGCTTTATCTTTACAAGAGCCAGATCCGACAAAAAAATTGAAGTATTACTGCTATATATGGGCTGGAGCTACCCAGTCCTCTTAGCTGTCTTGATAGAGTTCAAAAGCGACTTTCTGGTGAAAAATTATTTTCCAACCTACAACCTATTTCCCCACAGGCAAAACCTTATGAGACCTTCGCTGCTCTGTTGGTATTTCCATGGTATGTGTTCTGAGATGCAACTGACCTTTACAACGGGGATCCGCCAAGCCACATACACGAAAATGAATCATGCCGATTCTCTTCGTATTCCATTAGTAAGGAGTAAGTTCTAATCGGAGAGCTTCTTTCCAAGACCTGCTGTTTTGTGGAACAGACTCCCAGCAATTTTTTCCCCAATCACTACCTTTCTTTTATTGATTGTATAGCAGGTGTATAGGTGATTTCTTGTATTATTATTATTATTAGTAGTAGTAGTAGTAGTAGTATTTCCTTTGATTTTTTGTTGTATACTCATTTCTTTCCGGGTTCCAACCACAGAGTTGAGGTAAGAAATGGCTTCATGACATTCTCCACTGTTCATTTATGTAAAAAAATCAAATTTAAGTTCACACACATTTTACATAGATAAAGCTTTAACGTAATGTGTTAGCGGTACTCGTTGGTACAATGTTTTTTTTTATTTCTTATAAATTCATTGAAAGGATTCCTGGTAGCCTATCTACCAGGAATCCTTTCAATGAATTTATTTGAATCTTTTCCAATCAATCTGTGGTCTGCAACTTTTAGTCATTAAGCCGATGGCCCGATTGACATCGCATTCATTTAATAATAATGACAATGTATCATCTACGAAATTCACACAAGTTAAAACTATTACATCTAATTATTATTAGGTGTAAACAAGCAACAAATCAAGATGAAAGAAATACGAGTCAAAAATGAATAATAATGACAAGGCTTCATTTAAGAAATTCAGACAACTTAAGACTATTGCATCTACTACTACTACAGTTTTGTTTTGGAGACATTAATATTTACACCTCATCATTTCCTCTACTGATTGGAGATCCTTTTCGTGAGCAGTTGCTATTTTTATTGTTGGATCTGTCGGACTTGCTATTAAGACAGGACTGAATAGTTATATCAACAGCATTACCTCATTGGAAACTGATGGAGGGTCGTTGGTGAAGATAAGAAACAATGTAGATCCAAGGAGAGGTGCCATTAAAGTAAAATGATTTAAAAGCGTGTTCTTTAAGAGAATTGCAGGGATACCTTCGAATCACAAGCTTTGCTGGGAATCTAGTTTAGAAATGACTGCAGAAACCATGTACGGAATATGTGTATATCTCTCAGTAGAGAGACTGTTCTAGGATGAAATCAAGCAGAGATACTCCAGGTGAGTCGAGAGTGGAGTTAGAAGATAATTTCTGAGCAAAGCATTCTACTTTATCTGCAGTAGGGGGTCATGCTTCAAGTTGATTGAAGAGAGGAAAGATTAAGTATTTGCTCTTGTTCAGTACATTCTTACAGAGCCGACGGTAATTTCTAGAAAAACAGACGCTATAGGGTGTCTCATTCTATCAGCGAATAGTGATTTTGCTTTTTTGAGGACACGCTTACACTCATTCCAGACGTTGTGAATCGTTTTTAGGAGAGGCAGTTATAACTGTCTTAGATTATTATACTTTTAGTCTATGACTACAGGGGAGGTATGGTGGATTAAGGGATAGCGGCTCGGAGAGCCGAATTCGAATGCCAGTCGGATCCATTAGATTCACTTGTGAAAGGTATCAATCTTCTTCTTCTCCCCATTGGTAAATAGCAGGGCAGACTGGGTTCTATAGCCTTGGGTGAAGGAGAAGGAAAAACTCTGAATTCAAAACTGGCCAGGGTTAGGGTTGGGTTGGACTCCGTCAGGCTATCTTTCCCAAGAACCACCACTTCTACTGTGGCTGCAGTACACAGGATGCCTCTACGGGTCACGGGATAAAAAAATATGATTACTATTAAGTTAACCTGCCAACTTTTGTTATTCCAGATTGAAGGAGACAGGTGTAACAACCATTTAGACACTACTTTGAACTTTACTAAGCAGAACTGACTAATTTGAAGAATGAAGACTGGAGGTGAAAACAGTTTGGAAGTTCGCTACGCAATAAAGTGTTGACTGAGATTGACATTCAAACAGTCCCCCTAAACTCCCTAAAGTCAAGACCTTCCTTCCTCTAACTTTTGGTTTTTCTCCGAGCTGAAAGTGAACCTCACGAGCAAGTAATTTTTAAGACACTGAAAAGAAGGTGACTGTGACGCTGGTCACGGACGCCTTCACATTGGTGATTTCAATGGCGTCATTACGAAGTGTTTGAGACGCATTAAAGTCAGTGGATCCTACTTTTTGAAGGAGGTTAGAGTTTTGTACTTCATTGAAATTAATAAATGTCTCTCCTGAAAAAGGCTAAAAAAATTTCTGGAACGCATCTCACTAAACACTGCTTGTCGTAGCCGACTAGTTTGAAGAAAGCAGTCGGGACGTGAAAACAATTTGAAAGCTCGCTATTCAATAAGTTTTGTGTTAAACTGGACAAAAACGCTAACGAACTACTCCAGATCGCTTATGGATTAACTTGTATGAGCTGAGCATCTGTTTTTTGCTGACACAAGAAATTCAAGGACGATTAAGAGGAGGTGAAAGATCTGGGTTGAGAAAATTTGTAATTTTCTGGACGAAGACAGTCATGTTTGTATAAAGAAAATACGCTTACTGTTGGTGTGGCAACTGTACACAGAATTATTCATGAAGATCTGAAGATGTGGAAAAGAAATTGACGAACAGAAAGCAAGACACGTCGGTGGCAGAGATAGGAATCAAAATTGTCCCCCGCACACTATACAGTCCAAAGCTGTGACTTGTGGTTGTTCCCCAAGTTGAAATGGCATTCGTTTTAAGGGCATTGGGAACATTGAGGAGGCTGTGACATAGATCCTGGACAACTTCATTTTGAATGATTTCCAGCAATTATTCACGCAAATGGCTGGAGAGCTATATCAAATGCATTGACGTCAATGGATCCTACTTTGAAGGAGATTAGTGTTTTGTACTTCATTGAAATTAATAAATGTCTCTTTTGAAAAAGTCTCAAAACTTTTCAAACAAAAGCAAAGCATTGAGAAATAAAAGATATATTGCTAGAAACAAAGAAACAACTACTGGACTGTTACGTAATAATAGTCCTTCTATATGGAAGAGAATGCTGGGCAACCTCCTCACAGATGAAGAATAGACTTGAAGCAACAGTAATTTGGTTCTACAGAAGGATAATGAGAATACCATGGACTGAATGTGTGAGCAATAACGAAGTCTTAGACACTTATACTGAACATCAGAAAGAGAAAGTCGAGATTTCTAGGGTACATAATGAGGAAAGAGGGCTTGGAAAATTTGATACTCCCAGAACAGATTGATGGCAAGAGAGAGAGAGAGAGGAAAACAACACATAATCTTACTGGCGATCTTGTGTTAATGGATAACAGAATAGGGTTTAGAAGGTATAAGGCCAACATTTATTAAGAGCTAAAAAGGACAGGAAATTGTGGAGAGCCTTGATTGCCAGTGTCCTGAAGAAACATGACACACAGAAGAAGAAGAAGTATTAAAATATAAAGCTGCAAGAAAGAGAGAATGAAAAGGCCTTGTGATGTGTGAGTGCGTGTGAGTATATCCATATACGGATGTGTGCTTATGTTTGAGCATAAGTGTACGTGATAAAGTGTATGAGTAGGAGAGTGTGTGTGCGTGAGTGAGTATGCGCATGTGTAATTCACCAGCAATGACGTTGATGACTTCACGTTTATTGTGATAACAATAAAGTTCATTTTGGAAAGCCCCGTTTTAAATAAACCCCACACAGCCTACAAAAAAGAAATCACAAAAAGAAAGTCTCACTCGTAGGTGAACATGTACTCGACTAAGCAAGTCTTAATAAATAGAAAAATTCCATTGCTTTGTCGATATACTGGAGGTTGTCTTCGCCCACATTCTTGTCAAGCGATAATCACAGCCTATATGGCATCTTTACATTGTCCGGCAGCCATTGTACAATATTTCTTCTTCGTCAATAGATCAGACTTTGTACGTCTCTCGTTCGTTGTTCTTAACTCTTTCCAAGCCGAAGTTTCGCCACCTCCTCCCCCACTTCAATTCTTCGCACCAACGCCTTTGAGAATTTTTGCATAGTACCCGATACCCATTCGATTCTTTGTGAACTACCACGATTTTTTTAAACTTTGCCGCCCTTCCCACAACTACTGATTTGCCAAAGTGCCTTAATTATGGTCGAGTTAATTGTACCGTGTCTGTTAAAATAGAAAGAAAGACAAAAGAAGCGTCAATGTTTGTGGAGAAAGAAAGAAAGAAAGAAAGAAAGATGAAAAAGAAGTAAACTGAAAAAATAAACGGAAGAAAAAAAATGAAAGAATTTGAAGGAATAAAGAAAGATTAAAGAAAGAATTTGTAAAGGTGAAAGAAAGTATTTGAACATGAAAAAGATGAAAGGTAAAGTCTGAGGGGAAAAATAGATGGAAGAACTTAAAGGAAAAAGAAAATGAAAGATAGCGTTTGAAGGAAACAGGAGAAACAAGAAGGAAGGAGAATAAAACGAAAGATGAATGAAAAAAAAGAAAACTAAAGATTAAAAAGAACGGAACAAAGACTGAAAAGTGAAGAAAGAAAGAAAGAAAGAAAGAAAGAAAGAATTATCCGAACAAAGAAAATGTAAAAAGGAAAAAAGAAAATAAAGAAAGAGAAAAAGAAAGAAATAATACAGATACATAAAGATCAATAAAAGAAAGAATAAAAGAAAAAAAGAATATGAAAGATAAAGAAAGAAAGAACATAAAAGAGAATGAACAATAAAGAAAAAATAAAAAGGAAGAACAATTATAATAAAAAGAAAAGAAAGAAAGACGGAAAAAAAGAAGGATACTACCGAAGCCAAAAAGAAAAAAAAAATGAAGGATATTACCGAAGCCAAAAAGAAAAAAAAAATGAAGGATATTACCGAAGCCAAAAAGAAAAAAAAAATGAAGGATATTACCGAAGCCAAAAAGAAAAAGTAAGAAAGAAATAAGTTTTCTGCTGTTTGCGTCGTCATCGTCATTTCTCAGGTGAACGAACGTCATTGCCAGTTATTCACCTTCCTTTGATGGTGACACGGTGGTCGCCTCTTATGAGAAGCGAAAAGGGGCAGGACAAGTTAATGGATGTATGAATAGGGGGTCAGTAGGAAGGGACTTCAAGGTGAGGACTACTGCCGAACGCCAAAATTAAGGCAAATCAATTTTTCATTTGTCATATATATATATATATATATATATATATATATATATATATATGTGTGTGTGTGTGTGTGTGTGTGTGTGTGTGTGTGTGTGTGTGTGTGTGTGTGTAATGAAATGGACAAAGTCCGACAATTATTAATACATTTTTATATAAAAAATAAAAAGACGGTATAAACATAAAAAATGTCTTAAATAATTGTCGGACTTTTGTTTACATATGGATACGCATTGAGCAGATATGAATGAATAAGAGAAAATCATGGGGAATTGTGCTTAAAAAGTAAAATCGACCTTGCTAACTGAACGCTCCTCTCTGGCCCAATCGCCAGGCTATATGACGGTTCCGTATAGGATACAGGTTCGATTCCTGTCGCAGGAAGCATATTTTCTATGAAAATATCTCGGACATTCAGCCGGTAAATGTTGTTACTGTTTATTATAAACAGAGCATTTACTTAAATATGTGTATCTATAAAAAGAACGTATAAACATAAAAAAAGTATATATATATATATGTAGGATCAGAGACGAAAAAATTAAATGCGAATCGAAATATGCTACCTGGATTTTACTAAAAATAAAATAATTTCCATGCTTGAGGATGACTAAATGTACCGTTGAAAGTACATGCATATTTCAAAAAAAGACCTTATACAGCTTATAATTCTTAAAAACAAGGATCATAACATTCATCGAGTGATTTATCGGTTAATGAAACTTTCAAATTTTGTTTGCGAAGGGGTTTCGACATTTTATATCGTTAACTTTACTAATCTACTTTTTTGTATGAATGATTCATTGTAGTATAAATTGAACTGCACCACATAATTGATATATATATATATATATATATATATATATATATATATATATATATATATATATATATATATAATCTGGAGCAACAGACACATGGAAATGAGTGGAGTTCATCTTTTTCTTCCTCCGTGTCCTTTGATGACATAGGCGATCATGGCTCTCCACAATTTACTATACTTTTGAAGCTCCTAGTAAAATTTGACATTATGCTATCACTCCTAAAACCTCTACTGCCATGCATTTACGCAAGTAGCTTATGCGTTGTTTTCCTCTCTCTCTCTCTCTCTCTCTCTCTCTCTCTCTCTCTTGCTTTCAATACGTCTTGTGAGTGTCAAATTAGAAATTTCACCTGTCTGTTTCTGATTCTAAGTATAAGCCCTCTTTCGTTTCCATTTCCTCTAAAACTTCTTCGTTGCTCACATGTTCGGTTCGTGATATTCTCAGCATCCTTCTGTAAAACCACATTTCTGTTGACTCAAGGTTTTTCATCGTCTGAAAGGCGATCATCTTGCTTTCACTGTCATGTAGGAAGACTGGCAGTGCCTAATGGTCCAGTACTCTTTTCTATGCTTTAAACGAAATTTACCGCGTCCTGGGTAAGACGATAAACTACATCCGACAGCAAGGACTTTGATCAGGAGGTTTTGAGGAGCGTGGAACCACCTCTTAATTGCTGGTGTTCCGAGTTCCACCCTTACCCGGGGTGGTAGCATCTGTTAGGGTCCCAGGTATGATCAAAATGCTATGAAAGAGTAAAAAATAGATTTTAATACCAGCAATACATTATTGTAAAAAATTATTACCAGCAATGAATTTTTGAAAAAATTATTACCCGCAATACATTATTACCAGCAATATATTTTTGAAGAAAAAATATTACCAGCAATACATTTTTGAAAAATAAATAGTACCAGTAATACATTTAAAAATATATTACCACGAACTAAACCGAAATTTTCGTGTTCCTTAATGCTTTACTTAGCTTTTGAAAGACATTTTTGCCGTCCCAGTACGCCTTCATATTTCAGTGTCATATTTATTATAAACTGTTACAATGGAACACGTACAGTACCGCGGCAAAAATGCTTATTTGTCGCGGTACTTAACATGTTCCATTGTAACAGTTTATATATATATATATATATATATATATATATATATATATATATATATGTATGTATGTATAATCAAAGAAAAAAAACCTTAAAGATTCATTTCGTCGGTTATAATTTATTTTGTGAATATCTATATATTAATCTCTTCAGACCGAAATCTCTTTGTAAATAGAGACATTACCCCGGGCTGATATATTAGATTGACAGTGGGAAGGGAAAACAAAAGAGAAGAGAGGAAGAAAAAAAGAGTTAGAGAAAGGGTATGGAAACAATGGCGGAAAAAAAAAGGAAGTAGTGAATGGGTAGTAGTAAGCCTAAAAAGACTGACCTGGCCAAGATTTTTTTTTTTCCTTAAAGGGGGTGAACTTTATGTTATACAGTAAATTGACCGATAAGGCCCGCAGGACAAATCAACCCAATTCTGAATTTAGTTTAATAAAACTGTGCTTAATACAAATAAATAAAAAAAATTTAAAACACTTGCTGCTCATTATTATTGTTTCTGTTCCTAATTCTTCCACACTCTGTAACCCCTTATATTGTGGTGGCATTACTGCCTTGTTTGGGGTGATACCGATTAATATATATATATATATATATATATATATATATATATATATATATATATATATATATATGTATGTATGTATGTATGTATGTATGTATGTACGTATCATGTGTAACAATAAAACAATAAAATTGTCCAAATCGAGGCAGCATGGTATAATTATCCATCCCTCAAAACGTTTAATATCTAAAAACATCACTAAACTAATTGTGTTTCTATTTTTCCAGGTTTCATATAAGACGTTTAGCCATCTTGACACGATTTGTCGTAAGAATCGTCGAAAAAAAAAACCTTTGAATTATTCAGCTAGAAAGAGAACAGGTTAAAATTGTTTTTTGTCAGCCCCACTGTCTTGACAACTGAGCAATGTTGAGAGGAAAAAGATTATCCAGGCCTTCAGTAATGGTACCAACATTCATACTCTGGATTCTGTCTTCAATGTCCATTCAAGAACTATCGAGATAACGGTGAATAAGTTTACAAAAGAGGGAACACTAGAGAAGAAAGCTGGATCAGGAGGTCACAACCGCAAGAGGAATCATCATTTCAACTTAGAGTTAAATACATTCTTATTATTTTAAAGTAGAGTACAGTAGTTTCATAAAAACCTTGGAGAATTTGAGTAAGATATCTTTAATCATTTCTAAGATATAACGCTACAAAGATTAAGCTAAAAAATTGAAACAATATGCTGGTATATATATATATATATATATATATATATATATATATATATATATATATATATATATCAAGTATGTGGTGCAGTTCAATTTACATTACATTTTTTTTTGTATGAATGATTCATGTAATATATATATATATATATATATATATATATATATTAAAAGAAGAGAGAAACTGCAAACGTTTTGGTTGTAACGTGAATTTTAAAAAATATAATGCTTTTAGTTTCCATAATTTTGCTACACGGGTTTTCGGTCTCGCGACCGTCATCAGGCAAAGAATGGAGATTTCTACATATTATTATAAAAAAATTTGGTCATTATGTTTTTTGATGTTAAATATTCTCGATATGAGACATTCTCTTTTTTGTGTCTTAGTAGCCCAAATATCTTTCTTGAACTGGAGACTGGAAACACGTGTAGCAAAATTATGGAAAATAAAGCACAATATTTACACACTTTTTCTCGTGGAAACTACTATAACCTCTTCCTATATATATATATATATATATATATATATATATATATATATATATATATATATATATGTACTCAAATCAGGTGACCTCTCGAGAGAGAAGAGTAATTTTAAGAACAGTGGCTGCTATTAATGCATGGCTCTTCAACTACGAATTGAGCTCTCCTGGTGTATTTCGTATAGAAAACGTTAGAACTTCCCTTCCTCTCTACCGTGCGCCGACAGCCTAGGGGTAAGTTCTCTGACATGCCAAATCCGTAAATTTTTCATCTCGGCTTGAAGCAATTGGACATCTAGTCACACTGAAGAGCTGTGATACAGCGAAACAGTCTGTCTGTGGATGACTATATAAATAAAAACTTTTAAAGCACACTTTATTTATTAATCTGACATATGTTTATTACTTAAACGTTATCTATAAATAAAAACCATGCGCGTCTGCAATTTGAACTCGGCTCTCCGATTTCCTCAGTCCGAACCGATATTCACTACAACAGATCGCCCATCCCCAGTACAACCAGATACTAAGCCTTCTTCAAAGCAATGGAAATACTGTGGTCGTTCAGCACCCAAAATGCCGAACGCTATCTTTTAGCATACAGTCGTCTGGAACAAAAGCAATGTGGTGCATAAAAGAGAACGGTCATGCAATAAACGGGACTTGTTCCTCATTCTTTCTGAAATTACGGGAAATCTTTAAGGCCTATAGACGCTGTTTGCTCATCAAATGTGTCCAGATGTGGCAAGGCTATGCACCAGTACACAACTCACATGTCGCCCGAAGAGATACACGCTCCTTCAGCAAGTTACATTTGATAGGCAGGCGCTCCTATGATGACGACACGCTGATTAATGAGGTGCAGTACTGGCTGTAGTCCCGAACCGCAGAGTTCTACAATAAAGGTCTCCACGTGCATAAAACTATGAAAGAACTGCGTACCTCTCAGTGGAAGGTATGCGTATCTCCACCCATAGGAAATGGATTAAGGCAAACCTTTAATAGGAATCCGTCGTATCTTTCAATCAGATATCTATTTAACTATATTACGTCTATCTAAAGCTTTCCTATTTTTCTCTTTCGTTTTTCCTATATATATATATATATATATATATATATATATATATATGTACCACCTGAAGAGACCTAATGGTCGAAATCAAGGTTGTATGCGGTTATATATATATATATATATATATTATCAGATGGAGTATATTCGTAGAAGAGGCAAAATGAATGAAAAAAAACAAGAGGAAAACCATACTTAGTTTAGACGACGCGTTTCATCATATGACATACACATAATATTAATTATTGAACACTCAAAATGTGTGTGTGTGTGTATTATATATATATATATATATATATATATATATATATATATATTGGGCACCTGGAGGCGGTGTAGTAGTTAGTAAGCTTGTCTTGCTAGAACATTTAAGACTGAGTAGCGATTTCGATACTCACTGGGTGCCCTATACTTTTCGGGCTTGTGCCACATCTAAGCTACGCTTGGAAATCTCTCTGTCTCTCTCTCCTCTCCTCTCTCTCTCCTCTCTCTCTCTCTCTCTCTCTCTCTCTCTCTCAGTATCATGACCCGACTTTTATATTAATGTTTTGGTTTTGTAGCAATTTGTGGTAATGTGTGAAACTACTCCTAGTCTATGCTGAAAACCTCTGTGTTCAACTCAGTTCAAAACTTCTGACCTTGTTTATTCCTTTCTTCATAGGGCCGAGTATATTATAGTACTATCTATATCTTTTTTATAACCCGACATTATTTCTTTTTACTATAAACCTTATATTTCCAATTTGAGTAGACATCTCTATTTCTAAATCGTGTAATTGAGGTATACCAGCCTTGGCAATCGAATGTCTTCATGTGTTTTTTGGCAGCGGTCGAACTCGCATCCCTCTTACACCTGACTTGAATTTACTTCAAATATTCGATCTCTGCCGAAAGACACATTTACTTAATTATTAATACTTTGATTTTCCAGGCCGGTAGACGATGTCTATTCAAACGAATATATCTTATAAATATAACATTTATAGTAATAAGGTAAAACATATATATATATATATATATATATATATATATATATATATATATATATATATATATATATATATATATATATATATATATATATAGTTTTTCCTATATATTTATCTATCACTTCTTTCTTGCCACCCATTCCCCGGACCGGCAGTTTCAGCCCTATCGTGACCAGCCACGTTCTACCACGCTGTAGTCAGATGCAGAGAAAGACAGAGCAAGACAATAATACATGTGAGACTCCCGGGGTCGAAACGAGAATCGCCCACAGACCGCTTGGCGACAATTACAGCAGAGAAACTGAGACGCCCAGGCCTATGTATCAGCAAAGACTCAGTTTCAATTATATATATATATATATATATATATATATATATATATGTGTGTGTGTGTGTGTGTGTGTGTGTGTGTGTGTGTGTGTGTGTGTGTGTGTGTAAAATGACATCAGTACAGATACAATATATATATATATGTATATACATACGAAAATTAAAAGGTTTATCATATATATTGTAGGAATTTGTAAGTATATGCTGTTAATATGAATGTGTTTTTAATATTTAGTAATATGAGATTGATTTGACGATTTTACACACTGTCCAGCCTCGACAGATTTCAAAATCGTTTGCGCGACCTTGTGGGTGATGAATTAATCCATAGTCTATAACACTTATCCCACTGACGAAACGTCGCCAGCCTATTACTACGGCAGATATTCGGTTGCCTAGTTGATTTTGTTTAGCGGTATATAATCATATATATATATATATATATAGATAGATAGATAGATAGATAGATAGATAGCTACCGAAAACTAAACATTTTGAGCACAATTTTATGGCTTCAAGGAAATATATTTTAAGTGCAATTGTATGATGCTTTTAACTAAAGATAAAATGTATTTTTCGTTTAATATGTTGTTGGTCATTTTTACAATAAATTGTATTGTTGGTAACTTTTACTGTAAATTCGCATTGTAAACTTTTATATAAAAAAATATATTTTTAATCTTTTTTTATAGTGCTTTGTTTTTGTTTGGGGGATTCATTATTTTCTCATATTTGGGACACTAACAGGTGCTACTACCCCAGCAGGTGTTTGGACGAGTTACCTTACTTAGAGCCATCAGCTCGGACTTTCACGGCTAGGGCCCGCCCTGCCGTGTCCACGGTGGTAAACCATCCTCGTTCCTTTCGTGTTCCCTTCATAAAAAAAGCAAGTTCAACTCAGAGAGCTTCTTCCCCAGAACTGCTACTTTTTGTATCAAACTGCTTCTCCGACAACTGCAATCTTGCTCTATTTAAGTCCTACCGATATCTGGTGCTGGGTGTGACGATAAGTTACATCCGGCAGCAAGACCTCTGATCGGGAAATTGGAACTTTCGAGGATCGTAGGACCACCTCTGCTGTTCCCAGGTCGACCCTGACTTGGGGTGTTAGTACCTGTTAGCATCGCACCTAACAAATAAAAGCAAAACAGATGCCAGCAATACATTTCTTATATAACAAACAAATGCAACAATACATATTCCTAGGAATAAAATTATCAACCCGTCCTTGCATGGAATATTGCTGTCATTCACACACACACACACACACACACACACACACACACACACACACACACATATATATATATATATATATATATATATATATAAAGAAATATAAATTTAACGTATGCTATATTTATGGGATAAAGTGCTCAATATCATAGATAGAGTGTATATAAAAATAGATATAAAAGTGGACATAGAAGTCAACACTTAGAGGCGACAAGCTGTTTCATGCTAGACGCAATCGTCAGGCCGATTATATATATATATATATATATATATATATATATATATATATAACCATCCGTCTCTGCATGAGATATTCCTGTTGGTCTGGTGCTCCCGCTGTACGTCTTGAGGTCCATGACAAAATCCAGAGACGAATATGCAAGATGATAGATCCTGATCTGGCATCTATTTTACAGTCGCTATCCTACAGACGTGCCGTGGCCTCCCTCTGTCTCTTCTACAAATATTTTCACGCCAAATATTCCGACGAGCTACTTTCGCTGGTTTCCGGACTTCATGAATTTAAACGTGCTACCAGGCTGGCATCTCGGTCCCACCCTTTCACTGTCAAAACGGTTAAATGTAACCGTCTCTTTTATTCAAGCAGCTTCTTCTCCCGCACTTCCTATCTGTGGAACTCCCTTCCCCTTACTTGCTTCCGCGATGACTATAATCTTCAAATATTCAAGTGTCATGTTAATCGACATCTGACACCCTGAGCTTGTTCCCCGTCCTTCTCTGTATCTTTTCCCCTCCTTATTCCTCTTTCCTCTTCTTCTCAATCCTCTGTTTTCCTTTGCGTGCTCGTGGCTCTCCCGTATTGCTTGGGGTGAATTGCCTTAAAAAGAAAAAAAAGAAGAATTACTAACAATACATTTTATAGCAAAATGACTAACAATACATTTTATCTGTAGTTGAAGCCATAGAGTTGTGTCCAAAATATTAAGATTTCGGTATTAATCAACCCATAAAGATGTTGATATGCCGCTAAACCATACCAAACAACCAACAGATTCCTATCCTACTCATTCTCATAATACTCTTTTACTTCCTGCTACCGCCTCCCTTACAATTCCCCCCACCCCCATAATGCTCTACTTGAGTGGCTCTTGGGCCCTGTATAGTGTGAATTATCAGTGTACAAAATGCTCTTTTGGGACTTAGGTGATCATGTCTCAGTTTCTTTTTGTTT
Source organism: Acanthosepion pharaonis (assembly GCA_903632075.3). Lineage (NCBI taxonomy): Eukaryota > Metazoa > Mollusca > Cephalopoda > Sepiida > Sepiidae > Acanthosepion > Acanthosepion pharaonis. The sequence continues at coordinate 1,683,047 of CAHIKZ030005507.1, forward strand.
TATAATCTGTAAATTGCCATAACTGTTGGAGAAAGACAGGTTTTGAGTTGGCTTACCAACAATTTTTTCAAAAATTAAATAACCCACTGAGGTTGATATGCCATAAAACAAAACAACCAACCAAATTTTTAAGTCCAATCTTTTTAAGTTTTAACTGTTATAGCTCTTTTTCAGTATTGGCAGTGGTTTCCTTCATAATCGTTTATTTGAAGTAGTGCCAACATTATTTTCTTTTTTATTTACATATGATATCCATTTTAGTCGTTGCTGTCTTTGAAAACCCTCAAGGTTCGTCAAGAGCCATAGGGAGCCTATCCTCGCACAAAGCCATTTTAAACCATTGATCTTAGAAAATGACTGACAGCTTAGATATTTCTGAAATTGGTAACATTCAAGAGAAAATACTGCAACGGCCTTTGCACCTGGGATGCTGAAGTTATCCCGTCCCTCTCCTCCCAGAAGTCCCCCCACCACTGGTAAAACCATTGACCTCTGAGGCGCGACTACTACGGCCAGGCTTACGACAGGTCGATAGCCTCTTGGGGCAGGTAGGTTAGAAAGAGGCGTTTCTTTTCGCCGGTCCGATCGGAAAATCCTTTCGAATACCCTCACACAGTCAGCAGGTCGATGCCTGTGACCGGGGTGTGACCGTCGCAGTGCCTATGCGACTTGTCTGGAGCAATGTGTGAGTGTTGGATGTAGGCCGTGGATCAGTAGAGTTCCGCATCCCAGTTCACCTGAGTAATGCAGCGTCGACCGCTGCAAAGATACTACCACTGACAATACACCCCATACACCATGTTGACATTTATAGAATAACCTATGACATGCGGAGGACGGGAATTTCCGTCTATGCTATCCTATGGCACAATTTTCAAGTAATGGAAATTTGGACCACATTTAATGGATATGGCTAGTAAAGAAGGAGATATAGAACGAGATGGATTTAATATGAAATTTCTCTGATCAGATTCTGCGTTGTTTAGAGTTTAAACTATTTATTTCTTTTAACCCCAAGCAAGGCAGTAAAGCCACTAAGACGCAAAGGGTTAGAGAAAACGTCACTGTGGATAAAAAAAAAAAGAGCAATAAAAAGAACCAGATGCACGGAGTCAGATGATGATGTTGCATTTAAATTTTTCAAGGTTGTAGCTGACAGGAAATATAGAAGAGAGATTCACAAGCGAGAAATGCGAGAGATTAAATTACTAGCAGGTGTTAGAAGTCACCTGGCAGATAATGTAGGGTAATCCCACAAAAGGAACACTTATTTGGTTTTAATTGATAAATATATCAATTACTAGTCTAAAAGTCACTCTATCAGGCGGCATTTAAGCTAGCTTCTACTGATGGCTCTTGGTTGGGCTTTCATCACAATAAACAGGGAAAAATAGATGAGAAGAACTCAAAACTGATCGCTACATTAATATTTAAACTTACCTTTTAAAAGTTCAATGATAATTCTTCTGCCTCCACTTAATTTAAAGACAATTTGATGCACGTAGGTTCTTACTTTCGATACAAACATTTATTTTTACTTCATGGGTGACTTTCGCTGGATTTCGCAATTAATTTAGATTATACCCAAATTTATTTCCAAGTTATAAAAATTGTTACCGTACAAAAAATCCGTCGCAAAAAATCACGTAAAAAATTTTCACGAAACAAATTTTATTTTGAAACATTGTAATTTGAGAACAGTAATTTTTTCATTTGAACATGAGCTATTGAAAGTTAGAGAGTTGTGTCCTATTAATTGTTTTATCAGTAGAAACCAAGATGGTGGAATTGAAAACAATCTCAGTAATGAAAACTTGGGAATCTAAAATTTCAGGATTGCGTGTCCAGATCCGACACGGAATGTTTTGAATTTGCTAAGATATTCAGCCTGATTCCAAACTGATTCCAAACTGATTCCAAACTGATTCCAAACTGATTCCAAACTGGTCTGATATATTCGGCTACACTGACATTCACATTTATTATATAGATGATAATATTTTCTCTCCATGTAATCCCACCTGACTGAGTTATCATTATTTACGCTATTTACATTTTCCGACCCATGCCTTCTGTTTACTGCAGTAGACTGACCGCTGAATTAAAGTGGCATAAAAAATAAAATAAAAAAGTAAAATGACAATACTAGTAAGAAAAAAAATATTCAAAAGAAATGTGCCTTTTGATGATTGATTCATTCATTAATTTTCACGGCGTATCAACCCTTTGCAGGTTATTTAAAGCCAGAAAATAGTATTAGATTGGAAAATATTCTTGTGGTAACAATCATTTAAAAATACAAATACTAATTAACCCATAGCTGGAGAGAGAAGAAGTGAGTTCATGCCTTTCCCAAGGTTATTTGCATATAAGTGAATATAACAATCCCGGCTGGAATTGGAACTCAGCTCCCCGATTAACAACTGTGAGCCATTATCTATCACATCACGCGCACGTCCAAGTTTACAGCTCCTGGTATTCCCAAGCGTTCACCCATCTAGGTACTGACCAAGCTCGACGTTGCTTAACTTCGGCGTTCGTACAGTAAGAGCTGTTTCAACGCTATATGGCCGTATGCTTCGCTTGAATTTGTGAAGACGAGAAACTAAAGAGGAAGGTTTATGAGAGCACTATTTGCCCATGGCTGGGACCCTGACAGGTGCTACTACCTCGAGTCAGGAAGGGCCTGGAACAACATCAATTAAGAGGTGGTTCTACGCTCCTCAAAACCTCCAATATCCCGTTCTAGTGGTCTTGCTGCTGAATGTAGCTTTAAAGTAGACTTGGATATAGTATAAAATCTCTTTCCTATCGGATCGTGGATATTGTTTATAGCTTAATCGAGTCCGAGGTGAAATATTTCACATTTTTTAATGACGTGCCAGATGTCCGCCGCCATTTTTTTCACCGTTATAACTATGCCATCACCAAAAAGGTAAGAGCAGCTCGTCTGAGAATCATAAAATAAAGACTCCAAGAAAGATTTTTCATTTTTAAAAATTTATTTTAAACTTTAGATATCGCTAATCTGTGGAGGTACCTAATTCATAGTAATATTCAAAATTTAATAATTAAATCAGCGTGAAATAATTTTACAGGCATTTTAAAAAGCCACACAAAATGCGGATCAGTTCAATTTTTCATTAATGACCTTTACGATAGCATCAACTCTCAACTTGATATATACGCTAATGACACAACCTGCCTCGATAGTAAGGCTGATCAGTCCGACAAGGACAAAATGTCAGCCGATGTCTAAAACGACCTCAACTGGAGCAAAAGATGGCTTGTTGATTTTAACGCCCCTCCTACCCCCCAAAAAAACTAAACTTCTCTTCATTAATCATCTAAAAGACCCCATTCTGCCTTCCATCAGTATGACCGATGCTAACCTCCAGGAAAGTGACTCGTTACGCCTTCCCGGGCTAACGTTCTCAGTTGACATGAAGTGGAAAGACTATATTGAATCTATTGCTAGGTCAAGCTGGTTTACTGTATCGTGTAAAAAGCTGGTTTACTGTATCGTGTAAAACAATTTTCTCGCCAGAATCTATCATACATATCTATAAGTCTACCATTTGTCCATGCTTAAAATATTGCTGCTTCATATGACCCGGTGTCCTTGCTATTTACTTTGAGCTCCTTGTCAAAATCCAAAGAATAATGAGTAATATCAATATTTTTCTTTTAATCATTTCACCTCAACCAAGGCGACAATGCCGCTAGGACACGGTCGGTTACTCGGGAGTGAAAGAGAACGGGAAAAGCCGAGGAGAAGTGATGAGAAAGGACAATAAAAGACCGATTTTCAGAAAAAAACAGATATCCATTGGCATTGTATTTAAATCTTTTAAAATTGTTGGTGGCAAGAAATCAAGACGGTCTACCACAGATGAGAAACGCAATAAAACTATTAGAATAGAATATACGGTTGTATCCGGGCTCTTTGACGTGGTATAATGGTTAACAAGATTGTCCCATTAGATCAACTGAATCGTGAGTTCCATCCTCTGGCAATATTTTCGACCTTGTGCTTAGAAAATCACTATACGATTGTATTTAGTTAGTTCAACAGTAAAGCAGTGAGACCTAATAGCCAATTTAACTGCAGACGAAGTACCAAGGAGGACAACGTATCAGTTTCCATGAAAATATCTGTAGGTACTATTTTACGTTTTTTTTCACTTTATATGACTGAGGTTAATATCCAGTTCATCTCTCATCTCTTGAGATTTAAATTTTCACACTTGGGGAAAGAAACTTGGTTTAGTTTGGTTTGGTATGTTTTGTTTCACGGTATATCAATTTCAATGGGTTATTTAATGCCGACAAAATTTTTATTGTTGGTAATTTTTTTTTCCAAAAATGTATTGCTGGCAATATTTTTTTCTTCAAAAATCTATTGATAGTAATATTTTTTTCAAAAACTGTATAGCTGGTAATAATATATATATATATATATATATTTTCAAAAATGCATTACTGGTAATAATGTATTGCTGGTAATATTTTTTTACAAAAAAGTATTTCTGGTATTAAAACCTATTTATACACTAACATAGTTTAGGGGTTAACTATTTGCCCAAAGATGAGACCCTAACAGGTGCTACCACCCGGGTCAGGGTAGACCTGGGAAAACCAGCAATTAAGAGGTGGTTCCACGCTCCTCAAAACCTCCTGATCAGAGTTCTTACTGTCGGATGTAATTTATCGTCATACCCAGGACGGGGAAAACTTAATAAAACTTATGTTTGCCCACGAAAGCGCTTGCAGGGACGCTTATCTACTCACGACATGGTACTGTAAGAACCTCGATATTATGCAACTAGGAGTAAAAGCTTATCCCGAGTTTCCTGTTTAGGATGGGGTTTGCGGTTCCTTCTTCTGTGATCTTAATAATCGTGCCTCTGTCATGAATTTTTGGTGATACGACTCTTCATAGTGGGGTACAGGGTTGGCAGGTTTCTGGTTGTTGCAACCCGACTGCTATTTAGGTAAATTTAAATTCTCCCTTCGCTTGAATGTTTTTTTTTATTCCCTCTCTAATATGTGAATTCACTTTCTGAACAACGGAATAATAATAATAATAATAATAATGGCTGCTCGTTTCCGAATATGCTAGTATATAAGCGCTGCTAAGTAATCCTTGTTGCAGACACTAGCTCAGGCACATTTATGTGTCTTTAATACCTACAAAGCCTACCTCTGGTTCATACTGCAAAAAAAAGCTGAGTTGACCTTAACTTTTCTGGGAGAGAGCGCATAAACTGGTTGGATCATTACTCACTACTTCACCAGTTCCAGCAGTTCAGATCTTCACAGCTAGGGCTGTGAGACCTAATAGCCAATTTAACTGCATTTCAGCAGTTCAGATCTTCACAAGTAGGAACTACACCAGTTCCACTTGTTCAGACGTTCGCAACTAGAAAAAGGAAACTAAAACAAAAGGAATTACATGTGGGCACAATTGTAATGAAAGGTATAGCATTAAAATTAGTCATACGAAAACATTTCAATATGCTTTTGCTGCCAATGAAAAACAGCATTTCATTTAAATCATTTATTTTGTAGGGTTGGTTACCAAAATTACAAGGGTTTGATTTTCAAATCGAGCGCAATTTAATCTACCAATCGTATATGTTATGAATAGACTGAGATAGATAGATAGATAGATAGATAGATAGATAGATAGATAGATAGATATGAATAGTTTGAGATAGATATGAATAGACTGATATAAATAGATAGTTGTGAAATGATTGAAATAGATAAATAGATAGATAGAAGAGAATGCGATAGATAGATAGATAGATAGATAGATAGATAGATAGATAGAAGAGAATAAGTAGATAGATATATAGATAGAAGAAAATTATATAGATAGATAGATAGATGAGACGGAGATAGTTTACATGTAAGCACAATTTGGAATGTAAGAAAAGAACATTAAAACCTTATAGAAAGAGATTTCAAATTGGTTTGCTGCCAATGAAATGTGCCCATTTTAATCTTTTAATTTGTAAAAAATTTTTAAATTCACACAGTCTTGGATTTCAAATCGAGCCAAATTCGCTACTTTTTAGCTTCATCTATCAACCCTAGAAGTTCTCCTTTTTATTGGCGACATTCGCCAGTTACATTCATGGAGCCTTTAATTTGGTGTTTCTCACAGACCTCAACTGTAACGATGGATTTTAGTCGGCAAGCGCACGCGGACAAGACAAAAAGCATTTGAAAAACAGGTATGCAAGGAAAAGAAAGGTGAGTAAAAATAGTAAAAGGAGGTTGTGTGACAAGGTCAGCGTCATTTAAAAAGAGGCAGTGACGGTTAGAGTCGGAATGTCGGTCGAACAAAAAGGGTAAGAAAGACATAATTCTTCGCAATGATATGAAGGGAAAATGCCGTTAAAACAAAAAACAAAAAAAAGGAACGTACAACAATGACGACAAAAATATGCAAGTTTTTCATTCATCATCTTGTGTAAGGTTCAGAATTGGAAAGACAAATTCACACCAGAGAGGTGAGCGTATCACCGGAGGGATCATATCGTTTAGATAGATAGATAGTTAGATAGATAGATAGATAGATAGATATGAGTAGACTGCGATAGATAGATAGATAGATAGATAGATAGATAGATAGATAGATAGATAGATAGATATGTATAGACTGCGATAGATAGATAGACATGAACAGGCTGAAATAGATAGATAGATAGATAGATAGATAGATAGATAGATAGATAGATAGATGTGAATAGACTGAAATAGATATAAAACGAATGCGATAGATACAGATATAGACAGATAAATAGTTTTGAATTGACTAAATATATATATATATATATATATATATATATATATATATATATATATATATATTAAAAAGAAGAGGGGTGCCGCAAACGTTTTTGGTTGTAATGTGGATTTATTGAGAAAAAATATTATACTTTGTTTTACATAATTTCACGACACGTGTTTCTGGTCTGGTCTCGCAAACCGTCTTCAGGTGAAAGTGGAGATTTTTACATATTATTAAAATAATTAATTTTTCTTCATGTTCAATGTGGAATATTCTCGATATGAGACATTCTGTTTGTGTGTTGGCAATCCGAATTTTCTTTCTAGAATTGTCAATGAAGAGTTCTGCGTGAAGGGTCATAAAACAATTAAGGTTTGTCCAGCGAGTAGTTATCGGCATTTAATCTTTTAATGTTTTAGTGACCTCTATGTGCTCTTGGATCTGTTTCTATTTTGGCGTGTTCCTGTCAGCATGCGTGTATATATGCGTGCGTATATTTCCTTACTACGAGGAATTCGTAAACTTATTTGTACCTATACACGCATACACACACATACACACTATCCTACCACAAGTAGTCAGTACACACACACATATACACACATATTTCCCAAGCTACATGGAACCAGTACACACACATACACACACACACATACACACACACACACACACACACACACACACACACACACGTACTTCTTAAGTTGTCAACATCCGCATATACATACATAAATGTATGTATGTGTACATACACATATATATATCTCTCCTCGTGTCTCCCGTATATGAGTGTGCGTCCATGTATGTGAGCGATCATTGTATTTGGTCACCCTGTGTGCATTTTTTTTTTTTTTTTTTTTTGTGGGGGGGTTACGATCTATTCAGTTCGGGTTTGAATTTGTCTATAAAGTTTTTTTCCTGTATTTGTAGATACGAGTAATTGTCTGTTTGATATATCGGCATGATATTAAACTTACCCTGGTTACATTTGAAAATGTGTTGTGATACAAAAAAGTTTTCTGTTGTCTGTCAATTTTATATTGCTTTTTGTGTAGGGAGACCCTGTTGTTCAGTTGTTGGCTGATGCCTATATATGACTTCTTACATTTTGTGCATTTAAGTGCATAAACTACATTTTTGGAGTTGCAGTTTAAGTTTTTGTTTATTGTGAATGTTTTTTTGGGTTTTCAAAAGTGTAGGAGTTTCCTTCTATAATGATGTCACAAACTCCACATCTTTTTTGTTGCATTTTGTGACTCCCTGTATTTTGTGTTGACTAAATTTAGATGAGGTTAATATGTGTTTTAGGTTTCTAGATTGGCGTTTGCTCTTAATTATTTTGGTTGTTTTAGTATATTATTCAGTTTATTATTCTTGCTAAGTAAATCTAGATTTTTTGTGATTTCTGGGAATATTTCTGGGTTGTTTTTGTTGTACGTTGAAACATATGCTAGAGTTTGTTCGACGTTACGTTTCTTTTTATTTCTAAGTTGGTCTAGAGGAATTTCTTTTATATATATATATATATGTTAGTCAATTCAAAACTATTTATCTGTCTATATAAAGATAATTGGATGACAAAATTTAAAAAACAATCTATGTAACACGTTTTTTCCATCAAAATTACTTCTTCAGACTAATAACGTTTTTCTCGATTAATTAGTTTCTCCTTTTCTGAAAACTGCATTTTTTATGTCGAAATTAAGGTTAGACATATTAGGATGAATGACTATACATAAAGTCACTTTTTTAAACATCCCTTTTTATATTAGAATTCACCTAGTACAAGGCTCAAGAGCCGTATAAGCTAGAGGTTACTGTTAAACTGTTAATGATAAATGACGCGTGTAATATGTATTAAAGAGATTCTAGTATGAAATTATGATTATGAGGACAAGGAGGAACAATAACCAGTGACCAGTGACTGTTATTAAGTTTTTAGTAAAAAGAAGTAGTTATGCCAGGTTCATATAATATTTTATTCCATATTCTGGATGCAGGAAGTCGATTTTCGCCTTAATAAATCTCAGGATGTAAAAGTATATTGAAAGTGCACTAATTTCGTAATTTTACGCTGTAAATTTACGCCAGGGTCACACAATGCATCTTTTGTCTGAACCATTTCAGCCCTGATCACCGATTTACCGGTGGTAGAGAAAAATGACTTAATGCATATATACATACATATATATATACATATATATATATATATACTTACATATATATATATACATACACATATATATATATATATATATATATATATATACATACATATAAACATATATATATATATATACTTACATATATATATACATACATATATATACATATATACATATATATATACATAAATACATATAGATATAGATATACATATACATCTATATATATACATATATATATATATATATATATATTTATATACATAAATAAATATATATATAGAGAGAGAGGGGGGAGAAAGAGAGAGAGATAAATAAATAAATAAATCTATCTACGACAAGTGAAGTTTCGCTTAATGCTAGAATTTCGTGCGTGGAAGAAAACCAGATTTTCGTAGCTTAGTTGATTAGGACTTTCCATATCTAACGAGGCAAGAGGGGCAAATGTTCGAATCCTGCCAGAGATTTCTTGAATAAGATTTCTCAAACATTCAGGCCGATAGACGAAAATAAATATACTGTTTAATAAATAAAATATGAGTGATCGGACAGGTTCCAGAATTTACATTTGCTATTAAGTAATACAATCTATTCCGTTGCACAAGATGCAGAGCTTGTCATCTGCTACTTAGACGCCCCCCCCCTACGACCAATGGCTGTCATATTCATGCATGATAGAAAGGTTGCTGCCCAAATATGCCTTATTTAAATTACACGACCGGCCAACCAGCATGGAAGACCAGCCTTGCACATTCCGAACTACAATTAATAACACTGGTCAACACGATTGTTGGTGCCAAGAAATAAAACACATGTTTTAGCTAATTTGCTGGTGCTGATTTCGTAATTGACCTTAGTTTTTCATGGTTAGCTACCATTTTGGCTGTACTGAAATAAATTGCTCATTTATGGAAACAAAATCAATTCACAATCTTGACTAATCGCAAAATTTAGTTAATAAAGGCCGTAGAAACCCATCGATGTTCAGGTAGGCTGAGCAATTTATGTCAGACACCTGAAATAAACTACTTTTATAAGAAAAAAGTGTTTTTGAGTCAAAAATTTTAAAATAGAAATGCCGAATTTTTCCAATTTATCGCCAAAATTCAAATTAACTGATAAACGTTATCAGTAATACACTTTAGTAAACTCGATAATTAAGAGAACATGAAAAAATATGAAACTCTCAAATCCTCTGTTTGATATTCATAAATTCAGCCCAACACTTATCCCTTCACTACGGAAGGAAACCAAGCAAATTGAGAGCATTTTCACATTTGGAAAGAAACTCCAACTAAATACACCCCAATTGAATGCACCTATTCCATTGTACATGATACTGCTGGAGTATCAAAAGGGACTTAAATAACACTGAATATGACAGACAATCAAGAAAGAGAACATGTTTACCATCGTTCTTATGTTCACGAAGGTTTTATTTCGGCTGTTAATTTATTAAGTAATTTGATGAAAATACTTGAGGGTCTTGGTATATTCAATCGTGTTATTTTAAAAGACTTAGAATTTGATTGTTATTGTAAAAATAGTATTTCTCAATAAGCAGACCAATATTTGTTGGTTTAAATACGAATTGAGAGATTTCTAAGATTTTATTTTGAGAAATAACAATAACAATTTGCAATAACAATCAGACCATATGTCTTTATATGTTACGAATACACATAATATCGAACGTCGATAGCACGGCTCGGTGTTTCATGCAATATTGCAATCTTCAGTGCTGAGTATATTCTGAAATCCGAGTCGTGTTACAGACTTTGGATATTATACATATTCACTAATATATACATATAGTTCTGTTACATAACATTGAGCACTGTATTTATAACACCTGAGGAAGAAATGTATTTATATGTACGTGCAAGTATATGTACGTGTATGTAAATATTTTTAGCCTACGCATTCCTATATATATATATATATATATATATATATATATATATATATAGAGAGAGAGAGAGAGAGAGAGAGGAATAGACTGAAATAGATAGATATATAGATAGAATGAATAGACTGAAATATCTAGCAAGCTAGATAAGATTACACAAACATATAGATAGATAGATAGATAGATAGATAGATAGATAGATAGATAGATAGATAGATAGATATGAGGAGAGTGAGATAGACGGATAAACTGATATATAGAAATGAAAGGACTGCAATATATAGATAGCAATGAACTGATATAGATAGATAGATAGGAATAGACTGAAATAGATAGGATTAGACTGATATATATATATATATATATATATATATAGAGAGAGAGAGAGAGAGAGAGAGAGAGGGGTGAAGTGATAGACAGATAGATATAAGCAAACTGATAATTAATAATCAATTGTATTGTTCAAGTCTTATCAAAGCTTTAAAAGAAAACATATAATAAATATTTAAAATAAATGCATATATAAATAGATACATGCATAAATAATTTATGAAAATAAAATTATAAATAATGCCTTGTTGATTTGAATTTTTTTCGGATTTTCACTGATGACTTTTGTTAACATGTGTCTCCATGTTATATCATTAATTTGTTCAATCATTGCTTAATTGTTTATTCTTTATTTCCATATATAACATATAAACATTGTTTACTCTTTATTTTACAGCTTTGATAATGAGTGGTGAAAATATTGCAATTAGAACCATTTTATGCTACCTGTGGAGAACAGGACTAAATGCAAGGGTAATGGCAAAAGAAATTAATGACGTGGAAGTACCAGGCATAGTCAATGAACATAATGGCACAAAACTTGTTCAAACATTTCAAAGAGGGTAACATCAGACTCGAAAAAAAAGAACCAAGGTCAAAGAGACCTTCTGTTGTGGAAGATGAGGCCTTGCTTGAAATTGTTGAACAATAGCCAAGCAGAAGCACTTGTACATTATCAGTAGAACTTGGTCCTTCACAAAGCACCATCAATTGCCACTTCCCTAAGCTCGGCCCTGTGAACAGATGCCGACAAGAAGATCCTCATGAACTGACCAATTTTATAGACAACTACCAGCTTGAGTCAAATGTTTTTTCGGATTTTCACTCATGATTTTTGACAACTTGTATCTCCATTATCTGTCAATATTTTGTAACTATTTACACTGTACATTGTTGTTCGCATCTTGCCATATTCTCAACGTTTTGGCCATTGTAGCTCCGGCCTTATTCAAGTGATTGGAATTTTTAATTATTTCATCCAGTGGGACAGTTCCAGTTCCATGTGGCATGTCACTTCCAAGTATCTCGCTTTATAGTTATTTCCTTCTGAAGTGGCAACTAAAGCAATCTAGCTCCGTGGACAAAATAAATAATTTTCCGTTCAAAATTCCAATCATCTGAAGAAGGCTGGAGCGTACAACAGACGAAATATCATGAATATGACAACAAAAATGAGAGCAACTGTCCAAACAATGGTCAAACAGCAGGCAAGCTCAAGTACCCGTACATTGTTGACCGAACTTGGTCTTTCACAAAGCACCATCAATCAATACTTCCATAAGCACGGACCTTGTGAACAGACGCTTTCGTGAAGTGAATAATGACTAAACTCGACGACTTGTGAATATTTGCAACCAACTGCTGGTAAATCCTCAATTTGTCCGTTTTTGGCATCGTATTATAACTGGAGATTAAAAATGAATCTATTTTCATATAGTGGTTTCGTTCCGGCCGTGCTTCAGAATTCGTTGTCAAACAAAGGCAGTTTGAAGAAAATTAGGAATTGCGAGTGGGTGTTGCATTTTTGAGCTTGTCCCAGATGGTCATGCTGTGACCTTTATGCACAATAATTGCAGCGAGTTAAAGATACTTTGAAAGCCCGCTACCTGGCACTGGTTAATCGAAGACGCACACTCCTACAGCATGACAATGCCCCAGAACACACTGCTAATGCAACCAAGGGCAAACAAAACTGGTTCAGATATTTCAAGGAAGGTAAAATCAGTCTCGAAGAAAAAACATGGCCTTGCTTGAAATTGTTGAACAATAGCCAGGCAGAAGCATTCATACATTGTCCCTAACAAAGCACCATCAATTAGATTTCCATAAGCTCGGCCCTGTAAACGGATGCAGACAAGAAGTTTATCATGAACTGATCAATGGCAAAGTTCAACAAAGTGTGAATATTTTCATAATCCTAATAAGAGAAATCAGTGGCTTCATTTCGGCCAGGCCCTACAGAACTTGCTGTCAAACAAACAAGGGCAGTTTGAACAGAAGGTCATGTGTGTTTGGTGGAATTTCCAGGCGGTGGGGGGTTGCACATCCAGCTTGTCCCAGATGACCATACTGTGAACGCTGACCTTTCTGCTCAACAGAAGCTCGTGTAAGATACTTTGAGAGTCCACTACCTGGCATTGGTCAATTGAAGACTCACAAATGTTATAAGCCTGGAATTGAGCTTTTGACACAATGGTGGTGATAGACAATAAGATAGGATGGGATATATATATATATATATATATATATATATATTGATGAATAAATGTTTTTCATATGTAATTTCTTTAAACTATTAATTAAAGCTTGAAATACGAACACATTTTTTAATTAACCTAGTAAAAACTCTAATATATTTATAAATATATAAATAAGTAAGTGAATAAAAATTCACCGACAACAACCTTTACCGACTTTCGTTTTATTAGGCAAATAGATTACATCCAGTAACATCCGCTATAGTTTAGCGTTCCTTACATAGTCGGCTTAGCAAAATGTTAGAGTGTTCTTAACTGAACTGAGTTTTGAGTGAGATGTGCAATATTTATGAGATAAAGTGCTCAATAAATATAAAAATGGGCAGTATTTACATTAGTCGGACTATTGTCCCCATATTTGTCGCCATATTTGTCACAACGTTTCGGCCGTTGTACGCTCCGGCCTTCTTCAGGTGGTTGGAATTTCGAACTGAACCCTTTATTTTGATCACTATTTTGTTCTAATTCCACGTTTGATGGATGTCAGTTATCTCCTGCTAATTTTCCCTCTGAAAGTTCTCCACTGCCTTAACCAGGAATTGAACTCACCTTCTTTGGGTCTGTCACTGGATCTAATCAACGCCTTTATCCACTTTGCCATGTGTCCTTGTGGACATCTGGGTATGAACTTCTGAGTATTATAAACCTAATGTTTTCAGCATTTTTACCAGTGCTCATATTGCAATTTTTGCTGTTTTCATTGCATGTCTTTACCAGAGTTCATATTGCAACTTTGTTATCATTGCTTTTCTCTGGCACTCCTTATTACTGGTTCCCATATTGTATTTATTTCTATGCTTGGTCGGCTCAGGAGATTTTTGTGGCCTAGCATATGTGCTGATTCCTTAAGTTTACGAATTTTCCAATGGTGTTCCCTGTCTATGATCTCAACATGATCCCACAGGGGGCGGTGATCTCCCTTCTCTCTCCATATGTGGTCAGCCACGCCTGATTTTTCTACTTCCCCTCGCGTTACAGCTTTCTGGTGTTCTTGAAGCCTTACCTTGAGGGGGCGGCCTGTCTCTCCTTTATATTCCTTTCCGCAGCTGCATGGGATAGCGTACACACAGTCTTTAGTCATGTTCCTCTCTATGGGGGGTCTCACTCGTGAGAGATACCTGCGAAGTGTTGTCACGCTTTTGAAGGTAGTCCTGATGTTATATGGACCGCAGATCCTTTGTATTTTCTCTGATAACCCCTTCACATAAGGCAGGCAGACTGTTTTCTGAAAAATGGGCATTGAAATCAACGCTCAGAGGCGGCAGACTGTTGTGACCTGACGATTGCATCTAGCATGAAACAATCTATTTACATTCTTCGGATTATTGTCCTAATCTTTGTTGCCATATTTATCAAAACGTTTCACCCATTGTACGCTCCGTCTTTCTTCAGGTGGTTAGAATGTCGAACAGAACCCTTTATTTCACTCGCTGGTGTAGACTGTTCTAGTTCTACGTGCCATGTCAATGGATGTCAGTTATCAGTTATCTCCTGTTAATTCACCTCTCCAAGTTCTCCACCGCCTTAACCAAGGTATTGAACACACACTCTTTGGGTCCTGTCACTGGATCTCACTAACGCCTTTATCCACTGTGCCATGAACGAAATAAAGGGTTCGTTACGACAATGTCACTATTCCGAGTATAAAATACATCTCCGTCTAGAAAATCGTTCGAAATTTTCAGAATTTCTATCTGCTCCAAATTAGATACGTTGAGTCGCCATGAAAGTGCGCATATCAATCATACTGATAGATAGATAGATAGATAGATAGATAGATAGATAGATAGATAGATAACGAATAGACGGATATATATATATATATATATATATATATATAGAGAGAGAGAGAGAGAGAGAGAGAAAGAGAGAGATTGGCAGACAGATAGTCCGTTCTACGCACATGTAATATTTCTGCCTTCCTCGAGTTACGACTCCCTGCCGCCCAGTGACACCATATTCGTGGAATTCAAGGCCTCCACCCTTAAAAGATCTGTGTCGCTCTGAACCGTCACAAGCAAATGCTGAAGTATATGAGTGACATTCTCAGCTACTAACACGCCTCGAGGACTTGATGGAGGCGTACGTGAGGAAAAAGAAAGCGAACAAATCAAATCGCTATAGACCTGGATAGACAGAGAAAGAAATTGGGAAACAAACTGATTGGTATCTCATGTTTCATTCACCAATGATGTATTTTGAATGACACAATTATTGAACTATTAGTTCATGGTAGCCATTTTTTTATACATGGTTTAGCTAAAATTTAAAATCCGCTAGTCCCAAAATTTCCATAAAACCAGCAAGGTCGATTAGGCAAAATGGATACATTTTTAAGGAAATTTATCCAGTCACGAGTTAATTTCGTCGTTACTATTATTTTTAAATGTATGATAAAAAAATAAACCTTTAGAGAAAAAAATTCCTCTAGTCCGAAGTAATCTAGAAAATTAGTCTTGAAAAAGGCATGAACCCTTAAATTTTCCTCAGAGTTCGACCCTGAAATCCTAAAGCACTTTTTTAAAAATGTGCCTTTAAAACCCAAGCAAAGTATTAAGAAAGGAAACAGAAAAATGGCGTCAGAAACAAGGAAAAGAGTACTAAATTGTTACGTAATATCAGTCCTCCTATATGCCAATGACTGCTGGACACAGATGAAAAGACTTGAAACAACAGAAATGTGGTTCTACAGAAGGATGCTGAGAATACTATCGACCGAACATGGGAACAACGATGAAGTTTTATAAAAAATGGAAACTAAAAGGACACTTATACTTAACTTCAGGAGGAGACAGTTGAAATTTCTAGGTCACGTTAATGAGGAAAGAGGGCTTGGAAAATCTGATACTCACAGAACAGATTAAAGGCAAGAGGGACAGATAGGCAAAGAGTGAACCCTTTTCAAAAAACAAAATACGATGAAAGTATAAACTACATATTTATAGTTAAATTACCAACAATACATTTTATCTTTATTTGAAGTTATACAATTGTGTTCAAAATATATTTACTTGAAGCCATAAAATTGCGCTCAAAATATTTAGATTTCGCCATTAAGTAACCCAAGAGGTTGATATGCCGCTAAACAAAATCAGCCAACCAACACTTTCATGACATTATGTTTACTCACGGGACAGGTTGAGGGTAAGAAGGACAGGGGAAAACAGCTCATAACCAAGATAGCAATCTTGAGTAAAAGGATGTCAGAACATGCTTTAGCAGAGATAGAAGAAAAAAGAAAATTTATTGAGTCGTGCAATCTTACCAACAGATTGACAGACAGAGCATCAGCATATGGAATGGAAATGAGCATTATAAAGAGTAACGCCATGATGAACAGCACAACCAACATAAGGGCCCAGGATTTTCATGAATGGAGAACAACTGGAAGAAGTGGATGCCTTTCAATATCTTGCCGTTACCCTCAACAAAGTTGGAAGCTCTACAACAGAGACCAGACTGACTTTAGCAACATCGGCAATGGCAGAACTCAGCAAGATTTGGAAGAGCAAAAAAATCAGCTTCCCATCCAAGATGAAGCTCTACAAGTACCTGGTGCTGTCCATACTGCTCTATGGATGTGAAACTACCAAATGCTTTTCGAGGGTTCCTGTAGGGGACACAAAATAAATGATTTTGTACAGGGACGAGTAACACAACAGCCAGGTCTCCAAACGTCCCTCTTGGCAACAGTAAACAGGAGAAGGCTGTTGTGAGTCGACATGCCATACGCCACAATACCCTACCCAAGACGGTCCTTCAAGGTATCTTGGAAGGGAGTAGATGTAGGGAGAGGCAGTCCAAAAGCATGGACAACTGTTATTAACAAAATTCTCAACAAACAATGACAGAAATAAGGAAAAAATAATGTATATAACGTACTGTTTATAAGGTTTATATATGTATATTACATATGTTCCAATGGTTGTCACAACCGCGGATCTTAGTGAGATAAGCTCCCACTGTCTAAAACATGCGTCCGTGGCATACGTCTCAAACAGCCTCGGACAAATCTCCAAGCCGAACAACGGGCGAAGGCGGACAACTGGTGCCTCATAACCAGCTGCTTTGGGTAGGCAATCCGGTCTAGGGGACAGAAAACCCTGATTTTAAACCTCGGCTGCCTTGCAGTCATATCCAAATACGTAATTCCAGACCGATAACTCGGATTAGAGCCCCGAAAGCGGGTGGTTCTCAAAACTGATAACTTTCCGGTAATTCCTCCCGGTTCCAAATGCTCTGTATTCTTCTGGATATTGCCGCTGCGATCGAGATGGGAGTCATCTAGTCTGGGCAGGGCATGACCTCCATGTACCATCGACCTGGCCTGTGTCCTGGAGAGATCACTACTGTTTAACCCCGAAAGAACAATTTTCAACAAACAGAGCACTATTTTTATCTCGCGAGATCTCGACTTACTTATATATAATGCAAGTCAGAAGTAAAACAATTATAAGACGGTGATAAAGCTAATTTTCATAAAATAAGAATAATGTTCACACGAAATACAGTCAAGTGGTCATAACGTTCTGATTTCAAGGCAAGAATGAACAAAATATGCGAGGATAAGACTAAGAATAGCCCATGTTATATTGATTAGAAGAAAAAAATCGCACCAAGCATAAATTTGGCGTGGGGTGGTTTTTAACAATCATTCCCCTACGATTGTAATCAACATTACACCTGGGGCTGCTTAGGGTATTTGTAACTGAGCTGCCACCTGTAAGGTTATGTGCTGCTTTTATCAAAACCTGTCATCATATCACAAACATTTGTCTGTGATGCGTGTGCCTGGAATACCTGTATCAAACTTATGTCACGGTTAGGCTTCGTTGGCGGATCACGTCATCGCATGTTCTTGTTCTAGTTGAACCCTGATTAAAAGAAATTACAAAACATCGATCCTGACAAGGCATCTCGCTTTCAGTCACTTTTTCATCAGCGTTGCTTCCTTCTGTCTTTTCTACAAATATTTTCATGGCAACTGCTCTGAAAAGGGTTTTTTTTCCTGGTGCCCCGACTGCATGAATTCAAGTGAGCAACTAGATTGGCATCTGGATCCCATGCGTTTACGGTTGAAATTCAAGCGCCACTTCTACTCCAGCAGCCTCTTTTCTCGCACTTCCAGTCTGTGATACTCTCTTCCGTATCTTTGCTTTCCTGATAAATACAATCTTCAAAAATTGAAATGCAATGTCAATCGCTGTCTTCTATCTTCTTGAATCCGGTTCATCTTTTATCTTTTCCTCCCTAGACTCAGTCTCTTCTCTCACTTACATGACCTGTAATCTCCTGCTTGGGGGTGACATGATTAAAAAATTTTAAAAATATTTTGTCCTATCCAGAAAATAGAAAAGAAACGTGAAATATGAAAGTGACAGCTGTACTCGTCATTGGTGGCGAGCTTTTAACATTGACGAGCAGCTTCGGAAGGGGGTTATAAAGACTGGAAATTCAAGAATCTGGAAACCCTTCAGGTGACAGTGGGTATTAAAATCAACTTGAATCCTAAGGTAAGTAGTTGATTAACGAGAATACTTGTTGCCACTTGACTTCAATTGGATGATAGAAAAGTGGAAATGTTTATGAAAAAATCTGACAGTAAGAAGAATGTCGAGGGTGTAACTGAATTACGAAAAAGATAGGTTGTTACCTGATCGATAGTGAAAACCGCAAAACAATGTAAAATTTCAATCATAGAATAGATTTATGAGGTAGTGAGGAGTCTAACAGACACTTGATATCAAGTAAAAGCCATTAGAGATTGCGTGAGATACGTAATAATATAATACCGAGAGGAGTACTGAAGAACAAGGAGTACTTGCTTGTCACTTGATCTCTTGTAAAAATCTACCAGAGAGAGTGTAAAATTATTAGTCAGTACCTAAAAAGAAAGAATACTGAGGAAAGTCCTGTAGTACTGATGGTACTTGCTGTCAATTGATTCTTTATAAACTCAAACTCTCTGTGTAATAATAAATAATCGAAAAGGAGTATCGAGGAACAGAAGGTGCTTGCTGTCACTTTCTCTTGTAAAAAAAAACCCAAAGAATACGAGATCTCATTTAATTTATATCTATAATTCTCAAAATGTATATGTGTATGTATGTGTGTGTGTATGTATGTGTGTGATCTGATGTTGTTTATGCATTTCCACAGTTTTCATCTGATTTTCATGAAATTTTTTTGTTTGATAGATAGTTCCTCATTGCCGGTTTTGAGTCCAAATTATTGGCGACAATGGCTCTCCACTACTTCCTGTCCATTATAACTCTCAGCAGCGTTTACTATCTGTTCTTGGATATATATCTTTCATAAAAACTTTAAATAGTTTAAATTATTACAATAATATTATTTATTATTATACAGTTCCCTTTTCAGGGCCACCCCACCCATTCAAATTGTTAACCCACTCCCCCATTTGGGGGATGGGCCTCAATTGCACCCAGTTGTTGTTACTAATATTGATTTTCGGGTCGGCTGACTTTAAACTTAAACTGCTCCAATTGAACGGCAAAAATTCCTAGTAATGAAAAATTTGGTTAAAGACGTCTTATACTGCTAGTAACTTATAATACAGAATACTAAAGTAAGTCCTGTAGTACTCTTGGTACTTCTTGTCACTTTATTTATTGTAAAATCCACCGGTAAATGCATAACTTTTCAGTCAGTTCCTAATAATAAAGAATACTAAGAAAAGTTCGGTAGTACTGATGGTACTTGCTGTCACTTGATCTCATATAAAGTAAAAAAAAAAACTGTGTAAAATCCCATTCAGATAGTGATAATAAAATAATCGAAGAAGACTGGCGAAGGACTGAGGGTAATTGCTATGAGTTGATTTCTTCTAAAAATACCAGAGAATGTCAAATCTTAGTGAATAAGTAATAATAAATAATAATGATGAAAGTCCTTTAGTGCTGCTGGTACTTGAGCTTACTTTATTTATTGTAAACTCCACCGGTAAATGTTTAAAATCTCAGTCAGTTCCCAATAATAAATAATACTGAGGAGAGTGCTGCAGTGCAGTGACTACTTGCTGTCACTTGATCTCTTGTAAAAGCCACCAGAGATTGTGGGAAATTTCAATCGTTTAGTCATGTTGTATTATGTTTTTTTCACCATAAATGATTTGTGTCAAATCTCAATAACTAATTAAACGAAAATACTGGGTAGAGTCCTGCAGTGCATTGGAGAGTCTTGTTCCCACTTGATTTCCAGTAAATCTCCAGTTGTTACTGGAATGAAAATTACGTGAGTACGAATAAATATATTGTATTATTATCTCCAAACATTTTTTTCTTCTCGCCAATCGCCATTCCTTTTATCTCAGGTTCAGTCTCATGGGAAGCAAAAAAAAAAAAAAACATACGCCCCACCCATTCTTGACTAAATCCATAGGCGGTGTCCCTTGCATGAATGATCTAGTCCACTGATACACAATGCCGTATATCCACCCCACTGGTCAATTACAAAAATAATATCTACTTATATCACAAATACTTCGACTTGCACGCTCAGATGCCGCTGTCAGTACAACGAAAACGACTACCAAATGCAATCGTCCCTTGAGTATTTCATTGCAGTCGAATGGAAACTATTCTTGCTCGCCTCGCGGTCGACCAATAGTGAACATATTTAAAAGACCGAAACATTACGACTGAACAAGGTTGGCCCATTTCCCTTGGGTAGCCGACACGTGTAACCTTGTACAAGTCTAACCAAAGGATATTTGTTTGTTATTTCATATTGCAATTATCACTTTCAAAAACGCTCTCGGCTGACACGTAGTGGAACGACTATATTGAATTCATTGCTAGGTCAGCTGCTATGAAAGTTGGTTCACTGTGTCGTGCGAGACAATTTTTCTCTCCAGAATCTATCATACATATCTATGTCATATTTATAAGCATTTAAATGCAATGTCAATCGTTATCTACTGTTCTCCTGATTACTCTTTCCTCTTCCCGCTCATTATTAATGTTTCTGTTCCGAATTCTTCCACACCTTGTAACCGCTTCTATCTTAGTGGCTTTACTGTCTTGCATGGGATGATACCGATTTAAAAAAAAAAAAGTATACCATTCGTCCATGCTTAAAATATTGCTGACACATATGATCAGGTGTTCCTGCTATCTACCTTGAGATCTTTGATAAAATCAAAAATATCAGCTATATTATCGGTTCTAATCTCGTAGCTCGACTTCAGTCACTTTCTCACCGCCGTAATGTTGCCTGTCTGTGTCTTTTCTATAAATACTTCCCTGGTAATTGTTCGGATGAGCTCTTCCCTTCGATTCTCGCTGGTGCCCCCTAATTTCGGCCTTGTGTCACATCTAAGCTATGCTTGGAAAATCACTATATATATATATATATATATATATATATATATATATATATATATATGGGGACTAGTAAGTGTTTTCATAGAGACAATGAGGTATTATGGTGGATGTAGTAAAGAAAGAAAGGTACGTATAAATGTGTTGTTTTGGTGTAAGGAATATTGTTCGTATGATTGGGTCAGTGTTTATGGCTAGCTAAGTTATCGTTAAGACAGAAGAAAACCGTCCTTTCTCCAATCCCCACTTCGACCTTGTGCCACATTTCTGTGTACATAACAGAATAAATATTGCTCTTCCTTATGGCACCTAGACTTTATTAATTTAAGTGCAGTACTAGACAGGCGTCGAGATGTCATCAATTTACATTTGATCTAGCTAGATGTAGCCGTAAGTTCTATGCTAACAGTTTCTTTTCTCGCACTTCTCTCTTTTGGAACTTCCTTCCGGCTCCATGCCTTCCAGCCAACTTTAATCTACAAAAATTTAAATCTAATTTTTATTAATGTTTCTGTTCCTAAGTTTTCTACGCCCAGTAACCACTTGTGTCTTAGTGGCTCTATTGCCTTGCATGAGGTGAAACCTATTAAGAAACACACAAAAAGCTAACAAACGGATAGAGAAACAGGCGTCATGAAACAATAACATGAAATTTTAATTAACAGACAGGGACAAAAGAAAAAGCCATCTCTCTACAAGAGAGTTAAGATCAGAGTATTAAGGTACAGGAACATTTCGTTAGAAACAAAGAAAAGATTAGTAAACTGCCATGTAATACAGGGTGTGGCAGTATTATATCCTACACTTACCCCCCCCAGTAATACCTCCCACATAACGGTAAGGCATTAGCTTGATGAAAACACTATTGCCATTAATGTCTTACTATTATGTGAGCTGGTATTTCTGAGTGGTACGTAATTCTGCTGCACCCTGTATTAATCTACCTATATGACTGGAAATGCTGGATATAGATATTAATAGATGAAAAGACGATATGGAAGAGCAGAAATTTAGTTCTACAGAAGTATTCTGAAAATACTATGGGCGAAGCACGTAAGCAACGAAGAATTTTCAAGGAAAAAAGTTGAAATTTCTGAAACAAGTACCGAGAAAAGAGGGCTTTCAGAATTTGATACTAACAGGACATATCGAAATCAAAAGGGGGACAGGGGGGTAGCGTGTCATCGAACTGACAAACTTATGTGAATGAATTTCGGCACGGGGATGGGCGGGAAGATATGTAAAGAGAAATACATTCCTAAGAGCCACAAGGTATTGGAAGTTATGGGGAGCCATGGTCGGTCACGTCTTGAATGCATACGGCACAGAGAAGAAGATTATTATTGCTGTACAGACTGAAGAAGAGACTAAATCTCTCATATGTCAAATTATTCTTTATTCATCGTCAATTTTGGTGAGTGGGTGTGTGGCTTTGTTGGTGTTGGATTCTTCTTCTCGTGAGGATGTGGGAACCTTTCTCTGATGAGGCGGTTATATGCCTTTCTTTCATCCATAAGCACATGCTAAGCGCAGCTTTATTAGCGCGAATCTGCCTCAGATAGCTAGGACACTACCTTTCAGGTTAACTCGCTAACACAACCCCACTTCTCTGATGCTCTGATGTAACCGTCAGAGCAGTTAGTATCTTAGCATCATCTGGGTTGATTCCAATCCAACTGAATCCAACCACGAAATGTGCAAATAACAAAGTGTTAAACATTAGTAAATAATATTTATGCGTCTAGCTGTGGAACAGAGGTAGTAAACAATTCTCAACGACTACTGTAGTGAAATCACCTTCTCTTAATGGGCTTGTGCCTGTCGAAGTTAAAGGTATTTTATACACATGATTTCTATTTAATAGTTTCTATATGCATTTTAAATTCTTTCTTCTTTGTCTTCTTCTTCTTCTTCTTCTTCTTATTATTATTATTATTATTATTCCTATTACTTCTATTAATATATATATTTAATAACGGTCGCTACGAGCGCGTTGTGCGTTTTAACACAACACTGAAAATTTCAGTTAGATTTGTAAAAAGAAATCGCAAGAGACTAAGACGTTGCCCGGTGGCAAAAGCTGCTGGTGGCCCCAGGGGTGGCAGTAACACCTTAGCCACCGAAACTGTGTTACCTCCACTGGTTGGCGGCTAACAAGGGGAGGGTATCACGCGTGCTTTCAAACGTTGTATGTAGAAAATTAATATTGTTATTACGGCGTTTAGAAAATAGTTACAGCTATGAATTATGAGTCAGCCAACTAAAGCATCTCTTCTATGAGGACGTTGGCTTACGGTCATATCACGCCGAAACATTGGTTCTCGTACAATCACCGATATTAAGTAACGTCGAGCCTGGTCAGTACGTGAATGGGTGGCCGTTTGGGAATACCAACGTGCTTGGGTGTGTTGGTAGTGTAATGGATAACGGCTCGGAATATGAAATCAGGGAACTGAGTTCTAATTCTAGTCTGGTTCGTTATATTCGCTTAAGCCCAAATATCATTGGTAAAGGTATGAATCCACTTCTTCATCCCCAAACTATGGATTAAATAGTCGGAAAATGTATGAGAAGTCTCATTATTATCACAAAAAAAAAACATCTTATCGGCAATTTGCTGAACTTCAGGTGTTTTAAACTGAAAACCGTAAAACAGTTCACTGTTTCGTCAACCAAAGTTTGAGACAGTAAACTCTTGTGTTATTTCCTCGGTTTCATATTGAAATTTGTAATAACGATATAATTATATCATTTCTAGTTGAATCTTTTTTTTTTACTAATAGTTCAACCTATATAATGCCTAGGGGAGGAGGAAGGAGAATGAGTGAGAGAGAGAGGCAGGGGGAGAGGGAGTGAGAGAGGGGAGTGAGAAAGAGGAGGAGAGAGGGAGTAGGAGTGAGTGAGAGAGATGAAAAGTTAGAGAGATAGGAAAAGGAGGGAGTGCGAGAGGAGGTGTGAGAGAGAGAGAGAAGAGGAGGGAGTGATAGAGGAGGAGTGAGAGAGAGGGAAGAGGAGGGAGTGAGAGAGGAGGAGTGAGAGAGAGGGGAAAAGGAGGGAGTGAGAGAGGATGAGTGGGGAGAGGGAGGGAGGGAGAGAAGGAGATTGAGAGAAAGGGAGATAGAGGGAGATTGAGAAGAATTTGGATACGCATCGAGCAGATATGAATGTACGTGAGAAAATCATGGAAAATTGTCGTTTAAAAACAGTAAAATCGACCTGGCTAACCGAAACGCTCCTCTGTAGCGAAATCGGTAAAAGCACATCAGGCTATATGACGGTTCCGTATAGGATACAGGTTCGATTCCTGTCGGAGGACGCATATTTTCTATGGCAATTTCTTGGACATTCAGGCTGGTAAATGTTGTTCATACTATTTATTATAAACAGAGCATTTACTTAAATATTTGTATCTATAAAAAAACGTATAAACATAAAAAAAATGTCTTACAATAACCAATGTAAGTAAGGAATTATTATTGGGTGTGGTATAATCTTGCCAGAGAGTAACTTTAAATGCCAAATTATCTAGCCCCAATCAGTAATTAATCCATTATTATTATTTAATTTTATTTCTGTTGTATAAACATTTCTTTCCGGGTCCCAACCAGAGTCTTAAGGTTAGAAATGGCTTCATGAAAAAAAAAAACAACCTAAGATATCACACATTTTACATAGATAAAGATCTTCGCAATTTGTGAGCATTACTTGTGAGTACAATATTTTGTATTTCTTTAAGGCATGAGGAATCCTCTCAATGACTCTATCAGAAATCTTTTCCCAATAGATCCTCGACTGCACCTACAACTGGAATTATTAATATCCTCATGAGCCACATTTTTGAGATTTCTACCTCAACATGCTTTTATTTCGATAGTTTTTTTTTTTAAAAGATTTTCAAAGATACATTACAATCTGCAGGGATTGCCATCTCAATAAAAATCACATTCTGTTTTTATGGATTTTGATCGCAATGTCTGGGAGATTAGCGTTAATCATTCTGTCTGTGAATATTGTAAAGTCTCATAAAATTAGTACAAGTCCTATCTCTGTAACCGGATGGAATGATGTTCATACCAGTCTCATGCAGTTTTCTTCCCGTAAAAGTTGCATATCCTCCACTTCAGTGCAGATATTTACCCCACATTATTATTATTATTATTATTATTATTATCAATATTTTCTTTAATTATTGGCGTGTACACATTTCTTTTCGGGTCCCAACCAGAGACCTAAGGTCAGAAATGGCATCATGGCATTTTCTACTGAGCAGTTTTGAAAAAAAACAACATCTCACACATTTTGCATAGATAAAGCCCTTCCTGGACTTGTGAGATCATTTTTTTTATTTCTTTAATGCATGGGTTACTCGGAATCCCTTCAATGAGTTTATTGGAATCTTTTCCAACCAATCCGAGAGCTTCTACGACATCTGGAATTGTTAATGTCCTCATGTACCACATTTTTGAGATTTCGATTTCAAGGTCCTTGTATTTTGATAGTTTTTTGAAGATCTTCAAAGATACATTGCAGTCTGCAGGGATTGCCATATCAATAAGGATTCACATTTTGGCTTTGCGGTCTCTAATCACGATGTCTGGGCGATTAGTTTTGATTGTTCTGTCTGTGTGTATTGTAAAGTCCCATAAATTTGTTACAGGTCGTACATCCCTAACCGGGTCTGCATGGTATTCATACCAATTTCTTGCAGCTTCCTTACAGTAAAAGTTGTATATTTTCTTATGCAGATGTTAGCCAACTCTGTCATTCCGGGCTTTATATTCAGTGCGTGTCAATACTGTGCAATCTGATACAAGATTCAATTGTTCCTGAATACTTATCACGGAATCTGCAGTCTGGTCTTACATATTTTTGAGTATTATTGTTTGATAATTTCTAGCTAGCAAACCTTAGGCTTCAGCTATTTTGCCATCGTTTCTGTATCTGGTTGGTTGCATTTTCCTTTGCTTTCTTTCTTAAGTATTTTGCAGCTGTAGTCGTTATGCTTTACTTGCATTTCTTCACCCATTTGAAACTCTATTTTGAACTTGTTGGCTTCCTTTATTACTGAATACAGTTTCTTACTTCTTTTATGTTCCTTGACACAGATTATCATCCAGTTTCCAGGTTATCTTTGAAGGCCAATTTCTGTAGTTTTTCAGTATTCTAGTTGAACCAATCCTCTGCCTCCTTCGGATCTGGGCACATACAGATGATCATCATCAGCCTTGAGATGATGCATTCGGGGACAAGTGAGAAGCTTTTTTCGCTTTGGCTTCCATTCACTTAATGTCAACTATGGTCCTGTTTAGAATGTTGAAACTGTATTGCACCTCTGGGACAGCCAAAGCTTGATATCCCGTTTTTTTTTATTATTCAGCTCGGTATTCAATACCAGACGCACACACCCGTAGTACTCCTATCTTACTTTCTTCTTCATTTGAGTAAGCTGTATTCCATCTCTTTCGCAAATTCCTAGGTACCTATAGGCTTCTTCTTGTTCCAGTTCCCTATGTCGTTACTGAAACATTTTACCCGTTTGAAACTCTATTTTGAACTTGTTGGCTTCCTTTATTACTGAATATAGTTTCTTATTTAGTTCATTCTTTTTACACAGATTATCATTTAGCCTTCTGTAGTTTCTAGGTATCTTTGAAGATCAATTGTTGTGGTTTTGTAAAACAGTTTCAGTTGAAGTAAGCCTCTGCCTCCTTCAGATTTGGACAAATACAGACGATCAACATCAGCCATAGGATCATGCATACGGTGGCAAGTGAGAAGCTTCTTCGTTTTGGCATCTATTCGCTTAAGGATGTTGAAACTGTATTTCACAACAGGGACAGCCAAAGTGTTTATGGCCTATATTTTGTTTTGTGAATTCAAATTGGTATTTAACACCAGACGCAGACGTCTGTAGTATTATTTAACACCAGATGCACACGCCTGTAGTATTATTTTCTTACTGTCTCCTTTATTTGGATATGCTGTATTCCATTTCCTTCGCTGTCTCCCAGGTATTTATAGACTTTTTGTTCCAGTTCCCTAATCTTTGTGACAAAATCTAAATCTATTGAGCGTGTTTCTGTAATTCACCCTTTTTTGAATGTTACTTTGCACATTTATCTAATCCGAAATCCATACCGATGTCACCACTGAAACATTTCACAGTATTGAGAAGAGCCTTCAATTCATTGCCGTCATTGACAAAGAGATTGATATCCTCAATGTAGAGTAGGTGATTGAATACTTTCTTGTTTAGCTTGTATCTATGGCTATTGTTGTTTAGTTCATACGTAAGGGGATTAGGGACGGACAAAAAACGAGTCTCTTTGAGACCCCACAACACACACACACACACACACACACACACACACACACACACACACACACACACACTACAAATCAGCGGAAAGATCACTAAGGAATTCATTAAACAATGGAGAAGAAACAAAGAAAAAAAATAAAATAGATTTTACATTTGGGATCACTTCTCTACCTTCTAAAAATATGGGGCGCTAAAAAGTAAAATTCTCACTCAAAGAAAAAAGTTCGTCAAAAACAAGTACAAAGATTAGTCTACCTGTAGTTATATGTGAATGGAAGAAAGAGAATGATAAAAAAAGGTAATCAACCAATACGATCCTTATCCATGCGCATATATATATATATATATATATATATATATATATATATATATATATATATATATATAAGCACATACGCACATTGATAAAAATACATTATGCCGTGTTAAGAAGTTCCGCTGGAGGTGTGAGGAAAAATTTTAAAATATAGATAAAAAAAATAAAATAATAATCCACGATAAACTCGGCCTTGTGCCACATACAAATAAAGACAAATAAAGTGAAAAAATTAAAGTTAAATAAAGTCAAAAAGACTTAAAATAAATTTAAACAAAAGAAAAAATGTAATTTCAAATTGAACAATATTTATGACAGCTTAAATATTGAAAGGCGTGCACACTATTCATATTATTCTTATTATTATTATTATTGAAATCCTCTACATCTTTAAAATTTTTCACCTCTGTCACGATCACCGTATCGAAGATTCTACCCGACGTTATGATACGCAACACATTCCTCAGCATATGGATTGTTCCAAGCTGCGTTAACGCCGGCTCAATCCGAATGACGTCAGGTTTCTCCAAGATGTTTTGCTAGACAGACATATTTTTCGAAAGAGACCCGAATACACCAAACCACTGCTATTTAGTACATTTCTCTGACTGGACCTGTTATGTTATTATTATTATTATTATTATTATTATTATTATTATTATTATTATTATTTTCTTTGATTTCTGGCGTTTATACATTTCTTTCCGGGTCCCGCCCAGGGACCTAAAGTTAGAAATGGCGTCATGACACTTTCCACTGACAAAAAAAAAAAAAAAATTACATAGATAAAGCCCTTCGTAAAGTGTGGGCTGTACTTATCAGAACAATTTTTTGTATCTCCTTGAGGCATGGACTTCCAGGAATCCCTTCAATTAGTCTACTGCAATCTTTTCCAACCAGTCCTAGGGGTCCAACTACAACAGGGATTGTTGATGTTCCCATGTGCCACATTTTGAGATTTCTATTTCAAGGTCCTTGTATTTTGACAACTTTTTGAATATCTTCAAAGATACATTGCAGTCAGCAGGGACTGCCATATCAATAAGGAGGCACCGTTTTTGTTTGTGGTCTTTAATAACAATATCTGGGCGGTTGGCCTTGATTGTTCTGTCAGTGTGTATTGTGTAGCCCCATAGAATTGGAAACAGGTCCTATCTCCGTAACCGGGTCTGGGTGGTGTTCATACCAGTTTCTTTCAGTTTTCTTCCCGTAGAAGTTGCAGATTTTCCAGTACAGATATTGACCCACTCTGTCATGTCGGGTTTTATATTCAGTGGGTGCCAATATCGTGCAACCTGATACAAGATGATCAATCGTTTCTGGATATTTATCATAGAATCTGCATTTTGGGCTGACACAATATTTTAGTATATGTGCTTGATAATTTCTAGTTAGCAAGCATTGGTCCTGCGCGGCAAGAATAAAACCTTCAGTTTCCGCTTTCAACCCTGCACTACGTAGCCACTGATGGGTACGGGTTTTGTCTACGTCAGCTTGTTTGGTACGGCCATGAAGCGGTTTATTTTGCCATCGCTTCTGTATCTATTATTATTATTATTATTATTTGTGTATGTTATGTTTCCTGCTTTGTATCCTGTAGAGCTGGGTCCAAACTATGGTCCTTAGGTCCTTTAGGAGAATTGTCATTTAATTGATAGCACTTAGTCTATGAGATGTTCCTAGTAGGACGATCTTTTGGCCAACTTTTATGTTGATGTTACCTGCGACACTGTTAGTAAACTTTTCCATTCTTTTCCTCACGAGGCCCAGTGCTCCGATTACTATCGGTACAGTCTCAGTCTTCATTCCCCACATCCTGTTAATCTCGATCTCCAGGTCCTTGTATTTGGACATTTTATCGATCATTTTTATGGAGATGTTTCTTTCAGATGGTACTGCTATGTCAATAAGTATACACTTCCTGAATTTCTTGTCTTTTATGGCAATATCAGGTCAGTTGGCTTTTATTTCTCTGTCAATTTGAATTGGCATGTCCCAGAGGATAGTTACGTCGTTATTTTGGGTAACTGTGTCTGGTTGGTGGTCATACAATCTCTCCGTGGTTTCGATTTTGTGCTTCTTGCACATTTGGCGCTACCTTGTTATGTCTGCGAGTATATTCATTTTTTGCTAGTTCCGGACATCCTGAGATAATATGGTCGACAGATTCATCATATTTTGCACAGATCCTTCATTTCGGGTTAGTTCTATCCTTGATTATGTGATAGTGATAGGATCTTGTTGCTGCATTATTTAGGCCTTTTGCTTCAGCTTTCAATCTGGTCTTCCTCAGCCACTGTTGTGATTTTTGTTGATCCACAAGCTTCTTTCATTCCTTTTAGGTATTTGTCATGCAACGCCTTATTCTCCCAGTTTTTTTTTTGTAATTCATATTATTATTATTATTATTATTATTATTATTATTATTAGACACTGATTTACTTGGCTTAGTGTCCGCATTTTTGTAGATGAACACCCGACCATTTTGACTGATTGATGATTATTTTGATTAACGGCATATCAATTCCTTATGGGTCATTTAATGCCGAAATTTAATTTTATTGGGAGTTATGAAGTAATAAAAATATGATATCTGTTATTCTGCTTTCACAATTGAATACATGGTAGATGATACTCAGCTTTTATGCATCTATATGCTTGCGTGGAAATCGTTGCAAGAGGCTGAAATTGTAGGATATTATATGGATTAATGTCATGAAAGTGTTAGTTGGCTGATTTTGTTTAGCGGCATATTAATCTCTTGGGTTACTTAATGGCGAAATCTAAATATTTTGAGCACAATTTTATGGCTTCAAGTAAATATATTTTGAACACAATTGTATAACTCCAAATAAAGATAAAATGTATTGTTGGTAATTTTACTATTGTTGTGGCCTGTTTAGTGGCTAGAAAGAAAAGACGCGGAAGACGAAGGTAGGTTGAACAAGTGTATTGAAATAACAGATATATACGAAGCAAGAGTGTTAGCAATAAGCAGATAGAGGTGTACGTCCGAACGATAGGGTAACACTGCGTCTACGCTATATTTAACCCCCCACCACGAGGGTTGTATGTGGTACAAGGCCGAGTTTACCGTGGGCTCTCCGAGTCCGTAGCTTCGCCAAAATATTCCCTTAGAATAAACGGGTTCAGAGTCTGTCTACCTCCACGGACGAAACTCTGCCCTTCGGCATAGCTTCGTCCGGATTCCTCTCTGCCAAGCAGACAGTTTGTCAGCACTCGCACACAGTCAGATACTGCATCTACGCTATATTTAACAGCAACACACGAGGGTTGTATGTGGCACATAATAAATTCGGCCTTGATAAACAAGGCCGAGTTTATCGTGGATTCTCCGAGCCCGTAGGCTCGGCCAAAAATATTCCCTTAGAACCCGTATAAACGGGTTCAGGGTCTGTCTACCTCCCCGGACGAATCTCTGCCCTTCGGCATAGCTTCGTCCAGGCTCCTCTCTGCCAAAGCAGGGTGTTCGACAGAAGTCGCACACAGTCAGAGACTGCATCTACGCTCCCCAACCGCCTCGTGCAGTTAGCATTTATGAGAGGAGGAAGAGTACATTCTACTGTAGGATGGTTTACCACAACAACTATATGTATCTTTATTGTATTTTGTTTTTTGAAAGGGTTCACTCTTTGCCTATCTGATCCTCTTGGCTTCAGTTTGTTCTGTGGGTATCAGATTTTCCAAGCCCTCTTTCCTCATTATGTGACCTAGAAATTTTAACTGTCTCTTGATGATGTTGAGTATGTTCCCTTTCATTTTCATCAAAACTTCATCATTGCTCACGTGGTATTCTCATTACCTTTTTGTAGAACCACATATTTGTTATCTAAATTTCTTCTCGGTCGGCGAGGAGATTGTTCAATATTCACTGCCATATAAGAGGACGTATATTACGTAACAGTTAAGTACACTTTTCTTTGTTATAAACGAAATATTCATGCTTCTTAATATTTTGCTTAGCTTTTGGAAGAAAGACCTCTTTTGCTATCCCAATGTGACTTCGGCTTTCGGTGTCACATTTACAGTTCTTTGTTAAAGCATTTCCCAGATCTTTAACTTTTTTTGTACTTGCTGGATCTTGGCATCCCCAGTGTGTAATTCGCAATGTTGGATTGCCCTTTTGCTGTCAACCATACGTTTTGTCTTCTTATTAATTGATGCTTAGTGCCTTCTTCTCGCTATCCTTCACTAACCTCTTGTCAACTTTTATATGTAAGTGAGTTCATTCGCTAGTATCGGATAGTCAATCGTTATTTACTGTCTTTTTTATTCCTTTTTTATTGATCTTTTTCTTATATTCTTTCACACACAGTAAACCCTATGCGTATTAGTGGCTTTATTGCCTTGCCTGGAGTGAAATGATAAAAAAAAACAATAAAAAAAATAAAAGAATCAAACAATATACATTGATTTATTTCAACGAGTGTCCTTATCTTGGTTTTTATACTCACACCACTTTGTTTTGTAGCCTTGTTAGGGCCAGAAATAAAAACACAAAGAAAGGAATGAGTTAAACAAATATATTAACAGAAACAGTAATACAAACATATACATACGAGAGTGTTACAGCAAGAAGGTTCGGTCCAACTATCAGAGCTGGCTGCTGGAAACTTCCCTCTCCCTCTGTCTTTTTTACAAATACTTTCACGGTAACTGCTCCGATGAGCTGCTTTCGCTTCATGAGTTTAAGCGTTCAACTAGGCTGGCATCTGGCTCTCACCCTTTCACTGTCGAAACTGTTAAATGTAGCCGTCTTTTCTACTCCAATAGCTTCATGTCTCGAACTTCTCGCCTGTGGAACTCCCTTCCCTATTCCTGTTTCCCTGACAGCTATAATTTCCAACTATTCAAATGTAATGTCAATCGACGTTTCCAGATGCCTTGATCTATCCCCTATCCTTCTCTTCATCCTTTCCTCTATCACTCTTCTTTGCTCTCACTCCAACTCGCTGTAACCCCTTGCGTGCTAGTGGCTTCGCGCCTTGCTTGGGGTGAAACGCTTAAAAAAAGAAAGGCAGTACCTGCTCCCATTTATAGTTGGAAGAGTCCATGCGTGCGTGGCTAAATTACCATAACACTTTGACTAATGTTTACGTGAGAAAATAACGTTATTATAAACCTACTGTCCTCATCTGTGTTATAATTGTATTGCTGTCTTTATCTTGGTAGCAAGGTTTATGTAGTGGTTTGTTTTTTACGGCTTATCAACCATTGCAGGTTATTTAAAACCAGAAATTATTTTTAGATTGAAATATTTTTTAGAGATAATAATGATTTGCTGATACAAATCGTACTAATTAACCTATAGATGGTGGAAGAGAAGAGTTGACTTCATACTTTATATATGCGATTAAGTGAATACAACGAACCCGGTTGAAATTGAAACTCGGCTCACAGATTAATACTTCCGGATCGTTATCCGTTACACCATCCGCACATTCAAGTTTACAGCAACTTATATTCCCAAATCATCAAACAGCTACGTTTTGACCAAGTTCGACGTTGCTTTACTTCGGTGACCGTTTTACTCTCCAGTGCATTCCATGTCATTCTTAGTATTAATAAGAGGACGCTTTATTCGATTCAGTTGCATAGTTTCTTTTCTATTGTTTTGTCCATCATCAGTAAAAGCATTTCTCATGTCGCTTCTCTCTTGCATTTGTTCAGAATATGATATTTTTGACACTACAGCGATTGAACTCACGACATCCACGTAACTAGATCCTTTTAACCTGCTTCGAGTAATGCCAAAAATGGTAGTGGTATTCGGCACTCTACACTGTGACCTTGTGCCAGACGAAATTAAATATAGTAAATGCCTTTTCACTGGTATGGTGAAGCAATTGGTGGTTATCTCAATACTTTGTACTATTAACGATTTACCGGTGAACTTATCTGTTAACTATTGCTTGACGGCAGCATGTTTTGAACATGTTTTCAAGGACACATGACACAGTTGTGGCGTTGGTTAGATCCAGTGACAGGA
>CAHIKZ030005507.1:1722500-1925000 GCA_903632075.3 Acanthosepion pharaonis
AGGTGGTTCCACGCTCCTAAAAACCCTCCTGGACCTTGCTGTCGGATGTAGTTTATCGTCTTACCCAAGGCGCGGACGTAGATTATCGTCATACCCAGGACGGGTCTCTTTGGAAGCATTTACCTCAGTAAAAAAAAAAAAAAAAAAAAGATATAGGTGTCCATTATACAGAGTAAAATATAGTAATCAACTCCTTCTATATACTTATACCCCGATAGTTTTTTTTTTTTTTTTTGCTCTATTTAACTAAGCACCTTCAATTAGGTAGGTCAAGTGAAGATTACCCAGGTTGGGGTAAAATTAAGTCGTGTGTAGGATCCTATTTTCGAAGTCAGATCCTTTTTTCGTCTGCTGTCGTAAAAAATATTCATGAGTACATTTAATAAAGTATCTATTTTCCTTTCTTGTTATCAATAAAATAAATTACGAATAAGTTGTTTAGTTTGACACAAGCATATGACCGACAGAGCCCGTGAAGGAACGAACTCGCTTCAAATTTGTTATATTTTAGTTAGGATTACCCGCTTATCCAAAAGCGTACTAATCTCATAGTAATTGGTAATTAGTAAACTTAACTAAATCTGACACAAGGTTACCGATTTTGCAACATCAAATGAGTACCTATAGTCTAGTGCGCCCGTCTACTTTTAACTTAAACCTGAACCCTTTGATCCCTGATCATCGATTTACCGGTGGTAGCCACGATGGGTAGATACTTGTAACTATTTTATACCTACCGTGAATCATTAAATACCAATTTGCGAATTTTGACTCAGGAGTTCAGACAGAAGGTTTCAAATTGTTCAGGAACGCACGGAATCAAAGGATTCATTTTTGTTAAATATTTAAACGAGAAATAAAAAAAAATGGAATGCACCTTGACACTCTGAGACGAAAGATGAAGTAAAAAAGAAATGGAATAATGAGAGACTATAAGGAGAAAAGAAATTTACACACACACACACACACACACGCACGCGCAAAGACAAAATAAACCTGCCACCATTAAAAAAAAAAACGCATAAATCATTTGTTAACTTAATATACAGGGTGCGATGGGTAAATTTACGCCATTTTATATTTTAAATTTCGCGCATGCGCGTTGTTTGTTTTTGATTGTGTCAACATACACAGTATAGTAGTGTCACTTGGGTACCATCTGTGAGAAAAGAGCACCATGACACAATTCAGTTCGCCAGAAAATTGGAAACGGCATGCTGCACGCTTGACGTTCGCATCGGAAGCTACAATGCGAACATATCAGAGTGTTTGGGTTTCAATCTGAGCGGATTCGGAAAGAGTTTGATGAGACTACTGGTGATCACGAAGGTTTTTGGAGTGATCAGCAGTGATAGCAACGTTATTCCTCCATTCATCTTCCCACAAGGCCTCGAACTCAACTCGGAATTCTATATTAAGTGCCTTGAGGAGGTAGTTCTGCCCTAGGTCAAGAGGGTGACTGCTGGAAGATCCTATGTCTGGCAAAAGGACTCTACACCGTGCCACACAAGCAGGAGAACCCAGTCATGACTGTCAGACAATTTCCGTGACCACATCACCCCTTATATCTGGCCACCTAAATCCCCAGACTGTAACCCCCCTTGATTATTATGTGTGGGGCGCAGTTGAGCTAGAGACCAACAAAACTCCTTTTAATACCAAAGATGAACTGATGGCAAGAATTGTTGCAGCATTCACCAACTTAAACAAGGAGACCGTCCAGAAGAGTTGCAGGAGATTCTGAAGTCGTCTGGAGGCCGTGGTTGAAGGCAATGGTGATTTTATTGACTAAATTTCAAGATATTTTGTGTAATTTTGGTAAATATATGTTAAAATGAGATGTCAATGTTATTTTCATTTTTTTGCTTAAAATCTATGCATCGCACCCTATAAGAATAACGAAAATGAGAAAATTTATAATGGCTAATATATCTGACGAGTGGACCAAGTGATTAAGCAAAGGTTGGTTGGTTGCTTGATTTTGTTTAGCGGCATATCAACCGCGATTGCTTATGTAATGTTGAAATCTAAATAATTGGAACACAATTTTATGGCTTCAACTAAATACATTTTGAAAGCAGTTGCATGACTTGGTTGCAGATAAAATGTATTACCGATCAATTTTGCTTTAAAAAATGTTCTATATGTATTGCTGGTATTTTTACATTGAAAGTGTATTTTTATAGTTTCGTCGTCATTTGCTTTTCTTTGGGATTTCACTATTTGCCTATAGCTGGAACCCTAACAGGTACTCCCAAACCGGCTCAGGGTGGATCTGAGAACAACAGTAATTAATAGGTGCTCCCATGCTTCTCAAATCTTCCTATCTCTCCATCAGAGAGGTCTCGCTGCCGGGTGTAAATTTATCGTCATGCCCAGGACTGAAAAAAAATTCGTCTCGATAGTGGTGCTGATTATAGAGATTTTCCAAACGTAGCACGTGGCCGAAAGCATGGGGCACCCAATGAGGATTGAACTCACTATTCACTCGTAACTGTTTTAGCGAGACAAGCTTGCTAACCATTACACCACGCCGAGATACCCAGGTGGTACTGAATATAACAATCAGTTAAGTGACAAATGTTATATTTGTATTAATCCCAATAATATCTCTCCGAAAGCTAAGGTCCTCTTTTGTTCTAAGCAATATCTGTCACCTTACTATCACTTCTACTAATCTATTATTATTACTATCTACTATTACTAATCACTTCTAATCATATTTTTTTGAAAATATCTAGTGCTTTCCTATTTCAAAGATACTTAAATATTACTCTTTATTCGTCAAATCAGTCAAACGACACACCTTGAAGTTTTAAGTGGCTATATGTCTATAAATTTGAGATTTTGAAATTCAGGACTTTTCATAAGAATGCCTGACATTATGATCTACTTAAAAAGCTTCAAACTGGCATACTGGATATTAATTTGAGATTTCCAAATTCAGGACATTTTATCTACTATAACCAAACCCAGACTTTGGAAGAACTTGAAGAACGAATACAAGAAATTATATCATCCAAACCACAAGAGCTCTTGGGGAAATCAGTTGACACGATTCCTGGACGGCTCGAGAAGCTGGTAACGAAATCTGGTGGCCAGATCGAATTTTAAATAACGCCTCATGCCAAATGCTTTTCTTTCGTATCCATTACTTGTAAAAATTATAGTTAATAAATGAATTACAAGTATTTTAAAATGAGGAGTTACTTTTCAATAACCTCTCTCACACACACACACACACACACACACACACACACACACACACACACACACACACATATGTTTATTGCTGGATGCAATCGTTAGGCCTGACGATTGTGTCCAACATGAAACAGCTTGTCGCCTCTGAGTGTTGACTTCAGTGTTCACTTTTATATTTATATTTACATACGCTCTATCTCTGATATTGAGCACTTTATCCCATAAATATAGCACACCTGAAAACTATATTTCTTCATATATATATATATATATATATATATATAGAAAAAGTTTCAAATTGAAAATTATAATGTTTTATTTTATGAAAGTATTTATTTATTTATATATATATTTGATATTTCAAATTGTCCTCAATTTTTCATCAGAAATAACTGTTTGTTACAAATAAATTAAAATTACTGTTTGTTAGCAAGTAGCGTCCTTCGCGAGACGCGGACGTCACGTGATATGGAACGTCACTGTTCGGATATTCCTAACTTAAATCTAACTGTCATAAATATTTAAAACAATTTTTTACTATATCTAAAAAAAAAAAAAAAAAAAAAAAATTGCTTAACTATTGAAATATTTATAAAGATTTAAAACACCTAAGTCCCTATTCAACCCTAGTTTATGTGTATTTAATTTTAAAATCAATATGTTTTTTTTTTTTCTGCGTGTGAATGTGGAAGTAAAATCGGAATCTATTAATAAACATTTGCAGTTTTCTAATGTGTGTCCTGATTGATTGTAGTGTTTAGCTATGGGGGAATAAGGGTTGTTTTGACGTATTGTTTGTTTATGGTTATTAAAACGAAATCTAAAATTGTTTCCAGATTCACCAATATACCCACTATTAGGACATAAGTTGCAGAATAAATAATAGTTTACGTTATGGGTATCGCAGGTGAGGTTAGGTGGCTGTATCCTGATATTGGTGTTGGGTACGGAAAATGTATTAGCTATTATTAAATGTTTGCAAACTAAGCAACGAGGTTTGTTACATTTGTAATTTCCTGTTTGGTTTCTATTGTTTAGATATTTGGTAGAGGTGAGGATAGCTGATAAGTTAGGTGATTGTTTCATTGCATTTATGGGTGGTTTATCAAAAATGTCTTTGATCTTGTTGTCTAATTGGAGGTTCTTGTAATCATTTTTTAAATTGTGAATAAGTGTGTGGGAATATTGATTGTGGTTAAAAACCATGGGAATCCGATTGTTGTTTTATTTTTCTTGTATGTGAGAAGTGTGTTACGATTTATCAGGATAGTTTTATTTAGTGCTTCTTTTATTATTTTTATTGGGTATTTGCATTTTAGGAATTGTTTTGTTAAGTTATTAATGTTGTACAGAAAATCTAAATGGTCTGAGCATATGCGTTTGATTCTTAGAAATGAGCTGTATACAATAGATTTTTTTTAATTTAAAGGGATGACAGCTGTTAAAGTGAAGGAATTTATGTTGGTTTTGTGGGTTTGTTGTATAGACTGGTAGAAAGTGTATGTTTGTTTATTTTTATCATAACGTCTAAGAAAGGGATGGATGTGTATGAGTGCTCCATGGTAAATTTAATTGTATCGTGGAAATATATATATATATATATATATATATATATATATAAGGGGCGGTTGTCTGTGTGTGTATGTGTTCCGCTTAAACTAAAAGACTACATTAATTAATGACAAAGTAAATATATATAATACCACCCAAGCCAGCTTTTTATAAAAAAATTACCATTGTATGACTTGTATTTACGAAGATATTTTAAAATTAAAATGCATTAGAATTCATTTAAAATTCTCAGAATTAAAAAGTAAAAACGAACGGTAATAATTCTTATTCCTGATTATGACTACCGTTTATTTTTCTATTCTGGTTATATTTTCAAAAAGCTATACATGTATATATTTTTAAAATTCCTATTCTCTTGAATTTATTTTCACTCCTAAATTAAAATACCTAAATAAAGTAAATAAGCTTAAATTAAGATATATTTAAACATATTTTATTTAATAATTTTTCAACCAAAAACTATAGCGAGCCTTGCTTCTTCGAAAAATAATTATTTACTATTTATTTCTGGAGGGGATTATTATTAATAAAAATGTAAACAAACTTAAATTAAGATATATTTAAAGTTGAATTTATTTTCGCATCTATAGTAAATAAATCCGTAACTTTAAAAAATGAATATTAAAATTAAGTAAATTTTTAAAGAAGAATATTAAATACAATTATTTGACAAAAAGTTTAATATTTATTTATTCAAATATTCGAGAGAGAGAAAGAGAGAGAGAGAGAGAGAGAGAGAGAGAGAGAGAGTCAATGTGTCCGGCTACAAAATAAATATACAGACAAACCTCTCATCTACGGACGCCCATCAATGGACTTCGCTCGCAATGGACAAAATCCGCAGGCAAAATAAAAAAAAAATCTGCAAGAAAATACTTCCAAACCGTCAGAGATGTATTTCAAAATTCGCGGACTTAGCGGAACGATTCGTATTAGTTTTCAAAGTGACCGCTTGGCGGCGGTAGCGTGCCTTTCAGTTGTAAACAAAGACGGAAAGTACGATACATTAGCGTGTACGTGAGAAAGTAGCTGTTAGAAACCTATTATTTTTGTTATTTTGATTAATAGATCTATATGAAGTATATATTTATTTATGCCATATATACATGTTTATAGCATTTACATTATGATCATAACTACTGGTCGTTACTATAGTGGTTTTATAACTCAAAAATAATCCCTTCCCTCTACGGACAATCGGCTTTAACGAACACCCTCCCCTATTCGTCCGTTGATGAGAGGTTTGTCTGTATATACAGACCAACCTCCCCTAATTTTTATTTAAGTTTT
Source organism: Acanthosepion pharaonis (assembly GCA_903632075.3). NCBI lineage: Eukaryota > Metazoa > Mollusca > Cephalopoda > Sepiida > Sepiidae > Acanthosepion > Acanthosepion pharaonis. The sequence goes on from CAHIKZ030005507.1 coordinate 1,728,567, forward strand.
TTTTTTCTTTTCAAACACAAATATAACTTGAAATTTAAACATAATCTCTTTTCAAAACTAAATTCTTGCTTTTAATGTCTTTCAAATTAGTTAGTAATCAAATTCATTTTCGGAGAAATGTTTGCTTTTTTAATGTAATGTTTAAAAGTAAAAAAAAAAAATAAATCTAAATTCCCCTGCAAAATAAATTGTAAATAATTATTTTTCGAAGAAGTAAAGCTTGCTTTTTTGCTTGAAAAAATGATTAAATTAAAATATATCTTAAATATATATCTTTATCTATTTTTATTAATAATAATTTGAAAAAGGTTAATGAATATTTATATAAGTTTGATTTGTTTGAAAACATCATTAACAAAGCATTTATGTCAAAAAGTAAAGTGTCTTTTTGAATTAAAATATGGGGATGCTCAGCACACAAAGCACCAACCCCGGTCGCGGCAAATAGTAGTGTGGTATTTTGTCTTAATTTTTGTAATTTTGTAACAAATCAAAAAATAATTACATTTAATTTTTTAAAGATAGAATAAAAAATTATTATTTTCCATAAGATGGCTGAAAAAATATCAATAAATTGTCAATAATAAACTATTATTCAGAGATCTTCCGAGCAACGCCGAGAATCCTCGCTAGTATATATATATATATATATATATATATATATATATATATATATATATATATATATATATATATATATAAAAGAAAAGAACAGTAAGATATAAAATCCGGTGTTCTTATAGATATTTTTATTTTTACAAAATAGTGCTCAATGTAAATTTACAGAGCATTAATATTATAAATTAATTAATTTAAAATATGGTTTTTTTCGCTACACAGTTCCAACCATGTTTCAAAAATAGAAGCTAAAACCCCGAATTTAATTTTGCAATTAAATTAAAAAAGCATTAGTTCCATTTCATCTTCAAGCGAATTTTGGAGTAACTTTTAAAAATTACCGGGTTTTAAAGACACAGCTAAAATCACGTTTCCATGGTTACAGAATATTCTACTTAAATTGAACAAGGGATGTCTAGATTTTCCTTATGTCAGTATCATTGTATCAGTTATTAGCTACAATTTGGTAAGGGGTAGGGATGTATTTTACAATGAAACCTGACATCAGTTGAATGGATGTCGTCTGAAGGTTTTTTTTTTAAAATTGTTAACGGTAAAAAAATTTCAACGTCATTTTTTAAATTTAAAGATTTACTCATAGTAAGTAAAATTATTTTTCCATATCAAAGTATATGTAAATTACAATTTTTTTTTTATTTTTTTTTTAATGATATTTTAAAATTTTAAAGTGGTAATTTTAAAATTGTAATTAAAATTGTAGTTAAATAAAATGAATTATAACCTGTTCTTTGTACATACATATGAAACTTTATTACTTAGGTTACATATATTTAAAATAAATAAATAAATTAATTAATAAATAAAGATTACTAAATCTGAGAAATAACTTAGCTAGTTTTGTAGTAAGTTCCATTAATATTACTTAAATAATATTTAAATATAAAAGTTTAAAAATTGTATTTACATATACTTGGATATGGAAAAATAATTTTATTTACTGAGTAATTTTCCTTCTGTTATAAAGTAATATAGTCTATTAAAACTAACAATGAAAATATTTAAAAATTTTAAAGTTGTAATTTTAAAATTGTAATTAAAATTTTAGTTAAATAAAATGAATTCTAACCTGTTATTTATACATACATATGAAACTTTATAACTTAGGTTACATATATTTGAAATAAATAAATTAATTAATAAATAAAGTTTACTAAATCTGAGAAATGACTTAGCTAGTTTTGTAGTAAGTGCTATTAATATTACTTAAATAATATTTAAATTTAAAAAAAAAAAATTGTAATTTACATATACTTTGATATGGAAAAATAATTTTTCATATAATATGAGTAATTTTCCTTCTTATAAAAAGTAATATAGTCTATTAAAACTAAACAATGAAAATATTTTAAAATTTTAAAGTTGTAATTCTGAAATTGTAATTAAAATTGTAGTTAAATTGAATGAATTCTAACCTAAATGTCTTTTAAATAATACTACAAGCACTAAAAAGAATCCAAATAAAAAAACAAAACAAAAAACACCTATAGTAAAATAAAATTAATATGAAATGCCATAAGATGTAAGCTTTTGAATGACCCATGTCCTTAGTACTTACATGAGAAACATTATAATACTAGGTTTATATATAAAATAAAAGTTTACTAAATCAGTGAAATTAAGTAACCATTTTTGCCGTCATAGTCATAAATTAAAAAAAAAAAATGTAACCTCACATACATACTTAAACTTGATGTTAAAATAATCCTACATAATATAATGGATTCTAATACATTTAACTGTTCTTAAAAAGAATATAGTAAAATAAAAATTAAAAAGGAGAATATTTCAAATCGTAGTTAAATAAAAAGTATTAGAAAAAAAAAAAAAAACGAAAATCTTTAAATTTAAAAAATGACGTTGAAATTTTTTTTACCGTTAACAATTTAAAAAAAAAAACATTCAGACGACATCAATTCAACTGATGTCAGGTTTCATTGTAAAATACATCCCTACCCCTTACCAAATTGTAGCTAATAACTGATACAATGATACTGACATAAGGAAAATCTAGACATCCCTTGTTCAATTTAAGTAGAATATTCTGTAACCATGGAAACGTGATTTTAGCTGTGTCTTTAAAACCCGGTAATTTTTAAAAGTTACTCCAAAATTCGCTTGAAGATGAAATGGAACTAATGCTTTTAATTTAATTGCAAAATTAAATTCGGGGTTTTAGCTTCTATTTTTGAAACATGGTTGGAACAGTGTATGAAAAAAACCATATTTTAAATCAATTAATTTATAATATTAATGCTCTGTAAATTTACATTGAGCACTATTTTGTAAAAATAAAAATATCTATAAGAACACCGGATTTTATATCTTACTGTTCTTTCTTTTTATTTATATACATACTCTTGCTTCTAATCAAAGTCGAGGACTCTAATCAATTAATTTATAATATATATATATATATATATATATATATATATATATATATGTGTGTGTGTGTGTGTGTGTGTGTGTGTGTGTGTGTGTGTGTGTGAAGAAATATACTCTTAAGGTGTGCTATATTTATGGGATAAAGTACTCAATATCAGAGATATTTCAGCTGTTTCATGCTAGACTCAATCGTGTTGACTTCAATGTTTACTTATATATATATATATATATATATATATATATATATATATATATATATATATATATATATATTGTCATCCACAGACAGATTGTTTTCTAGGTGAAGACCGGGTTTCTTGGAGAGTTGGTATTGCTGACGGCGTCAACATCTTCTATGAGGCATCACAAAAATATAACTGAAGAGAGGGGTTCGGAAGGGATTCCTAAATTGCCATGAGGTGCCAACCTGGCCATGTGCCGAATGCAATCGAATATCTGTCCAAGGCGGCTCTGCTCAGTCACCAGAAATCACACCAACACCAACAATTTATTGTATATGACGATTTCGTAATGGAATGCTTTGAATGCCTGACACACACTAGGGGGGTGCAAGTCCCTGTTGGGCCTGACAAGGCATATGATAAGGCACATTGGAAGTGATGATGATCAAAGTCAATTTCCACCAACCGGAGATGATTTGACATGCCATATATGTGACGAGAAATGCAAGTCGATGGCTGAACCACTGTCGTTCACACAGCTGATGAATGCAGTGCTGTGGGAGGAGGGTTAAATGAAGGCCTGGACATGTCAGTGAAGGTTATACTCGCTTTTCATATACATATATACATATCCCATCTCTGTCTCTCTCTTAATGCTATATAAGGATATTTTTTCATGGTTAGATGTGTTTGAGTTAGTACCCGTTTTTTTAATTTTATTAAACAGTGAAATTAATAACATCCGCTCTAAATTTGATAAGTCCTACTAAACACAAAATTTTACCTACGAGGGAACTGGAAACTGTATCCCTATTTTTGTCCAAAGTTTCCCTCTACATATCAGCCACAGAGCTAGCCTGGCAGAGAAAGGTTACATTTAACTATTTAAAGAAAGTACATCTTTCTTGTCAGGACTGCTATAAATCTCTATCTGATCCTCAGTTTCGTACCCAGGACATAAACAGCAGCCATTTTTCTAAGGCATTTTTCATCCGACCTTATTTCTTATTACAATAAACGTTATTTTGAGTGGGTACCCATGTGCGAGTTGCTATCTTTTTTTTCTTTTCTTAATCAGTTAAATTAATAACAATCAGCCTAAATTGAGAAGTCCTACTAATGTAAAACAGAATGGCGACAGTCGGTTTCACGTGTGGACGTAAATTTCATGCCATGTCTGAAGATTGTGTCCAAGCATGAAACAGACTATCGCCCTCTAGATTTTAACCACAGTGTCCACTTCAATATATATATATATATATATATATATATATATATATATATATATATATATATTGAACAATAAAAAAATATTAAAAATTAAAATCTTCAGACACACTGGGTTGTAGATTAATATTCTTTCGTTTTTTTTATTATTATTTCATTTAGATTCCTCGACTAGTTTCGGCCAAAATGGCCATCATCGGGAGAAGAAATATTTCTGCTTGCTGGTAGGAGTGAACTACAGAAATGAATGTCTTGATGGAGAAAATGAACTTTTGTCTGTAGTTTTCATTTGTTTTTTTTTAGTTTTTTTTATCTTTTTAACATGAATCTTTTAACATTCCTTGTGTTGGTCAAACAGTCTCTTTTAAGTTGTTATTTGAGATAAGCGCTGGATGGATCCATGCTTCTCTGAATCCCCTTGGTCGGTTTGACAGTTTTATTGGTCCTGGAGAGGGGATGTGTCTCTGTTTAGTGTTTGTGTGTGTGTTATTTGGCTCATTAGGGAGTGAGTGAGTATGATGTGTGTAAGTGTGTATATTCGTTTGGGTGTGAGGCCTCAACACCTCCGTAAGCATGTCTGTCTTGTGTGGGTGAGAAATGTGGGTAGGTTTTGATTTGTAGTGTTATATATTAGTACTATCTATATTGTTAAATTTATGGTTTAGCCCGGCTGGATATTGTGTTTTTAGACGTTGTATCCACTTATTTTCATGGGACTCTAAAATCTTTCTAATATTATCTGCTCTGAACTATATATATATATATATATATATATATATATATATATAGTGTGTGGGAACAAATATTCGTACATATACAAATTATTAATTTATTGTATTTACAGCTAATGAATAAACATACTTTTCATAAAATTAACTGTACACAGATGCATAATAACAAAATACGCATAGAAAAACAGAAACAATTGATTTAATAGAAATAAATCCTATTTATCCATTTTAATTGGTGAAAAAATATTCGTACAATACAGAAAAAAGAATAAATAATCTTTACTTAATACTTTGTAGAATACCCATTATTCACTTTCTACAGCAACCAAACTCTTCTTGTAGTTCTAAATTAATGATTTGCAAATTTTAGTTAGTGTTTTGTTCCATTCTTCTTCGCATATGGTCTTCAGATCCGGGATGTTTGTTGAAGCTCTCGATTGTATTTGAATTTTCAAATAACGCCACAATTCTTGATTGGGTTTAAATCTGGGAAGTGATTTGTCCATTTCAGGATATTTAGATTATTTTCAGCAAATCATTTCCAGTGCTTAAGATCATTATATTGTTGGAAGATCCAATCAGGAAGAATTTCAAGTTTTTTTAACCGAAATCATTAAATTTGTTTTAAAATATTTTAATATGATGCGGCATTCTTTCTAACATCAGTTACTCCCAGTACCTTTTGCAGAAAAACATCCCCAAACCATGATCCTGCTACCACCAAATTTCACAGTTGGAACTCTGTTCTTTTGTTTGAAGAAATCGCCATCTTTCCTTCATACAGGATTTCTAGAATTATGTACAAACAACTAAATTTTGGTTTCGTCTGTCCATAATACTCTTTCCTAATACGATTTTTCCTTATCCTTATGTTCACGAACGAATTTCAATCTGGCATCTCTGTGTCTTTTCAATATTAGTGGAGTTTTCCGAGGAGAGCATGACTTTAGATTGTTCATATGATTTCCATTGCTTATTGTCCGTTTAGTGACATAGATTTCTGATGAAAGCAAATTATCCTGCAACTAGTGACAAGTAACCATTTGTTTAATTTCATTCATTAATTTCCTCGAAGATCTTGAAGAAATCATTGGAGCACCTGTTTGTTTGTTTTTTACTTTATATTATTTTTTGGGGGGCGGGGGGTCCAACGTTTTTTGAGGTTTTTTTATACCTTGCAATGGTAGTAAAAAGAATATCCAGGTTGTCTGAGATTTTACTGGAACTTTTACCTTCGTTCCAGGGGTTTTGCGAATGTGTCAATTCTTTACCTCTTTCTATGATGATAACCTTCTTTCATGAATATCAATTACAAAATGTTCTGTTTGTATTTTTAGCCTAAAAATAACTCCTGATAACATTATTGAAACATTCTAGAATATTCCACTTGAATAATCTAGAGTATTAAAGCAATTTAAAAGTTTTAGAATCTGAATTTTGCATTGAACGAATACATTTTTGAACCATTAAAATAGATAAATGAGATTTACTTCTATTAAATCAATTTTTTTTTTTGCTTTCTATGCATATTTAGTTATTATGCATCTGTGTACAGTTAATTATATGAAAAGTCTGTTTATTCATTATATATATATATATATATATATATATATATATATATATATATATATATATATATAATAATGAGAAGCCACGTATACTTTCTTAATATGTATATATAGAAAAGTTTCAAATTGAAAATTATAATGTTTTATTTTATGAAAGTATTTATTTATTTATATATATATTTGATATTTCAAATTGTCCTCAATTTTCATCAGAAATAACTGTTTGTTACAAATAAATTAAAATTACTGTTTGTTAGCAAGTAGCGTCCTTCGCGAGACGCGGACGTCACGTGATATGGAACGTCACTGTTCGGATATTCTAACTTAAATCTAACTGTCATAAATATTTTAAAAATTTTTTTTTTACTATATCTAAAAAAATTGCTTAACTATTGAAATATTTATAAAGATTTAAAACACCTAAGTCCCTATTCAACCCTAGTTTATGTGTATTTAATTTTAAAATCCAATATGTTTCTTTTTTTTTTTTCTGCGTGTGAATGTGGAAGTAAAATCGGAATCTATTAATAAACATTTGCAGTTTTTCTAATGTGTCCTGATTGATTGTAGTGTTTAGCTATGGGGGAATAAGGGTTGTTTTGACGTATTGTTTGTTTATGGTTATTAAAACGAAATCTAAAATTGTTTCCAGACTCACCAATATATCACTATTAGGACATAAGTTGCAGAATAAATAATAGTTTACGTTATGGGTATCGCAGGTGAGGTTAGGTGGCTGTATCCTGATATTGGTGTTGGGTACGGAAAATGTATTAGCTATTATTAAATGTTTGCAAACTAAGTAATGAGGTTTGTTACATTTTGTAATTTCCTGTTTGGTTTCTATTGTTTAGATATTTGGTAGAGGTGAGGATAGCTGATAAGTTAGGTGATTGTTTCATTGCATTTATGGGTGGTTTATCGAAAATGTCTTTGATCTTGTTGTCTAATTGGAGGTTCTTGTAATCATTTTTTAAATTGTGTGGGAATATTGATTGTGGTTAAAAACCATGGGAATCCGATTGTTGTTTTTATTTTTCTTGTATGTGAGAAGTGTGTTACGATTTATCAGGATAGTTTTATTTAGTGCTTCTTTTATTATTTTTATTGGGTATTTGCATTTTAGGAATTGTTTTGTTAAGTTATTAATGTTGTACAGAAAATCTAAATGGTCTGAGTATATGCGTTTGATTCTTAGAAATGAGCTGTATACAATAGATTTTTTTAATTTAAAGGGATGACAGCTGTTAAAGTGCAGGAATTTATGTTGGTTTGTGGGTTTGTTGTATAGACTGGTAGAAAGTGTATGTTTGTTTAATTTTATCATAACGTCTAAGAAAGGGATGGATGTGTATGAGTGCTCCATGGTAAATTTAATTGTATCGTGGAAATTGTTGCAGAAAGTGAAAAAAAAGGTTTTTAATTTTTCTGATCCATGAGTCCATAGTAAGAAAATGTCATCAATATATCTAAAGTAATGTGATGGTTTATATTCTGAATTGTCTAGTATCTTCTTTTCTAGAATGTGCATAAAGATATTAGCATAACTAGGTGCCATTTTTGTGCCCATTGCTGTGCCACTAATCTGTAAATAGTGATTGTTGTTGAATTTAAAATTATTATGTGTTAAGATGAAATTTATTAATTGGCATATATCTGTAATTTGGTAGTTAGGTAATTTTTTGTTACTAAGGAACTCATAGCAAGCTGATACTCCTTCAACATGTGGAATGTTCGTGTAAAGGGACGAAACATCCATCGTTACTAAGATTGTATCATGGTGGACTAAGTTAATGTTTTGTAATTTGTTGAGAAAGTCAGTAGTGTCTCTAATATAACTAGGTATGTCAGGCAATAAAGGTTTTAGGATATTGTCTATGTACCCAGATATAAGTTCTGTGAGGGTACCAATGCATGATATTATGGGCCTACCAGGTGGCATGATTTTAAGGGTTTTTGAAATTTCATAGATGTTCTCTTCATTATTTGATTGTGTAATTTGATGTGGGTCGGATGAAAAAGTGTTAGGGTGTTTTTCTGAAAGGATTTTGGGGAGTTTATGTAGTTTTGGGATAGGGTAGAATGTTGCTGTTTTAGGGTTCTCAGGAATAAGAGATTTTATGGTATTTTTTATGTTGTGGTTCAGGTTCTGAGTGAGAAGTGATAATTCTGTTTTGAATGTGCTAGTTGGGTCTAGAGGTAAGGGTACATAGAATCTGTTATTTTGAAGTTGTGATTCTGCTTCTTTAATGTAGTTAATGTCATATCATTAGTCCCAACCTGGTATCTAAACTTTAGTCCCTTTCCCACCGCCGTTTTGCCTTTTCTACAAGTATTTTTTTTTTCATGGTGACTAGACTGCATGAATTTAAGCAAGATACTGGATTGACTACTAACCCTCACCATTTTACTGTTGAACTAGCAAAACGCAACCGTCAGTTCTATTCTAATAGTAACTTTTTCTCGCACTTTCCACCTGTGGAACTCCCTTTCCATTTTTTGCTTACTGCCACCTTCAAAAATTTAAATGCAACGCCATTGTAATTATTGTTCATTTTTGACACATTATTTCTTTTATCATATTTTCTTGCTTGTTAACACCTAGTAGTAGTATATGTAATAGTCTTAATTTGTCTGAATTACTTAGATGAAGCATTGTCATTATTATTAAATTTTTGACTCGTATTTCTTTCATCTGATTTTGTTGTTTGCTTACAACAAGTAGTAGTAGTAGTAGTAGTAGTAAATGTAATAGTCTTAAGTTGTCTGAATTTCTTACATTTTTGACTCGAATTTCTTTCGGATTAATTACTTGTTCGTTTACACTTAGTAGTAAGTAGGTCTGAAATTGCATGAATTTCTCACAGGAAAACTTGCCGATTATTAGTAGATTTTGAATAGTATTTTTTCATCTTACTTTTCTTATCTTTTCATCACGTCCTTTTACAGCTGTGCGTGGACACAATTACCGAACTTAAAAAATTCTCATCACTCAATAGTCACCTTCAACTTTGACGAGAAAAATTGTCTAGCATGACACAGTGAACTAACGTTCCTAGCTGCAGACGTAGAAATCGATTCGATATAATCTTTCTACATGATGTCATTGGCAAACGTGAGCCCGTGAAGTGGGGTAACGGATCATTCTCCTGGAGGCCAGCATCAGCAATGCCGATATGGGGGAAGGCGCAGAAAAGGGTTGTCTTAGATGATTAATCTTAAGCAGAAACGAAAAACGGCTTGACTTCTTTTATCGTGCACTTTTCCATCTTTGTCTATGTGCCGTGTCGCTTAGGGACGTGGACGATCATGGCTCTCCGTGTAATTCAATTCCTTCCAACCTCGTTCCGCCATCCAATCAAGCCAGTTCATCAGGTAGTGACTTGCTGTATTCCCCTGTCTCTTTTGCTCTCAATATATTCTGTGAGTGTCAAATTCTCCAAGCCTTCCATCTCGTCACGTTTCCATGGAATTTAAGCTGACTCTTTCTGATTCTGACCATATGTGTCCTTTTTTCGTTTTCTGCTTCGTTGCTTAGGCAACTTACTAGTTATTTGCTGTACCCCCTGCTACCTTTTACAAACTGCTACTTTTTTAACATTATACGTGATCTTGAGCCAGACTTAATATTATAAATGTCACTTTTACATAGAAACGTTAAAAGAAACATTGTTAAACAAATTAATTTTTGTGACTCTCAAAGTCGGAATTTTAAATATTTATTGATGTTTGCTGCTACGGGTTGCAAACTAGTACTGTAGCTCATTATCGTGGGCCAATCTAGATACCATAAGGTAAGATTCCTGATACTAATGTTCACTGTTATATATAAAAAATGAAAATGTTTGTACTTATTGAAAGACTAGGGATACTGTTGGTGGTATGCGTTTCGTTTCTCTGTTCCCTGTCTTTATACAAATCGAAGAAAACTGTAGAAAGTCTTGTAACCATGATCGTCAGGACTCCGCCTCGAAGCAAATCAGTTCATTTTAGCCTACGTGCTCTATTGCCGCTTTTTTATTTATTTATTTTTTTTTTTCGGTTTTATGCGATATCTTTGCGCGAAAAGCAATAATTACCTTCGATAAGCGTTCGTTGACCGACAGATAATTTTTTTCTTTTTCTTTTTTTTTTTTTAAATCTTAAAATGTTTCTTTCGTCTTCAGCCTTATTCTGAGGTCACCTGACTGCTGGGGGTCTACAAATATGTCAATGTAAGTTGAATTTAGCATTCCACAGGATCTGTGGGGAATCATAGACTTCGCCCAGGTTGAGTTAAAAATAAACTTTTCTAACCGTTCGTCTTTTTCCAAACCATCTCTTATGTTAGAACACGAGCATAAAAAAAGAGTCTAGAATACGCTTGTCTTCGTTCAAACTGGCGTCCTGGGTATAAATTACATCAGCGTCCTGTGTAAGGCGATAAACTACGTCCAACGGCAAGACCTCTGATCAAGAGGTTTTGAGGAGCGTGGAACCACCTCTTAATTGCAGGTATTCCCAGGTACACCCGCCCCGGGGTGGTAGCACCTTTTGGGGCCCCAGCTATGGCCAAATAGTTAACCACGAAACTGGGGTAAATACACTACGAAATTGTAAAAATAGGTTTTAATACGAGAAATACTTTATAAAAAAAATTATTATCAGCAATAAATATTTGAAGAAAAAAACTATTACCAGCATTATATTTTTGAAAAAAAAAAATACCAACAATACATTTTCGAAAAAAAATATTACCAGCAATACATCTTTGGAAAAAAATATTACCAGCAATATTTTTTTGAAAAAAATTATTACCAGCAATACATTTTTGAAGGAAAAATTATTACCAGAAATAGATTTTTGACAAAACAAAACATTACCAGCAATAAAAACTTTGCCGGCATTAAATAACTCATTGAGGTTGATATGCCATACACCTAACGAAATCAAACCAAACCGAGCAAACTTCTACAAACTGTTTCTCCTGGTCTCCTGATGCTGGTCTTTAGTAAGTAGGTTTTTTAATACAATCCATTCTCAGTCACTTCTATTTTATGGGTTCAAATGGAATATTTCTACCATGTCTTAAGCTGGAGCTGCCCAGTCCTTGAAGGACTTCAAAAGCGGTTACGCCGGCAAAACCTTACTAAGCTCTGGCTATTTTAATTACAAATGACCAGGCGAGCTACATTCCTTACCGCCACCAGTCAAAACCACCACAGATAGGACACGCCATACTACGTATTTCAATTAAACTCACCCTCCTTCAATTCGTATTCCATTGGCAAGGAAGAAGTTCCATTCAGCTTCTTTTCTAGAACGGTTACTTTGTGGAACTGACTCCTTAAAACAGTTGTTCTGAAACTTCTTTTTTTCTCTGGGCCGTATTTTCGGAATTAAAATTCACTCACGCCTAACCAAATTTTATGTAATAAAAAGGACATTTAAAAATAAAAATTATATATAAGAGGGTTAAAAGGGAGATAAAATAAATAAAATATAAAAAGGTTTAAAAGATAGATAACCGCGGATCCGAAACCAGAATATTGTCTTTGATAACTCTCTCCTACAATTTGCAGACTTTAGTTACAATAGTCTTAATACTTGATATAATGCAAAAATCTCACAATAATAAAATCGGTTAATAATTATTTATAACTATTTATACTGGGACCCATGCATGTAATTACAAGTAATCCATAATAATATTTAAAATTTTGAAATCATATTTGTTTTGGGCATATGAATGTTTTGAAACAAGTTCTAAATCTTCGATTGTCTTTCAATCGTTCCACTTCACTTGTTATCCTCTTCCACCGCACCTATAAGGCGTGCTGCAACGTTTGGGAACCGCTGACCTACTGGATATGTCTCCCCGATTAATAGTAATGGCTGGCCGCTTGTATCCGAATATTCTCTCTTCTAGGGCGGCTAGCCAATTGCTATTGCAGGCTATGCTCAGGCATTTTTTTTTTTGTTGTTGAAAACCTACAGCTTCCACCTGTAAGTATGGTAAGCGGACCTTAGTTACAGTTTCTGGGAGAGAGCGTATTATCTGGCGTGATCAACAGTCTAAACAAGGCCAGCCTGCTCAAGCACTCGGTCACAATGACTTGAGCCTTGATGCTAGCTCAAACATCGACGGCTCCCAGTCAGTTTCGTCTATTCAATTTCCCTCACAAGGCTTGGGTCGACCCGTAGATTAGTTTTCAGTCACTCTCCAAAGATGCTGCCTGTTGTGATGGCCTCTACAGACTGATACGATCAAGAAGTCACGTTCCTGAGAAATCGTCCATAGTACAATTCGAACCCAGGTCGTAAAATGAACGTTCTAAACACTAAAGCACGTGCCCGATCAATAAAATTTAGACCCTCTTCAAGTCTGGGGTTAATCGTTTTCTATCCTACATAACATGCATTACTTACTCTCACATTGTACACCTTACAACAGGATCATTTATTAACCCTTTACTTAGAGTGTCTTTTGGGTATTTTATTGGGTGTCACATTAGTATAAAAATAGCAGAATAGACACTTCTCTTTAGTCTTGGGTACATGTCAGTCGTGGGAAAGGACAACACTGAATTTAAAACCGCAGAGACAGAAAACCGCATCACTTTACCAAGATGTCTTTGCTATTTGCATATAATAAAGAAGATCAGCAAATGGAGAATCACGATTGACGACAATAAAAAAAGGATTTCTCCTTTTCTAGACCAGAGATTCTCAATATGGACCATGAGGTCCAGGTAAAATTTCTGGTGGTCCACAAAAAAAAAAAATAGCAAATTGGGAGTCCATGGTAATATTTCAGTGGTCCATTTCACATGCTAACGTAGAAAAAGAAAGCTAAAAGCATATTTTATGAATACAAACAAAAAAGATCAGGTTTATTCATATGATTTAGGGCAGAGGTTCTCAACTGGATTCATGTAACATTACCGGGGGTCCCCACAAAAAAATAGCAAATTGGGCGTCCATGGTAATATTTCAGTGGTCCACAAAGCAATTTCACTTTGGAACAATTGTTACAACTGAGACTTGGAATTTCTACATTAATCTACGCTTTATAAAAATCCCCAAAATAAACTATCAGAAAAAGAGATCAAGTGATGTAGATTAGCGATCGTTTGATTGTAAAAGTTGAATAAAAACTGAGAAGGATATATAAAGGAAGGATTATATATAGGGTGACTGAAAAGTAACTCCATATTTTATGTATGAGTGGCCAGACAGGAGTTCTGACTTAAAACCCTATGATTTTTTTCTTTGGGATTTGTTAAAGGAGGAATTCTACTATACCTAACTTGAAAGAACTTGAAGGGCGAATACAAGAAGTTTTGTCTTCCGTACCACCAGAGTTCCTAGTGAAATCAGTTAACATCATTTATGGACGGCTCGAGAAGCTGGGAGAAAAATCATTCTAAACACTTTTCTTTTATATCCATTTCTTGTATAAATTATAGTTGATAAATAAATAAAAAAGTATTTCAAAATTGAGAATTACTTTTTCAATCGCCCTGTATATATAAAGGAAAATTATATACAATTTTTCAACATATAAAAAAAAAATAAAATAAACATTTTTATCGAATTATTATGAGGTGGGGTCCACCGAAACAAATTAAGAGTTAAAGTGGTCCATGGGGGAAAAATGGTTGATAGCCTCAGCTCTAGACTGAAAAAATATATACAATAAGTTGTCCGAGACGTTGTATTAACATGGAAAGCAAAAGAACATGCGGTCAGTCATCCAAACAAATTTTTAATCAAATACTAATCTGTAAAAGTCCCTTGACTTAAAACAAGTGACCAAAAGGTAAGGTAGCAAAGTAAAGAAAGAAGAAGGGACTACTTATCAATTGTAAGAAGACAGAATGCTTTGCTTTGAGAAAGAAGGTTCATCCTTCTAGGTATGAGTTTTAAAATGGCGACGTCAAAATAAAACAAGTACAGAAATTTAAGCGGGAAATATTATGGCAGACATATGGAAAAGATGTTATAACAGACTTATGCAAAACATGATACTGATGTACAAAAACGCATTGGAATATGCCTTCCAAAACCTAAAGAAAGCATTAAGAAATAGGAAAATTGCGTTACTAGCAAAGGCCAGAGTAATCATCTGTGATGTAATATCAATCCTACTGTATGGCGGTTAATCCTGGAAAACGTCATCACAGATGAAGAGGAGAGTTGAGACAACAGACGTTGTTCTACAGTAGGATGTTGAGAATACTATGGCTAGAACATGTAAGTAAAGTATTATTTTTAAGGAAAGTGGGAACGAAAGGACACTTCTGTTTAGGATCGTAGGCAGACAGTTGAATTTTCTGGAACACATAATAAGGAAGGAAGGCTTGGCGAATTTGATGCTCAAAGGGGATACTGAAAGAGGGGCAGATGGAAACCGCGAGTAACGTAAGTTACTTAAAGCTCCAAATGATGGAAAGCTGTGGAGAATCATGATCGCCCACGTCTTGAAGTGACACGGCACACAAAAGATGAATATCAAAATACATGCATATACTCAGTTTCGTCTCATCTGGCACAAGACTACCATCAAGGGGGCTTTCGACGAAAGTCAGCCAGCCATTTGCACAATCTCAAAGCTGCCTCTTTCTTATACTAGGTATGTCTTCTTTCTGTTTCCATTTTCCTTAAGACTTATTCGTTACTTACGCACTCCGACTGTGGTACAGTCCTGGGTATGACGATAAACTACATCCTGCAGCAAGACCTCTCATCTGGAGAGTGAAAGTTTCGAAGAGCATGGAACCACCACATGATTGCTATTCTTCTTAGGCCCATACAGACCAATCCAGGATGGTAGCATGTGTTAGCATCCTAGTTATGGACAAATAGTACCCCCTCAAATACAAAACAAAACACTATGAAAGTATGAAAATAGATTTTAGTAGTAAAAGTACCAGCAATATATGTACACACACATACATAGTATATATATATATATATATATATATATATATATATATATATATATATATATATCAAATGAAAGAAAGAACAGGGTAAAATCCACAGTTCGTAGCATTTACTTTTAAAAAAAAACTTAGTAAGTTACTTACCATCTGAAGAAGTACTATCTTAGTAATAGTATTGAAACATGAAATTTTTTGTGCAGCGATTTCAAAAAATTTTTTTTATAATGACATATAATATATATATATATATATATATATATATATATATATATATATATATATATATATATGACCTATACGGTTTATATAGAGAATTACCAACAATACATTTTATAGCAAAATGATCAGTACGTCTTCTATAGGTGAAGACATACAAAGTTACACGGGCGGGAAGTGTGAGAAAAGACAATGTTGGAGTAGAATTGGTAGTTACATCTAGCTGTTCCAAAAGTAACAGTTTGGGACCTCGATGTTAATCTAGTCACACGCTGAAATTCATGTAGTCCGGACACCAGTGAACAAAAGCTCGTGAGAGCAGTTGCTATGAAAACCTTTGTAGAAAAGACAGAGGGAAGCCGCGTCATGTCAAAATATTTAGTTTAAGCCATAAAACTGTATTCAAAATATTTAGATTTCTACATTAAATAACGCATAGTAGTTGATATGCCGATAAACAAAATCAATGAACCAACCTTATGTGGCATGCTCAGTATTCTTTCTGTAGAACGACGTTACTGTTGACGCAAGTCTTGTCTTCAATTATGAAGAAATTACTCAGCATTTTACGCCATATTAGAGGGCTGTTATTAGGCCCAAATCGTTAGATATTTTCTTAGGATTCTAACAGTCTAGTGCAAGTTTATTTAGTGATCTCTGCAGTGAAGTTTGGTTGATTACTTTATCCATTCATTTTTACGGCTTATCAACCCATTGTATGCTATTTAAAGCCCTCGAATAATCTTCTCAATCATTTGTGAGATTTTCTTGCAAAGCACCGCTTTAAGATTGGTGCTCAATAAGATATTTATCCTTGTAAGGCGCCCCTAAATTTCCTAGCGTTCCTATAGATTTTGTCCAATTTTATATGCGTTTTAACTGACGCGTTTCTCGTCACCCGATTTCTTTTGATCGGCAACCGTTTGAAACTAGCTCTCTCTCGGTGCAAATCGCTCAGAATTTTTCCGGATGGGGTGACCTATAGTGACTTTGCCATTTATTTTACTCGGTCAGCGCGACATAACTTCATACGACGCGTCCAGATCGATTTAATGCACTTGGGGTACTTTTACTGTGAATCCTAACAAAAGTGTCAAAGAAGAAGAAAAAAATTTGAAAAAAGGGAAAACTAACCTAAAAACTCGATCAAAATGAATTTAAAAACGAAGAAAAAAAAAAGATAAAAAGGTTAATGCAAATGATATAAGAAAAAAATGTAGCGTAAATGATTGACGGACTTTGAAATGTATTATGGGGGAATTAGATGGGAAGAAAAAATCGAGAGTAAATGAAATTCAAGTGAAAAATGAAATGAAAAATGAAGAATTAGGATGAGTTAAAAATCAAAGAGCAAAGGAGAAATGTGTAAAGAAAAAAATGAAAGAAAGAAGTAAATAAAATGAACAAGAGAAGGAAAGAAAAAAGAAAGAAAAAAGGAAAAGAAAAATTCCAAAAAATAAAAGAAAAAAGAAAAAGGAAGAAAGAAGAAAAGACAAGAAGAATGAGAAAGAAAGAAAGAAAGAAAGAAAGAAAATGCAAATGAATAAATAAAGGAAAATCCTAAAAGAGAAAAGAGAATGTAAGAAAGAAAAAGAAAAGAAAGAAAAATCCAAAAAATAAATAAAATGAAAGAAAGAAGGAAGGAAAGAATGAAAGAGATAAGGGAAGAAAAAGAAGGTAAGAAAGAATGAAAGAGAGAAGGGAAGAAAAAAGAAGGAATGAAAGGAAAAAGAAAAATTTCAAAAAATAAAATGTAGTAACAAAAAAAGAAAAAGAAAAAAGAAAGAAGAAAATACCGGAAAAATGACAAAGAATGAAAAAAGAAAGAAAGAAAGGATCTGAAAGAGTGAATGAAGGTAAAAACACGCAGAAATGACTGAAAGAAAAACGAAAGAAACTAGAAAGAAAGAAAGAAAGAAAGAAAGAAAGAAAGAAAGAAAGAAAGAAAGAAAGAAAGAAAGAAAAAGAAAGAATTAAAAAAATCAAAAAAATAATTGATAAAAGAAATAAAGAAAAATTATGAAAAGAAAAAAGAAAGAAGGAAAGAAAAAGAAAGAAAAGAAAAATCCCAAAGAATAAATGCTAAAATAAATAAAAGAAAAACCTAAAAACGCCGAAAGAAAGAATGAAAAAACGAAAGAAAATCCTAAAGAATAAATGATGTTAGAAAGGAAAACCATAAAAAGAAAGAAAATTGGTAAAAGAAAGAAAGAAAGAAAGAAAGAAAGAAAAAAGTGAAAATAAGAAGGCGAGAAAGAAAGTAAGAATTGAATGTTGACAAGCCAGGAAAAATTAGTCAGGAAATGTCTTCAAAAAGCGAATGATCGCCTAATCTGATAAGTATTTAAGTGTTAATTACGCAAGAAAGAAACAAATGGAATTTGACGAAGAGAAGGAAGGAAAAGAAAATTTAAAATAATAATAATAATAATAATAATAATAATAATAATAATAATAATAATAATAATGAAAGCCTATTCAGCCATAGCTGATAACGCATGAAGTGTTACTTACATGATAGATATTTTCAGGATCAAACCAAACATTCAGTTCTAACGTTTCTTCTCTATCTGACCCGGACCTCTTAACCTTATCGACTCCACCTTGGCATCGCCCCCGCACTCACCGACCTCCACCTATACAATTGCATTTTGATAAAATCCTGAGAGGCTTCGTGTGTTTTATTCAGGGAATGGAATGCATAGGACTTCGAACTGGCGATCGACATCATTCTCACCCGCACCTCACCCTTGCAAGCAGGCATACATGCTCACACACCTACGACGAATAATAATAAAGACAACCTGCTTATGTGTACACTTCAGTGGTGTCAAGGGTCCATTCTAGTAAAAACCAAGCATTGCAAATGCTGATTTTCAAGGTAGATTCGTTTACCGATATCCATGTGCCCAAGCACAGGTGTGTACACGCCACCAAGATAGATTCTTTCTCTTGTGGACCACCCGCTAGTGTCAGTAGTCGATCCCAGTTACAAAGCAAGGATGTAGAATGCTGATTTTAAAGGTAACATGAAAGAAAATAAGAAAAAGAAGAAATAAAGAAGAGAATATCAGAAGAATAAGAAAGAAAGAAAGAAAGAAAGAAAGAAGGAAAGAAAATCCAAATGAATAACTGATAGAAGAAATAAAGGAAAATCCTAAAAAAGAAAGAAAGAAAGAAAAGAAAAGAAAAAAATCCCCCAAAAATGAATGATACAAGAAATAACAGAAAATCCTAAAACAGAAATTAAAGAAAGAAGGAAGGAAAGTATGAAAGAGAGAAGGAAAGCAAAAAAGAAGGAAGGAAAGTATGAAAGAGAGAAGGAAAGCAAA
Organism: Acanthosepion pharaonis; assembly: GCA_903632075.3. Taxonomy (NCBI): domain Eukaryota; kingdom Metazoa; phylum Mollusca; class Cephalopoda; order Sepiida; family Sepiidae; genus Acanthosepion; species Acanthosepion pharaonis. The sequence continues at coordinate 1,747,771 of CAHIKZ030005507.1, forward strand.
AAAGAAGGTAAGAAAGAATGAAAGAGAGAAAAGAAGAAAAAAAGAAAGAAAAATGAAAGCGACAAGGGAAGAAAAAAGAAGAAAAGAAAGAATGAAAGAGAGAAGCGGAAGTAAAAGAAAAGAATGAAAGAGAGAAAGAAAAAAAGGAAGAAAAAATCAATGAAAGAGAGAAGGGAAGAAAAAGAAAGAAAAGAAAGAATGAAAGAGACCATCAAGACAGATTATTTCTTTTCTGTACCATCCATTGGTGTCAGTAGTCGATCAAAGTTACAAAGCAAGGATGTAGAATGTAGAATTTCTTTCACATGTCCTGTATCCATAGCTTAATCTACGCTGCTATTTAACCCATAGCTGGGGGGAAATGGATTCATACCCTTTTTTTTGCGCGCGCGAAGTGAACGAAACTGAATCGAGGAAGAACTGAACTCCACACGCCGAATTCATCTTCTGCGTTTATAACCGTTAAACAACACGTCCCTTCAGTCCCGTACAACTTATATCTGTAAAGAATTAAGAATTGAGTTAATCAGACTTACTTACACATTCCTAAAAGAAATATAAAAAAAGGGGTCATTATTTTTGTAAGTGCCAACAGCTCGGATTTCTAATGTTTATTTTAAAAGAAACCAACCCTACTCGCGCATATGCAAGTTATATAACACTTATTCACCTGGAAAGGGTCAGAGACGATGTAAATTCTAAATTAATGTTTCGTTCAGCTTGCGCTAATACACTTCAAAAAAAGTATAAATCCATATATAGGTAAAATAGCAATGCAGACGAGGCTTTCTAGGCTTGAGTGGCAACCAGTCCCGCAGAAAGACAACTCAAGTTTCAAAAACCGTGGAGAAATTGACGAGAAATCATTTCATTGTATTTCCGAAGAAGCTACCTGAATTCTTTAGTTTCACCATTCAGTCGTCCTGAGCATGACGATAAACTATGTCCATCAGCAAAGCCTCTAATTGGGACATTGGAGTTTTTGAGTGTCGTGAAACCACGTCATAATTGCTGTCTCGGCTATGGAAAAATAGTTAACACCCCACCAAAAACAAAAATCAACAGTACAATTTTATAATAAAATGAGCAACAATAGATTTTTATAACAAATTAACAATTAAAGCAACACAAATTAGTAAAATTAGTAAAAATTACCAATAATAATTTTGTATATTCTACAAACTATCTACCTCAAACAAGAAAAAAATACCCTGAAAGTATAAAATTATCTACAAAATATGTAAATTTCGGCGTTAAATAACCCATAGAGGTGTTGATATGCTGTTAAACAAAATCAATCAACTAAGATCTACCAGTTCAGACCTTTACAACTCGGACACGCCACCATGATACTACCACGGAGCCAAATCACCGTCATATATACTAGAAAGCTTTTATTTACATTATTCGGACTTTGTCACCATATCTATCACAACGTTTCGGCCGTTGTACGCTCCAGTCTTTTTCAGGTGGTTGGAATGTCGAACTGAACCCTTTATTTGGCTCACTGGGGTAGACTGTTCTAGTTCCATGTGCCATATCCTTGAGGACACATGGCACAGTGGATAAAGGCGTTAGTTAAATCCAGTGACAGGACCTAAAGAGTGTGAGTTCAATACCTGGTTAAGGCGGTGGAGAACTTTGAGAGGGGAATTAACAGGAGATAACTGATAACTGATATCCATGAGACATGGCCGTACAACGGCCGAAACGTTGTGATAATCATGGATGACAAAGTTGAGGACAATAGTCCGAATAATGTAAATAGTGTTCATAATACCTCATCTCAGAAATATAGGCAGATATAGAAGGCTTTTATTTAACAATAATAAAATGTCCGTTGAAGTCTGGATTATAATTGTCAGTTCGGCTATATTTGAAAAGTGAAAAGCATGGTCGATATTCGACGGAGTCTGTTGATATTCACTCCTAATTAAAAATAACAGATGATTGACATGAAAAACTTCGAAGTTCAAGAGGCGATAAAATTTACGCCTAATTCATTTGGGCGCCATGTACGATCAATACATGAGCGAAGATATCTTAACCGAAGTACATCCGTGTTTTTGTATTTGTTTTTGTTTTTTTGCTCGAAGTAACTTGCTGACCCTTTTTACACCACTCTTTGTTGGCGTTCTTATCTTCACCTTACTTAATAACTCCTGTCTACTAACTATTTACTTACTATTTACTATTTACTTACTAACTCACGATCTGTTGTGCTATCCATTTGCTCCTTACTAATTCCTGTATTTATCCCCTATCCATTTATTACTTACTATTAATTAACCCATTGAAGTGTTGATAAGAAACCTGATCTACAAACTAATTCCTTACAAAGAATACATACTCTGTTCATACGAACCTATCCTAAAAATCCTGTTGGCATTAAGTAACCCATTGAAGTGTTTGATAAGCAAAATAACCCAAACCAATTTGCTCCTTACTTAATGAATCATGAGTTTGTTCTCTCATCCATTTACTTGTAACATTCTAATTCCGATCTTTATTCTCTTATTCATTTGGCCCTTACTTACTAACTCCTATCTTTTTGCCCACTATCCATTTCTTCCGTTTTTATTAACTCCTGTCTTTATTCTCAATTTATTCCTTACGTATATTTTGTCTAAAAAACAACGGCGTCAGAATTGATCCCTCGCCTGATAAGGGAAGATACGAACGACAGATGTCACCGGACCGTCATCTAGCGACTGTTCACACCAAGCAAAAATATTTCTACAGAAAACCAAATCCATGTGGCCAGTTAGAATATATGAAGCGGGAAATGAGTAGGCGAAATATCAATATTTTACACGTATACGAATCTAGGTGGGCAAACAATGAAGATTTTGTCAGTGAAAAACATAGGTTCCTCAGGCGGAAAGAAAACTTGGTATGAAATGGGATTATGTTAAACCAAGACATGAAGAAATGTTGTTCTGTGATACTATCAGCTAGTTAAAAGAATTCTTGTAGTTAAACTGAAAGGGGGACTTTTCATATATTTATCGTAGTTGTATATACACCGACAGCGCTTGTCCTGGGTAAGACGATAAACTACGTCCAACAGCAAGGACTCTGATCAGGAGTTTTTGAGGAGTGTGGAACCACCTCTTAATTGCTGGTATTCCCAGGTCCACTCTGACCTGACCTGGTAGAACCTGTTTGGGTCCAAGCTAATAGTTAACCCTCAAACTAGGGTCAAAACACTATGAAAGTGTAAAAATAGGTTTTAATACCAGAAATAATTTGTAAAAAATTATTACCAGCAATACATTATTACGAGCAATACATTTTTGAAAAAAAATATTACTAGCTATGCATTAAAAAAAAATTACCAGCAATACATTTTTGAAGAAAAAAATATTACCAGCAATAAAAATCTTGTCGGCATTAAATAACTCATTGAGGTTGATAAGCCGTAAAACAAACCAAATCAAACCAAAGTCCGACAAGATGAAGTTGAAAAGCTTTAATATATGCCAGACAATGCGAGGACTCAGTACAAATTATCATGAGAGACCTGGATGCCAATGTCGTCCAAAAGGGGGATGGTGAAATAGTTGGCAAATTCAGTTGAAGAACTCGGAAGGAACACAGAAAAATTGGTCCAAATGCAGGCAAGTGGTATGTTATATAGGAATAAAGTGTTGCTGCCGACACTTGAGTTTGAACATAGATCGCCAGTGAGCAAACACAGGCGATTCCATTATTGAATTAAGTAGACCATAGAGGAAACGCATATATGTAGGAAATAGCTAACGACTAATGATCACTATTTCTAGTCTATCCTCTATTACTATCCGGACCTCTATTCTCTATATTATTTCTCTATTCTGATTACTATTCCGTGATTACTATTCGAGCATGTATTATCGAGCAAGTACTATTAGTGCGACTGATATTCGAAGGCGACTGACACCAGTATTGTTCTACGGCGTTAGTATAGTTCCATCTGCGATTACAAAGTCTCTACTACAACGAGCACTTCAAAAGTGACAACGAATATTCGTTGACATTACAAAGTGGCAAAGAGTGTTCGTTGACATCACAAAAGGTGTTCAACGAAAAATGTACAGAAATAATAGATTGAGTATCAAAGATGATACGGATATACATAAAGGAATAAAAGAACTAACAAGACCCAAAAAAATATGCGCATCAACCGGAAGTTTAAAATCTAAGGACGGAACACTGATATTAGAGAAAAAAAAATACTTCGTAGATGAAACGATTACTTCAGAGAACTCTTTCTTACCCGTGGAGACCTCTTTCTATTTCTGTCGCTTACAATCTTCAAACGTTTAAATACAACGCCAATCGCAATCTTATGTCTTTTTCAACCTTGTTCTGTTATTGTCCTTTCTCATTTTCTTTCATTACCAGTAACCGCTTGCATCTCAGTGGCTTTATCACCTTACGTAAGGTGAAATGATTTAAAAAAAGCAACAACAACAATAACAAAAAACGGTCGATCAGTGTAATTCTAGAAGGTATTGTTTTCAAGGCAAAGAACATTTACATTAATTCTGTTCCATTTCAGGTGATGAGATTTTAATTATAAATAAATTAACTTATCTTATGAATGCGTCAAATCTGAGTTTTGAGGACTTACAACCATTCTTCCGGAAGTGCAACTCTAATTCCGTGAAATTAACTGAGTAAAATTATTTTAGTTGTTACTGTACATTCATATTGCAGCATGTCACTCAGCGCAGATGTTGCCAAAGTAGACTTTGCATTCGGTGTTCATCAAAGAAGCCAGGCATATTAGAGGCTTAAAGGGTGGAAATCCGCGCATTACCCGATGACAGTATCTTCCCCCGACATGTAAGCATGTGATCGACCCAGCACCTCCATGGATGTGCCACATGTGACATCACAAAAAGGTGTTCAACGAAAAATGTGCAGAAATAGACTGTGAGAGCTTCACAGATAATGCAGATATGCATAAAGGAATAAAAGAAACAAAAAAAAAATTAAGCGGAAGTTTAAAATCCAAGGACGGAACACTGATATTAGAGAAAAAAAATACTTCGTAGATGGAAAGATTACTTCGGGGAACTCTTCCACGACGAATGTGGACAACCCGCAATGCTCAGAAATATCGAACGACATGGAATATTAAAATTTTGAAGTGAAATCAGCACTTCCCAAATAGAACAGATATGCAATATGCAACTGAGGCAAAATAGCGGAAGATCTAAATACATCCATTTTCATAGCACTGCCTAAGAAGCCAGGTGCAAACGAATGTTAACTCCATTGGACAATTGGCCTGAGCCATATAACAAAACTTATCACCCGAATTCTAATGAATAGAGCGCACAGAAGAAGTTGATCGGAAACAGGGAAAAACAGTGCGGGTTCGTTAAAGACACTGGAACAAGGAATGCAATGTTTATGCTCAGAATGATATCAGAAAGATCAATACAACTGTATAATGAGGTGTACTTGTGTTTTATACATTATGCAAAAGTGTTTGATAAAGTATGTCACAAAGAACTTTTCAAACTGCTAGGTAAGCTTGAATTATTTGGGAAGGATATTAGAATAATACAGAACTTATACTAGCAGCAAATCATCTGCATACGAATAGAAAATGAGTTCAGCAGATACACAAAAATAGAAAGGGATGTAAAACAAGGATGCGTCTTCACACTGGATTTATTCAACCTATACAGCGAGGCATGATAATAAGAAATAGTAAAATCTCGTTATAAACAAAGAATACTGAACTGTTATGCAATAGCAGTTCATCTAAATGGCAGTGAATGCTGGAGAATATGAATGTCACTATTTGGATTATTTTATTACATTTTCTGGTAAGTGCACTAGTGTATAAGCATCTAGAAATAGATCAGAAAGGTTATAATTGGTGCAAAACTGGCTTTAAATATAGCTGAAGCTCATTTACGGAAACTTATTGCACGTATAGATGTCCTGAAGTAGCAGTCAGGGACCACTTTTCATTTAGTGACCATCCCGTTTACTACAAAGGTTTGGGAACGGAACTAGCAAGTGGTTTTACCTTCAACAACCATGAAAATCTAGTTTTATTTTAACTAAATTTGGAATTAAATAATAAAAAAACGTCCCGACCGGGGTCTACGATCCCGTATGAGCTGAAGTACTTCCTAAATGCTGGTCTAGTAATGCGCAAAAAGTTTTCTCGAATCTCTCTTTTAAACGAACTCGAATTATATTTGAAATAATGTATTTCGTTTTATTATCTACAGAAAGAAAAACATGAAAGTCAAATGACACGCAGTTGCATTGATGTCTGTGACTAAATATTCCTTTTAAAAGGAATGCATAATAATATTTAAATACTTCGTGTCAAAGCAGACATCCTCGAAAGGAGTATACAATGTCATTTATTTTAAGATCAACTATTATGGTTAAAAACTACATCAAAAGAAAATTACGACTCTTGTTAAGTCACCGTGTGGACGTCGTTTATTAAATGACACCACTGCCCACACTTTACGTAATAGTGATAACCACAATTCTCTTTAAAACTATTTGTACATGGAATTACATGCAGAGGCTATCGACACATGTACGACTACTCCCAACGGTACATTTACCTAAATAAGTGGTAAGTAACAAATAGAAGAAAGAACAAGAAAAAGTAGGAAACATTTTGCTGTTAAACATTATAGCGTAAAAAAAAAATTATGAGTTTAAACCTTTGTTAAATTATTGCCTGGTCAACTTTAATGCCTCAAAAATAAAACTGCTCTCTATTACTCACCATCCTTGCCCCCTCCCCATTAGAATGTCTGACGCGTTTGCGTTTATTTCTGTCTAAATTTTTGAAATGAGGAGCATTGATATGCAATGCAAAGATAACATTTATTAAAACAAAATTAACAAAAGTAAAGTTTCGAACAAGTGTTTCTTTTGTTAGACGTAAATTATATACACAACGAAATGTTTATTAATATGTTATAATCGGAACTTTGTTGGTGTGTTTTATGCAAAGCATTCGCAGCCGTTGTAGGTTCAATGTGGAAAGTTCTTGCCAACTGTTCAGAAGAGGGAACCCAAAAAAAGAGTTCACGTGTTTATTATTTATATTCAAGAGCTGCTGCTAATATGAATATTATTTTAGAGCTGCTACTGATACTAATTTTAATATAATTACTAAAAGGATTTTAGTGAAAATAACACGTCTATATTGCTTAATCATACATTTTTAAATTAAATAATGCTGCCATAATATACGGAATTCATATATATGGAATTTTATATATATATATATATATATATATATATATATATATATATAAACATAGGAAGTAAAATGAATGCAAATGCATTCCTTGTTGACAAAATAATAAATTGGATCGGCAAAGCTACGAGTGCATTTACCAAAGTTTTTGTAAACGCAACCTGAAGTCTATGGAAGCTGCCAGTTTAAAGTTCTTGTTTTCACCTCCACATCCTCATTAATGTCAGCAAGAGACTCCTGGAATTTATGGTCAGCAAGAAGCTTGTTTATCTTCTAAACAAAAACAAAAAAAATCATGCGTGATAAATAGTATTGGTTTCTCTTTTCTTGCTCCACTGCTGATTGATTAATCCTCATCATACAGAAGCAATCGATAATAAATTAATCGAAGGAGCGACAGCCTTTGATGACAAAGGCTTTTGACAGAGCCTGGCATATGGCGGTTCCTACAGAAAATCTCCAGCTATGGCACCTCTGGAAGAATCTTTGCTGTTAACAAGTCCTTCCTATCGAGTAGGTTAATGAATGTTGTCATTAATGGCCAATCTTCTGAATCTCATGTGATCAATGCAAGCATCCAGAGAAAGCTCTCTCCTCGGTACTAGCCATTTTATTAACGATCTGATCAGTAAAATCCTCAAATCATTAGTAAATATCTATGCAGACAATAAGTAGGTTTATGGATGCAACTCTGAAAATCTAGATGCGCAAAGCATGGCAGCTGATCTCGCTTTTCACTAACAGCACAATGGGGTGGAGTAATGGATTTCGACTCGGATTGAGAATTCTGAGAGACAATTTCGAATTCCAATCGAGTTCATTATATTCACTTACGTGTTAATATGCTTGGGGAAGGTATGAATGTATCTCTTCTTACCCCATCTGACCCTCAGCTATGTATAAATAGCATGATAGACTGGATTCTATAGTCTTAGGTTGCAACCGGTCTTGCAAATGGAAAACGCCAACTATGGGTAAGATAGCAGATCCATATGAGCAGATCCATGGTCTCGGGTCTCTCGAGACCGACAGATGCTATATACAATGTTTTAGCCAGGTATTGAAGCCATGACTCTTGAATTCAACCAACGCTTTTATCCACTGGGTCATGTGTCCTTGAGGATGTTGTAAATATGGCAAGAAAAATTAGGACAACAGTGCGAACCATGTAATTAGTGCAAATAATTGCAATACCTCATCTCAGAAATATATACAGATCCTGAAGAAGGCCGGAGCGTACAATAGCCGAAACGTCAGGAATATGTCAAGAACGATGAGGACAACAGCCCGAACAATGTAAATAGTGTAAATAATTACAATAACTCATTTCAGAAATATAGACAGATCCTGAAGAAGGCCGGAGCGTACAATAGCCGAAACGTCAGGAATATGTCAAGAACGATGAGGACAACAGTCCGAACAATGTAAATAGTGTAAATAATTACAATAATGTAAATAAACCCTGTTCTACCATCTATTGAATCAAGCTCGCTTTTTTCTCATCCGTCCTTGTTGCCTTCAATCAGCCCTGCGTGTATAAAAATTTCCAAACCCACTTTCCTCATTATATGCCCTTGACATGTCAACTCTATCTTTCTGGTGTTAAATATAAGGATCATTTTTGTTTCAATTTTATAGAAAACTTCGTCGTTGCTTATATGTTTGGTCCATAATATACTCAGCATCCTCCTGTAGAACCACATTTCTGTTTCTTCAAGTCTCAAAAACACCAAAATATATTATACGATAAACCAACTCCCAAGGTGATGCTTCCCCAGATCGCTACAATCTTCATCTGTTCATGTCGAGGGTTAACTGTTATTTTTCTCACATATCTATATAAGCTGTGCCTCTTAATCTATAAGCCCTTGTAATACCGAATTAGGATGTCGGATAAAGATAAAATAAATTTATTATTAATTCTTATAACTTTTACGTACATAGATCGCTGAATGTAAAAGGCCGAAAACACAAAAACCCTCCGAGGGAACTAGCCTATTGTCCGCCCGAGTGGCAGCTTCTAGTTTAGTTACTAATAATTTGACAAAGGTTTAAACTCATAAACTACTTTAGTTACACTGGATTAAAAATTAAATAAATAAATCTTTTAAAGTTAAATTTAAATATCGAACAGAGTGAAAGGTTTAAAAAACAATTCTTTATTAAAGGTTTCATTTAACTTTTCGTAACAATTGCATTTGATGTCGTCTAATTAAACCATAATTAAAACTAAAACGGGCACGGTACGTTGCTCATATGTTTTGTTTTTCCAGCACACGTACTGTGAGGTATTCAAAATATTACATAGTTTTTTTTCCCTAATATCTTTTAAGAGTGATTTTATGTGAAAAAAGAATGGTGATTTTAAAAGACAATAAAAATTGGGCACAAAATAAATATAAACAGACTCGGTTGTGTATACGAAGAAAGATTATGTCGAATTAAGATGTCGAATTAAAATGTCGAATAAAGATAAAATAATTTTATTATTTGTAAATTCTTATAAGTTTTACGTACATAGAATGCTGAAGGTAAAAGGCCGAAGGGCCAAAAGTCCTCCACAGGAGCTAGCCTAAAGTACGCCGGCAGGGCGGCTTCTAGGTTAGTTACTCATAATTCAACAAAGGCTTAAACTCATAAAATGTTTTTTACGCTATAATGTTTGACAACGGAAATTTTCCTTTTTTTTTTTTTTTTTTTTGTTCTTTCTTCTACTTATCTTGTTGCTTACCACTTATTTAGATAAATATTACCGTTGGGAGTAGCCTCTACATGTAATTCCATGTACAAATAGTTTTAAATTAATCCAAGAGAAAACTCGAGAACCAGCATTATAAGACACGTATAGGAACATGAAAAACAATATTCAATGAAAGAACTTTTCCTGGGAAACCATCATAACTGCTGGGAAAGAAAACAGCAAAAAATTTAAGAAACTCAAGGATTGAAAAACAGCTGAAGGTTATAGAATGTTAATGGATGAACATTAGCATATAACTTACGACAGTCATGATCTACTTGGGGATAGTGGACAATGTATTCATCATATATAGGATTCGGTGGCCTAATTATTTTAAATTACTTTATAAATAAAACTTTATGAGATACATTGTGTAATCTAAAAAAAACGCACATAAATTTTCTCGTTAACTAATAAATATTTAATAGCTCTCTTTTCTAAAAAAACAAAAGGATTGATGCATATATGCATATATATACATATGTATCAGCCCTTTTGTTTTATATATATATATATATATATATATATATATATATATATATATATCCACTAAGAATAAATTTGTTTCTCACCGTTCGATGCCACCACCAGGCACAAATTAAAAAACGGACCGTTGTAATACGTCAGTATTCATAGCCAACTGGCAAGATAGTTCATTTACTTATGGGAAAAATTAATTTGGTTTTATTTATTTATATATATATATATATATATATATATATATATATATATATATATATATATATATATATATATCAGTCTCTTCATATTTCTGTTTCTAGTCAGCTATTTTTTTATATCTATCCTTATTTCCTTTCTATATATCTCAGCTTCTCCTTCATTCATTACTGATTTCCCATCTATCAATCTCTCTCTCTCTCTCTCTCAGTCTATTTCTCTCTCACTCCCTCTCTATATATATATATATATATATATATATATATATATATATATATATATATATCAAAGTAAATTACATAATAATCGTTCCTGGTTTCCTTCTCCATGTTCTGAAGATAGAAAGAGAGAAGGTTAGAGGGCAGTGAGATAAGGAGAGAGAGAGAGGGGGAGCGAGGGCAGTGTGATAGGGAGAAAATGAGACAAAGAAGGAGAGATGGCAGTGAGAGGGGGAGGAAATAGAGAGAGAGAGAGAGGGAGACATAGAGATAAACACATAGATACAAACAGGTTGAAATACATGCTTTTATGTAGTAAAATCATTATCATTTAATTTATTTATGCATATAGTGACAGTCAGATAGATAGATAGATTCTAAGATAGGTCGATAAATGCACATACGCATTGAAACATACATACACACACACGCACACAAAGACACACACACACACACACACACACACACACACATATATATATATATATATATATATGGAGAGAATGAGATACTTTCACATAAAAGATTGAAATAGATAGATAAGTGTTATTATAAACAGATAAATACAAAATGCATGCAGAGACATAAGACAGATATAAACAAACTGATATATATATATATATATATATATATATATATATATATATATATATATATATATATATATATATGATTAATGTGAACATGTAATTTAAAATCAGGAATAGAAAAGAATTTTAAAAATCTAATCAAAAGACGCCCACTTCTAAATGTAAGAAACCAATTAGTAAATATGCAGCCAGACGAGGACAATTTTCCACATAAACCAGTCAGACATTGTAAAAACAACACCATTACTTGATACTCAGTGCTACACCGTCGGCGCAAAATAGACATCGGCCACGATAAACACTGAAGGGCATTGCAATAACGCAGGCCTACCCGAAAAGACGAACGCCGTAGAATAATAAAAAAACATCCACATCTATGCAGACTATGTCAAAAATAACAAGTGAAGACCCACCGCAAAACATTGGAATGACAATTAGTCACAACACTCCTGCAATGGAGGTTTAACGGAAGAAAGCAATTCTTTTTCTTCTTCTTCTTCTTCTTCTTCTTCTTCTTCTTCTTCTTCGTGTCACTGCACAACGTCAATGGTCATAGTTCGCCACAATTTCTAGTCCTTTGTAGCTCTTAATAAATCTTTTCTTCTTTCATAAACCCTTATTTACACTATTTACATGGTTTGGACTGTTGCCCTCATCTTTGTTGCCATATTCACGACGTTTCGGCCATTTTACGCTTCGGCCTTCTTCAAGTGTTTGGAATTACGAACTGAACCCCCTTTTTTTCCCGCCCACCGGGGTAGATTGTTCTCGTTCCGCCTGCCATGCCCCTTCCGGAGGTCTGTTATCTCCCTTTTAACTCAAATCGCCAAGTTATTATTCACCTCTGTAGCCAGGTATTGAACTCATAACTCTTTGGGTCAAATCACTGGATTCCACTAACGCTTTTATCCAGTGTCCACGAGGATGTTGTAAATATGGCAAGAAAGATGAGGACAACAGTCCGAACAATGTAAATAGTGTAAATAATTACAATACCTCCTCTCAAAAATATAGACAGATCCTGAAGAAGGCCGGAGCGTACAACAGCCGAAACGTCGGAAATATGGCAAGAATATATAATATAGGATAAAGTGCTCAATATCAGAGATAGAACGTATATAAATATAAATATAAAAGTGAACATTAAAGTCAACATTCAGAGGCGACAGGCTGTTTCATGCTAGACGCAATTGTCAGGCATGAAGCAGCTTGTCGAGTGTTGCCTTCAGTGTTTACTTTTTATATATATATATATATATATATATATATATATATATATATATATATATATATTGCGTATATTTTGGCATGTTTTCATTAAGATGTCTCATTAAACAATTTAGACAAATAAGTAGACAAGTTTTGTCTACTTATTTTTAATATGATCCTCTCGTAATTACGAACAAGTTCTTTAGTATCCTTATTAAAGGAAGAAAGATAATTCTCATGTAAATGTATATTCATTTTATTTCGAGTACTTTCGACATTAGAAAATGTCTTCATCAGGGACTTGTTTTTTCTAAGAAAAAAGTGCTGTGTTCATAATTTTTCTAAGACAAAATTGTTGCGTTCATCCGAAAATTAATTTTTTACGTGAGAAGTGAGAAGCGCTAAAGTTATGTACTATTCAAATTTTAAATTTTATCATGTAGACACAAGTGTAAATGTCAAGGGAGGTAACTAAGTTATTGAAATGTCTAAATCTTTCTAAAGAAAAACTATTAGTTCAAACTATATGTTCAGCCATCTACTGTAAATATTTTAAAACATTTTTTCAGTATTCATAATTAATGTTAATGCGTGTTGGTTTCAATCATTTTTAGTTTATGTTTATTATTTTCATGAAAAAGGATAGTTGCATTTTCAATAAGAATTTTCGTAAATTACGAATGTGAACAACATGCTGATTTAAATATTGATAATAACAATACTAAGAAACTGTAATGATGAGGTGATCCTATTAAAATGAGTAAATAAAACTTGATTAAATTATTCAAATACACACACATATACATATATGTGTGTATATATGTATATATGTATATATATATATATATATATATATATATATATATATATATATATATGTGTGTGTGTGTGTGTGTGTGTGTGTGTGTGTGTGTGTGTGCGATGTCGGGTTTCTAGGTTCTCCTTTGCTCGGTGGATAAATTCTCTGTGATATATATATATATATATATATATATATATATATATATATGATCACAAACAAAGAATTTAATTATATATATATATATATATATATATTGACCACTAATATTATCGATATGCATACATATATATATATATATATATATATATATATATATATATATATATATATATATATATATATATATATATATTGTTATGGTCCTCTTTTTCACCGTTATGGCAGCGCTAGGAGGTACCGTAAATTATAAATATGAAAATGCAAATGGTCTCTTTCCCAATTGATCAAACGCGACCGAGCTGAAAGGAATTAATCGAGGAATAAGCACGCTTGGTGACAAACAACAGAAGACCAAATATAGAGATAACAAGCAAATAGATACATGGCAGAGTGGATAAAGGCCAGTGACAGGAACCAGAGAATGTAAGTTCAATACCAAGGTAAGGCAGTGGAGAACTTGGAGAAGGGAATTAACAGGAGATTACTGATAACTGACATCCATTAAACATGGCATGTGGGACTAGAACAGTCTACCCCAGTGAGCGAAATAAAGGGTTCACTTCGACGTTCCATCCACCTGAAGAAGGCCGGAGCGTACAACGCCCGAAACGGTGTAATAAATATGGCGACAGAGATGAGGACAACAGTTCGAATATGTGCAGTACTTCTTTATATCTGTGCTAGCGCTAATATATTCAGTTGTATGGTTATTCGTTTGTAACCCAGGGTTTCACGCTTTTGCGATCATCAGACAAACTGGTTTATTTTTTAAAAGTGAATACACATAAACATTTGTATTTGTGTTTATCTATATGAGAGTGTCATCCCAAACAAACAGAGAAGAATATCCCCCCTCCAGCACACACACTTAATCAAACACAAATAAGCATAAATAGAGCCACTTTTAAAAATAAACCAGTTTGTCTGATGATCACAAAAGCGTGACACCCAGGGTTACAAACGAATATCCATACAACTGCATTGTACAGCGCTACCTGAATTTTATCCTCTTGGAAATCGAGTCTGATTCACTACCGTTTTGTCACCGAGGCCCGTTGGAACAGTTGGTATGACGTTTGTCTGATAACGTTGTTGTCCGGGTTTCAATTCTCGGTGGTGTATGCCTATTGTTGATGAATCCCAAATATAGGACGAAATGGCGTTCAGTGCTTTCTGCATTTTGTTGAGGTTTCTTCTAGACCCGATGTATTACTTCAATTTCTTATTCTCCTAATTTTTATCACTTATTTATATTTTTATATATATATATATATATATATATATATATATATATATATATATATGAGTCGTAATGTTTTTTTATGAATTTAGTTTTGTAAGGTTGGCATATAAAAATCGGATATTGCTGAAGTTCTAGGAATTCCTATAGCGACGACGTGAAATATGTAAAAAAAAATCAGACTATTATTAGAAAAATACTATAATTCAAATAAAAGTAACCTAAAAATACTATTAAGCTGTTATCCAAGAATCAATAATATACCACAAACTAGACGAAACAATTCTGTGATATCCAACACACAGATTCATCTCCACGGGAAAATATTTATACACAAATTAACAGCGTCGTATAGGTCCAATAACCGAATTTGATGTGTCACTCTTAGAGAAAGATATTTAAAAATAACAAAAACATTCGTAACCAGAAATCTTCGCCCGCCATGTTGACAACATATGCATACGAACTAACAACATGGAAGAGAACACCTTTTAAAAACAAGTGTGTCCTTAAATTCTCATTTAAACTCAACATAAATAAAGGATTCTCTTTCCTTGATGCGATCCTATTCTTTAGTGTCGCCTCAGGATGTAGGCGATCATAGCTCTCCACAAGGTCTGAGGGGTTGTTACTGAGAGTGAAAAGGTCTGAGAGGGTGTTACTAAGAGTGAAAAGGTTTGAAGTGTTTTTACTGAATGTAAAAAAAAGTCTGATGGGGTCTTACTGATAGCGAAAAAGACTGAGAAAAATATAAAAGACAGAAAACAATGAAAGAACAGTATTCAAGGAGAGGGAAAATGATGATTGACACTGCATTTAATTTTTTGGAGATCAAATTTGATTGGAAAACAAGAAGCCGGACGAGGTTTCCACAAGCGAGAAGTGCGAGAAAAGAAATTGTCATGATAAGCCCTATCTGCAATGGCTATTAATTTATCATTATTATTATTTTTGTTTGTGTTTTATGTCTCCTGCTTTGTATCCTGTAGAGCCAGGCCCAAACTAAGGTCCTTAGGCCCTATAGGTGAATTATCATTTAATTGATAGCACTTTCCTTAGTATATGGTATGTTCCTTGTCGGGCTATCTTCTAGGCAACTTGTATATTGACGTTACCTGGGACACTGTAAGTAAAATCGTCCATTACGTTTATCACGAAACCCAGAGATGTGATTACTATTGGCACAGTAGGTGACAGAGAAGCAAGGTATCGGAATTCTACAGGTGGGATGTGCGAGAAAATCAACTGCTAGAATAGAAGTGACGGTGGCATCTAACTAGTTCAACAGTAAAGCGATGAGACCTAACTGCCAATCAAGTAACGCGACAATATCCATGCAGTCGAGTCTCTAAGCAAAATGAAAAAGCTCATCAGAATCGTCGCCTTGAAGATATTTGTAGAAAAAAAAACAGAAGGAAGCCACGTGAAGACAGTAAGAAAATAACTAAAGTCAAATTGATAAGTTAGGAATGATGACATTAAAGACCATTTTTTTGGACTTTGTCAAAGATCTCAAATGGTATAGAATGTCTTGCCGCTTGATTACTCGTATGCCTATCGGCCACGTTGGTTAACTATTCCCTGTTGCAGGCGACAGCTAAGACACATTTCTGTTTGTTCAACACCTATAAAGCCAATCTGTGGTTAATACTTCAACACTGCTTAGCGGAACTTACAGTATCTGAGAGACAGCACATAATCACCAGTTTGAACATTAGCCAGTGCACTCACACACTCGGACACGATGACTTCTTACTTCGTGCTAGCACAACGATTTACTAATTTCACTCAAAAGGTTTTTGCCGGCCATGATGCTGGAGTCGTCTCCCCAGGCTGATATTATCAAGTACTTACTTCTTTGAAAAATCGAACATGGTTAGATTTGAACCCGGGTCTCATGATTGGAACGTCCTAACCAACAGACAGGCGCCTATGGTATGGTGATAGGCATGTCTTATCTTTTAAAAATGGAGGTGCGCCAATGTACTGCTCCCTTCAAGATTTTGTGGTCAGCATTTCCTTATATTTTTATATACAGTGACTTTGAAAATTGTTACAAATTAATCAAACAATACTGGAGGTTGATTTTTTTAAAATACAAGCAGAGGGAGAGGTGAGGTAAGGAGGTTCGAAATTGAGAGTAAGAAGCCGTGTAAACAGAGACGACATGCATTAAATTGTTGAATAGATACCTCGATATGCAGTGGTTAACTGAATCAATATGGGTCTGGACAGCCAGAGGTGTGCATTGTTTAAGCAACCTCCAAAATACCTGAAAAAAAATGCCAGCATAATCATTGCTATCCCAGCAACGCTATGACATGACATTGCTTAAAAATATAGAATAAATATGCAGAAAAATGTCATGACAGTCGAAAGTACAAGTGTTGATGAATTCTCTATAATCTGTGGTTTTAACTGAGACGAAGCTAAAGCTATTCTCTCACTGGCTTTGTGGCTGAAATAGCTACGCCTCTTGCACCAGAGTCAGAAATGGCTGTTTTGTTTAAGCCAGGTCTTCCAATGTTGATTCCACTTGGCTAAATCACCGTAATATTACCACTTTACCATTATTTCTTTATGTCAGTTCTTATAACACTAAACATTCCAGATATGAATAAAGATTTTTTTATTTATATATATATATATATATATATATATATATATATATATATATATATATATATATATATATATATATATATATATATATATATATATATATATATATATATATATATATATACTCTTCAAGTATGATTCCAGTTCTCCGAGCCGCTGACGTATTTCGTATAGAGAGAAAAAGGTTAAAATTCCTTCCTTTCTGGCGTGCGACGATGGCCTAGATACTTGACTGGTGTCAAATCAGTCGGGTTTCGATCCCGGCTTGAAGCAGTCGGACGTCTAGCCACAATGAAGACCTGCTCAAATTCAATAGTGAATGTCCAGATAAATATACCCTCATAAGCCGATTATGACGGAGGAGTTCATCATGTATATATATATATATATATATATATATATATATATATATATATATATATATAGTGGAATAGCCCTAATCAAAAACTTAATCAACAGAGCTTTCACATCTCCTCATCCAGAACAATATTTTACAAAGAACTTACGAATATAGAACAAACACTCATAAACAATAATTTCCCCAATAAATTAGTCGACTAACATATAAAACACTCTATTTCAAATATTCATTTTAATAACTGATATGTCCCGAAAAGGGATATATTCATTCGAAGTAGCAAAGTGGTAACCAAGTAGGACAATCTAGCAGGTAACCGTAATGACTGGCCCTCGTCGTAGTGGTAGGCAATAGGCGTAGGCAATAGGCGTCGTGCATGTACCTCTACATCAGTCTGTATTTATGGCTGACACCTGCCAATCATATTACTGTGAGGGGAAACCCAGGTGTATGCATATTCATTACATCACCTCCCCCTAAGCTAAATTTTCCCGTGAAAATCAATCCCGTCAATCAGAGTATTATCTTTTTTACGTTTATAAGTCGCTGACATTCTTCCGTTATTTTTTCTAACGTAATCTTCATATCCTGTTCCATGATAGTGAGGATTCTTGATCTAATTTCTTTGAACTTAGGTGTCGTTAGACCCTGCACAAAAATTAGACACTTGAACATATTGCTTGACAATTCCTTTAATTTAAACGCCTCACACTGTGCGTTAACCATACCTGCATACGTGACAAAATCATCATCCTGTTGTTTTACGATATTTAGACACTTGTATCGTGTATGTAACAGACTCTCTTTCATTGAAAATGTTCGACAAAATTTCTACTGCTTCGCTGAATCTTATTTGTTCTGGCTTCTTTGGGAAGATTACATTTGCGTATTTTGTACTTTCTTCTGTTCTCAACTTCTGCAACAATAAAGTGATTTTTTCCTCGTCGGACCATTGTTCGTATCTTTTCGTAAATATTGTTTCAAACCTACGAAAATAAGCCGGAAATGATGAATATATATATATATATATAAAGAAAGAACAGTAAGATATATAATCTGGTGTCTAGCGGAAATAACATAATTTAAATCAATTAATATTATAAATATATATATATATATATATATATATATATATATATATATATATATAGGGTACGATGGGAAAATTGTCGCAATATTATATTTTTAATTTCGCGCAGCGCGTTGTTTGTTTTTGAATTTTTCGACTGCACAGCCACATCAGGATCAGCTGGGAACCGTCTGTGAAAAAAAAGAGCACAATGACGCAATTCAATCCGCTAAAAATTTGGAAACGGCTGCTATACTGCTTGGTATTCGGACCGGAAGCTCCAATACGCACATTGCAGTGTGTTTGGGTGCCAACCTGAGTACAATGCAAAGGATTCGGAAAGAGTTGAATGAATCTAATGGCGATTACGAAGGTACGGCAGCATGGAAAACTCACTCTAATCTTACTGATAAGAAAAGAACTCTTGAATTTGTTGGTGAGGGCCTCAGACTCAACACGGACGCCTACATCAAGTGTCTTAAGGAAGTAGTGCTTCTCTTGGTGAAGAGGGTAGTTGCTGGATGAACCTATGCCTGACAACAGGACTCTTCATGATGGCTCACAAGCAGGAGAACCCTGTTATGGCTGTCAGACAATTTCTCAGACCACATCACCCTTTACATCTGGCCATCTAACTCCCTTCAACCCCTTGATTATTATGTGGGAGTCGCAGTTGATGCTTGTAACACCAAAGATGAACTGAAGGCAAGGATTATGGCAGCATTCACCAACTGTCCAGAAGAGTTGCTGGAGATTCCAAAGTTGTCTAGAAGCTGTGGTTGAAGTCAATGGCAATTTTTTTTAATAAATTTACTCTTTAGTATTTGTGTAATTTTGGTAAATATAACTATTAAATTGAGATGTCAGTGTTATTTTCAATTTTGCGTGTATATATATTTATACATATATATATATATATAGAGAGAGAGAGAGCGAGAGAGAGCAGGGTTGATGAAAATTCTCTCGGCCTAACACACATCCACCAAAACCTGATCAAAAATCATGCATTAATCTTGGGCGAAAAAGCTCATAAGCTGATTATGAAGGAGTTATACTAGTTATGAAATTATGACGATAAACTACGTCCAGCATTCTCTGGTCGAAACGTTTTGGAACCAGATCATAATTGCTGTTGCTACCAGGTTCAACCTGACCCGGTGTGGTAGCACCTGTTAGGGTCCCAACTATATGCTAATAGTTAGCTCCCAAACTAGGATCAACACACTGTTAAGGTATAAAAAACAATTTTATAGTAAAATTTACCAGCGGAACATTGTCATAGTAAAAAAATATTACCAGGAATACACATTTGTAAAAGAAATTACTAATACTCCCAAGAAAATTAAATTTCATCATTAAATGACCCATAAGGTGTTGATATGATACTAAACTAACAAATAACAAATTATTAACTGCATTGATGCTTTCCATGGAAACTGACTTTTTAAAAAAGACTTTCCATCCTGTTAGTCAAAAGATTATCAACAGCAGATATGACGTCTTCATCACTGCGATACTGATTTCCAGCCAAATGTAAGGGAACTGTTGATACTCACATCATGGGCCATTTGATGAACTAGTTTAAAGTCACAGTCACACACAATAGCCATTGAAACCAATGACGTGTGTTGTAACATTGTCATAGTGAAACAAGACACCTTTCGTCAGTTTACCTGGACGTTTTGTCTTGGTAGTCTTTCGCAACAGCCTTATCAAGTTGACAATAGTACTCTCCATTGATGGTGTGGCCCTTTTGAAGATAGTTAATGAACACAATGCGTTTGGCATACTAAAAAACCGAGGCCATCACTTCCCCTGCAGATTAAATGAGCTTGGCCTTTTTTGGAGGAGAGGTGGATTGTCTATAGTTAAAAGTAGTGAACCAAACACTCATCCTGGGTTAGGAAAACGTTTAAGGAAGCCAACTGGATCGGCCACAATCAATTCAGATTTTCCTGTGATGCGATATGCCTAATGCACTCAGCGAACAGAAATCGTCGTCATACCAAGTTCATTGTGCAGAATATTGTCAAGTGTCTCACGGGATATGGTAATAGCATTGGTTACATAATCAATTGATTGATACATAATCAATCACCTGTTATGCATAACTATGTGGTTAACAGGACCAATGCTTTCCTCGGTGGTGGCAGCTGTAGGATATTCAGACTTTGGGTCATCTTCAAGACTCTCTCTTTCCCTCCTAAATTTAGCTGTCCACTGTTGATAAAGCTGGGACGCCACCCCCTACTGCAGCAGTTATGTCAGCATGAATGTATAGCTGGCCACTCATATTCGGGGATACCCATCTACTAAGGGCGACTAGCCAATCCCTAATGCAGACGCTTGCTCGGGCACATTTGTGCTTATTCAAAACCCGCAAAGCCCACCTGTGGTTTATAATGCAACTATGCAACGATGAAAGAGCGTGTTATCAAGCGTGATCAACAATTGAACAAACCCAGCTATCGACAGCCCCTAAGAGTTCCGCTTGGGTCAACCCGTGGTATGGTTTACAAGCACTCTCCAAAGGTGCGCGCTGGGATCTACTCATCCAGTCCGATAAAATCAGGAAGTCTCCTTCCTGACAAATCGACCATGGTGAGATTCAACAAATCGACCATGGTGAGATTCGAACCCCGGTATCATGGTCAGAATGCAAGCGTTCTAACCACTCGGGCCATCAGCATGTACTCGATAGCTAAATCTTTTTTTCTGCAGGTAATTGATAATACCATGATGTTAAATTTTGTCCATTTTCAAGAGAATTCGCTACTAGTTACATTTGATCTCTTCTTTGAAGAGTCAGGTGTCAGTTTGCCTGGAAGGAAACAATGCAGTTATTAATAAGATGAGTTGAGATTAAATCATACAAGATATCACAGCTTTAGTTTCACTCCTTGATAGTCAGCCTACCAACTTTTCGGCACATCTTCGTATAGAGAACAGGATTTACGGTTCATACAAACGTTTTTGTTACTTTTGTGTGACCAGAGAACAACAGGAACGTAAATCTATTCAACAATTGGCCGACAAGGATTTAATAAAACCAACAAGGGAAACTCCAGATAATAGATTTATATACTTTTTAATGACATCAGTTACTTTTAAAACCTTTAGTGACCATCAAAAGTTGGCCGTTGTTTTAATGTTAAATACGAAATACACACCAACAGGAAAAGGATTTTTTTAAATCCTATTTGCCATAAAGATTAACGTTAACCTGGAATTTTATTACCCTTAGGTCTGGTCTTCGACACGAGAAAGGGTACGCTTATGGTTCTCTTCTAGGTCTTCTAATGTTACTGCATTCAAACTGCAGAATGGGGCGAACGAGCCCATACCCTGAAACAAGATACGAAAATGGCAACAATTAGTTTGAAAAGCAACTTCAGACAATAAAACTTGCGGATTCAGGTATTTTGGATTACGCATATAATAACCGGCTTATGTCAATAATGGATTCACTTATGACGACTGGCAATCCCCTTTTCCTGATTTCAATTAATTTCTTGTGTAAAATCATCAGTAATGCATTTCCATTATACACATAATAGCTCTATTCTATCAGTATATCTTGCATTAATTCCTGACCACTGACAATCCATTTTTCCGGATTTCAATGGATTTCTATTGTAAAATCATTTAAATTATATATATATATATATATATATATATATATATATATATATATATATATATATATATAATTTGTGTATTTAGGCAGCAATCCTTCTTTCATGCACATTTCATTGAATACGACAAGGTACTTTTATTTGTTTTTTATACAATTTCTCAGGCGATCTAATAATTTTTTCTTTTCGGGTGATAAATTATATAAAAACCGCCCGAATGTTCTTTTTATCCGACCGCTTTCAGCTATACATTTAGCCATTTTCAAGGATTAAATATTTTAACTGTTAAAATAAGAAATAGTTTGTTGTATGTATGTTTTATAAAATGTTTTCATTTTTCGAAACACGGTCAATATATTATGTCCATGTAATTCACCTCCTAGAACAAAATTAAATAGGGCAAATATTACTTACGAATTTAAATGCCCATTAAGGAATTGTAATTTTTTTCTAGGTGGTGAATTACATGCAGGAAAAGGTTAAAAATAATGGAAGCCTTATTAATAAAAAAAAAACAACACTTAATAACATTAACTTTGAACATGGACACAATATCACCTTTATTGCCATATTCACGACGTTTCGGCAGTTGTACACTCTGGCCTTCTTCAGAATCAGTCATTTCTGAGATGAGATATTGTAATTATTTACATTATTTATATTGTTCGGGATGTTGTCCTCATCTTTATTGCTACGTTCACGACGTTTCGGTCGTTGAACGCTCCGGCCTTCTTCAGATGATTGGAATGTCGTCCTCAAAGACACATGGCCCACTGGATAAAAGCGTTGGTTGGACCCAGAAACCTGACCAAAATAGTTGTGAGTTCAATACCTGGCTACTGCTTTGGTGAACCAAAAACTTGGAGAGTTGAGTTAAAGGGAGATAACTGAGACATCCGGAAGAGGCATGGTACGTGAAACTAGAAACATCTACCTCGGTGGACTAAATAGAGGGTTCAGTTTGAAATTCCAATCACATGAAGAAGGCTGGAGCGTACAACGGCCAAAACGTCGTGAAAATGTCAATAATGATGAGGACAAGAGTTCGAACTATGTAAATTATGTAAATAGATATTGATAATAGTAATAGTAATATCAGCTGTTTCTTTATAAGGAAACACTGGAAATTCATTAACCGAGCGTTTATAATATCAGAAAGAGCTATACAAATGCCGAAGGTAAGTGTACCTGTGTTTTATAAAAACGCGTTTGATAAATCACGTTACAAAATCTGTTGGAAATGCCTTTGGGAAGGATGTTAGAATAATCCGAAACCTATACGGGTAGCTAACCACCTGCATACGGATAGAAAATGAGTTCAGTAAATATACAAAAATAGAATATGGTGTAAGGCAAGGAGGTGTCTTCTCACCGGACTTATTCAACCTAAACGGGGGTGCCTAGAGGTGGTGTAATGGTTAGCAAGCTTGTCTTGCTAGAACAATTACAACTGAATAGTGAGTTCGATCCTCACTGGGTGTCCCATACTTTCGGCCTTGTGCCACATCTAAGCTACGCTTGGAAAATCACTATTTAACCTGTGAGACGTTTCTGAAAGATGACTTGCCAGGATTCATTATTGGCGGCCACAGTCTTAACATTAGATAGGAAGATGTCAGAGTTTTAATAGTAGACTCAGAAATGAAACTACAAGAATATTCCCACAGAATGTAGTGAAGCAGGACAAGAAGAAAGGACGGAGGATTCATTGTAAGAAGACAGATTGTATGGTTGGGGGCAAATGTAACTGTCTAAAATACAAATTGTAGATATCGAAATAAATCATATAGAACAATTTAAACAACTGGGAAGTGGTTCAACTAAGGACGGAACGTGTGACATTGAAATTCGAAGGCGCATTGGTTTAAAAAAAAAAAAAAGATGCCTTCTAAAAACTAAGCAAATTATTAAGAAACAGAAAAAATTGTTATAAACAAAGAAAAAAGTACTGAACTGTTACTTTACATCGGTCCTATATAACTATGAGTACTGGAAAATATACCCACAGATGAAGAAAAGACTTGAAGCAACAGAAACATTGTTCACTATTTACATTATTCGGACTATTGTCCTCATCTTTGTCGCCTTGTTTATCACAACGTTTCGGCCGTTGTACGCTCCGGCCTTTTTCAGGTGATTGGAATGTCGAACTGAACCCTTTATTTCGCTCAGTGGGGTAGACTGTTCTAATTCCACGTGCTATGTCTAATGGATGTCAGTTATCTCCAGTTAATTCCCCTCTCCAAGTTCTCCACCGCCTTAACCAGGTATTGAACTCACACTCTTTGGGTCCTGTCACTGGATCTAACTAACGCCTTTATCCACTGTGCCATGTGTCCTTGAGGACAATAGACCGAATAATGTACATAATACCTCATCTTAGAAATATAGACAGAAACATTGTTCTACAGATGGATGCTAAGAATACAGTGGACCGAAGATGTGAATTTTAGAGAAAATGGAAACAATACTTATACTTATGACATTTCTTAGGCCCATTATGAGGAAAGAGTGCTTGGAAAATTTGATACTCACAGGTCAGATTGAAGGCAAAATGGAAAAGAATGCATAACCTACCTGACAAGCTTGAGCGAATGAATGCATATTTTGGAAGAGAGAACAAAAAGACAAAATTAAGTTAAGTGTTAAGAGAAGACAATTGCGGAGAGCCATGATCACCAAATGTACTTAAAAGACAAAGTATATAGAAGAAGAAACGTTTGTAATAATTCATTACTATTTACAATCTTTCCTTTCCGACATCGGTTGAATGCCGAAAACTGCTAAAACAAATTTAGGCCCCAAATTCGGAAAGCCAATGTTTAATCCTTACAGACGGCAAACATATTTTTGCCCTACCACCAAAAAGATTTAATTTTTAAAGAAAACGTTAATATAATTTTGTTCTATTTTTTAATCGAGTTCACCCCAAGCAAGACATTGACACACAAGGGGTTATTGGGCATGGAAGTGTTAGAAAAAAGAAACATAATTAAGGAGAGAGAACTAAAGAAGGGTAACCATGGGAACGGCAGATAGCGATTGATATTGCATTTAAATTTTAGCTGATCAAAGTTGGTTGGAAAACAAGGAACCGAAAGTGAGTTCCACAAGTGCGAGAAAAGAAACTGTTAGCATAGAACTTACGGTTTCATCTAGCCAGCTAAACCGTAAATTGGTGAGACCTCGTCGTCAGTCTAATATTGCGCTTAGATTCAAAGAGTTTAGGTACAATAACGAAGAACTCATTCGAACAATTACCATGAAAGTATTTATAGAAAAAGTATTTATAGAAAAATCACATGGCAATCTTACGACGTTATTAGTAGAGTAGCCGTATAAACTGTGAACAGTAATAGCAAGAAATTAAACTAAATATAGTACTTAAAAAGCTAATTCTAGAATTTTTAAGTACTATATTTGGAATCATTAAAATAAATTAATGTTTTTTGCTATGTTCGTAGCGTAAATCTTATCTATTTTTGCTGTGGTAAACCCCAGTTTGGGGGTTAACTATTTGCCGACAGCTGGGACCCTGACAGGTGCTACCAACCCGGGTCAGGGTGAACCTGGAAACACCAGCAATTGAGAGGTGGTTCCACGCTCTTCAAAACCTCCTAATGCTGTTGGATGTAGTTTATCGTCTTACCCAGGACGAGCGCTGTTCTTACTGTTGTAGCATACCTACGGATGATAATGTCTCCATTCACATAAATACAGTAGTAGATATTGTATGCTGGTCTGTAGTTGGAGATTCGTCTCCAGCTGTGCTAGTCAAACTCTCTACCTCCGGGCAGGGAGGATTCCCAGACGAGCCTATGTCGAAGGGCAGAGTCTTGTCTCGGGAAATAGCTACCCGACCCCGTTTTATACGGGTCTACGGAGAATTTTTGGCCGAGCCTACGGGCTTGGATACCCCATATTAAATTCGGCTTTGTGCCTCATCTGACCGCGTGGGGCGGTTGGTAGATATACTGCATTTGGATATTTAATGTTGAATTCACTTGGCTCACTTTTACGCGCCGTTGGCGAATCTTATATGTGTTGTTCTTGTCCTAAGTATTATCGTTTATTACCAACCTTCGTTCGATTATTCTATTCAGTGACCTTTCTTAGGTTACAACACTTACCCAGGATGCTTTTACTCTAGTAAATTTATTTTAAATATATTCTCTAGTAAAAGTTTTACAAATTAATTGTATAGATAGTTTTAGTACTTGCTTATATTATATATTTAATCATAAGAGGGAATCAACATTTTGACGTATTTGTTTAAGAAATCCTAACTAAAATCTCTTATTATAGCAAAATTAATTCTTATAATTCAATGCATTTGTGCAATAAAAATCATTTTCAATGAATTTTTGCATTTGCTGAAATGAAAGGTTTGTTTCATAAATCCTACTATAATGATAGGGGGGGTAGATAAACAACTACGTAACAAAGGTTAATGAAATCAGAGCAGTAGATTGCACACAGATCGAGTTGTAGGTCGCCAACAGCAGCCAACGATTGTTTTTCAAGACTAGGTAGGATTTCTAATAGAGAATCTGTGCCAACTATCTTCCATCTCTAAGGCGAAGTGAAAGAAAGAAAGAAAGAAAGAAAGAAAGAAAGAAAGAAAGAAAGAAAGAAGGGAATATTATAGCAAACAAAAACAAGAAAAAAAGAGAGAATGGAAAACGAAAGAACAAAGTAAAGAAACCTTTCTGGTAGAGTCTCTTTAAACTATAAACAATTTTTTAAAACAATAACTCGAATTAAAAAGCAGAATATTGAGTCATATAATCCACCAGTAGAAGAAGTAAAGAAAAATGATGAATTCATTAAGATAGATAGATAGATAGATAGATAGATAGATAGATAGATAGATAGATAGATTGATTGATTGATTGATTAAATAATGAGAGTGGGACTGATTGAGATAGAGAGAGAGAATGAGAGAGCTAGGGACTGATAGATAGATAATGAGAGTAGGACTGACTGAGATATATATATATATATATATATATATATATATATATATATATATATATATATATATATAACGAGAGGAGAATGAAAGAACGAGAGACTAAATGATAGATAGATATGAACAGACTGAGAGATAGAGAGAGAGAAAATGAGAGAGATAGGAACTAAGATAGAGAGAGAGAGAATAAGATAGATCGGGATTATATATATATATATATATATATATATATATATATATATATATATATGTGTGTGTGTGTGTGTGTATGTATGTATATATATATATATGTTTATATATCGCATTCCCTCATTACATATATATATATATATATATATATATATATATATATATATATATAGACAGAGAGAGAGAGAAAGAGAGAGGGAGAGAGAGGGGAATGCGAGGTAGGACCGTTATTACTATCAGGAAAATCATCCTTTGAATATGCTAATCTTTATCTAGCCTTGAAGACCGATAGCTGAGACGTTAGAGAACCTGATGCTTTTTCAGTTCCAAAGCAGATTCCCATATAAGTAGGATAAAAAGGCGAACGATATCAAACGGGTATTGAATATTTTATTAGAACATAAACCACTCATGGCAATGGGGTTGTTTATGAACAATATTTTTAGCAAGGCTGACCGAACTGTTTCGAAATTTCCAGACGTTTACACTATCTCCCTCCCACCGTTATACCCGCTATCGTTGTAGCCACCAAGTTTTTCTCACCAGATGCAAAGAGTAATTGTTTATGTGAGTGGACAGTGGCAGCGGAAAGGCACTATTGAAAGATGGGAGATGCGAATTTAGAAAAAGAGAGAAACTTTTGGGTGGGGAGAGAAAGGAAGCCCGGTCGAAAAAAACAAAAAAACAATACGTGATAAATTTCATCCGATGTGAAAGTGTGCAAGGACAAGGAAACACGTGATCAAAAATATAGAGAGGAGAAAGAGAAGGATTGAAAGATGAAGAGCGGGGGGTAGAGTAGAGAGAGAAGAGCAAGTGTATGTGGTTAAGGAAAGAAGGAAGTAAGGGAGAGAGAGAGAGAGAGAGAGAAGCGAAATAGTGAAGATAGGAGAAGAAAGAGAAGAGAGTTAGAAAGTAAATGAAGGAAAAAGAAGAAGAAGAAGAAGAAGAAGAAGAAGAAGAAGAAGAAGAAGAAGAAGAAGAAGAATATATTGAAACGGGAAGATAGAGCGCGAAAAAGAAGAGAAAGAAAAATGTAAAGAGAAAGAATCGGAGAGAAGGTGGAGGAAAAACTACAGAAAAGTCGTAGGGAGGTCGAGAAAAGAAAAAACGATAGCTAAGAATGAGATAGGGAGAGAAAAAGAGGGGAGAGGAAGGGAGACGAGGGGATGAGGGAAAAACAGAAAGTGACTGAGAAGCGGAAGAAGGAAAGGGGGATATAATGAACGAAAAGTGATAAAGAAGAAGAAGAAGAAAAGAAAGAAAGAAAGAAGACAAAAGAAAGAAGACAAAAAGAGTGATAAAGAAGAATGATAAGAAAACGAAGAAAGAAAATAAAGAAAACGAAGAAAGAAAATAAAGATAGAGTCACAGAGAAGAAAAAGAAAGAAAGAAAGAAAGAAAGACTGACTGACTGTAGGGCGTGAGACAAGAGGATGAGAATGAGAAAAAGAAAATGTGAACAAAAGGGTCGGAAATGAGAGAGAGAGAGAAAAGAAAGAATGAGAGAAGAGAAAGAAAGAGAGAGAAGTGAAAGAGAGAGAAGAGAAAGAGAGAGAAGGGAAAGAGAGAGAAGTGAAAGAGAGAGAAAAAATAAGAGTGGACAAAAAAGGGGAGTAGGAAGATGTGCGAGAGAAATAAATAAAATTAAGAAAAAGTGGAAAAGAAATCTATGAAAAAGAATAGAAAATTTGTAAAACAAATTCAGAATCAACAAAAAATTTAATTGTAAAGAGATCAAGTTTATTTATTTACTTATTTATTTTAAGGGTCAGCTGGGAAAATAAAAAATATATATATATATATATATATATATATATATATATATATATATATATATATATATATATATGCGTGTACAATAAAATATCGGTGCTTGTACGGAAACGAGAAACTAATGTGCCTGTTTTTAGCCGTTGTCATGGAGACCGCCTGGCCACCCTGTGCTGGGAGGCAGATTGGCTATGTTTTTTGCACCCTGCAAGACATATTAAATGCTTTATTGGATTAAAAATGAAGGGAGAAGCAAACATAAGCGCCATCCTTGAAAGAAACAAAACCCTATTTTTAAATTTGCCATATCTGTCTGTAAATACATATCTGCAGACTCATCAATAATGTTTACGGATTTGTTGGAAGACAAGCTGTCGGCATTTGCTTTGTTACGCTTAGTCTGCCTCAAGGCATATCGGGATGGTTCACTTATGATCGAACTTTACTTGGGTTTTCAAAATGGTTGCCATAATTCCTTTTTACACTAAAGCCAAAAAGTTAGTCATAAATCTGTTTTACACTTGAATAAAATAAATAGACATAGGTCTGTTTTACCCTATTTACGAACTAGCTCTCGTTACAACGTTCGCATTCCAACCATGAGATCCAGGTTCGAATCTCACCATGGTCAATTTGGCAGGAAGGAGACTTCCTCATGTTATCGGGGCCGATCCGAGCTTTGAAAACTATACCAAGCCGTCGATAGCTGTTCTAACACGAAGTCACAAGTCATCGTGGCCGAGAGCTTGAGCGTGCTCGGTTTGTTCAATTGTTGATTCACGCTTGATAACACGCTCTTTCATCGTTGCATAGTTGCAGTATAAACCACAGGTTGGCTCTGCGGGTGTTGAATAAACACAAATGCACCTGAGCAAGCGTCTACAATAGGGATTAGATAGCCGCCCTAGTAGACAGGTATCCTCAAATATACATTCATGCTAACATGGCTGCTACAGTAGGGGATGGCGCCCCATCTTTATCAACAGTAGACAGCTGAATTTAGAAAGGAAAGGGAGAGTCTTGACCCAAAGTCTGGATATCCTACAACTGCCACCACCGAGGAAAACTACAGTAAAAACTTGAATAAAATAAATAGACATAGGTTTGTTTTACCCTATATGCATACTAAATATGGTTAGAACGTTTGCATTTTGACTATGAGAACCAGGTTCGAATCTCACCATGCTCGATCTGTCAGGAAGGAGACTTCCTCATGTTATTGGACTGGAGGGGTCAATCCCAGCATACGGCACCTTTGTAAAGTGCTTGAAAACCATACCATGGGTTGACCCAAGCCTTGTGAGTGAAATTGGGTAGATGGAACCCTTGGGTTCCGTTGATAGCTGTGATAGTCACAAGTCATCGTGGCCGAGGGCTTGAGCGTGCTGGCCCTGTTGGAATTATTGACCACGCTAGATAACATGCTCTTTCCCCAGAAACTGTAACTGAGATCTGCTCAGCATAGTTGTAGTATAAACCACTGTTGGGCTCTGTAGGCGTTGAATAAACACAAATGCGCCTGAGCAAGCGTCTGCAATAGTGATTGACTAGCCGGGTATCCTCTAGTGGCCAGCTATATTATACATACTTGACTATTGTCCCGGCCTTTGTTGTTGGCATTACAACATTTCAGCCGTTGTGCCCTCCGGCTATCCTCAGGATAGATCTGGATAACTTACAGGGGACACTTTATTTAATCTACCTGTTTAAACTCTTCTTGATTCACTGCTCATGTCTGCGGACATGATTTAGTTCATATTTTTACTTAGTTCTTTTCTATTTATTGCTCTCCCGTTTCCACTGAGGACTCTTTAACAGGGATTGAACTCACAACCATAATGTCACTAAACAGATATTGTGGATAAATGTGTTTACTTGCAATCAGTGGAAACGGAAGAGCAGTAACTGAACAATCATGTGTCATGCGTGATATAACTTTCGATACATGACTGATGAGGCAGATTTTTTCCGCAGCAGGTTGCCGTTTCTTTCTGCGGTAGACTAGTTGCTATACAAGGCTATAGAACCCGGTTTATTTACCCATAGCTGGGGGCTGAAGAAGAGGATTCATACCTTCCCCAAGGGTATTAGCACGTAAGTGAATGGAATGGATTCAACTGGAATTCGATCTCGGCTCTCTGATGCCTCAATCCGCGCCGCTGCCCATTACTCCACCTGAATTTATGTGCCTCACTGAAGAATACTAAATAAAAATAAGAAATAGATGGTAGACCTATAGATAAGAAGTGGAGCGAGTCTACTCCCGTAGATTAAATAAAGGTTCCAGTTCAGAATTCTCTGGAGGTTACCAACGTCGATATATAATTGACAAAGGCCGGTGAGGTGAACGACCGAAATGCTGTGATAACAACAACAAAGACGATGACAATAGTTCGAATATAAATAGTGTAAATAATAACCCTCCATTTCAGAAATTAAAACAAACAAACAAAAAAAAAAAACAATTAAATATTTTCTGCGAAAATATTTAATTGCATTATTTACTTTATTCGGACTGTTATCCTCATCTTCATTGCCATATTCACAACATTTCGGCCGTTGCACGCCCCGGTTTTCTTCAGGTGATTGGAATTTCGAACCAAAACCTTTATTTCGTCCACTGGGGTAGATTGTTCTAGTTCCACGTGCCATGCCTCTTCCGGGTGTCTCAGTTATTTCCCTTTATCTCGGCTCTTCAGGTTTTTGGTTCATCACTGCTGTGGCTTGGTATTGAACTCACAACTCTCGTTCGAAGGCCTCTGATGGGAGATTGGAGGTTTTCAGAAGCGTGGGTCACCTCTTAATAGATTTTCTTCCCATGTTCACCCATTAGAGTCCCAGCTATGGGCAAATAGTAAAATCCCCCACAAAAAAAACACTGTGAAAGTATAAAAACACATAAAAATACCAGCAATACATTTTTTTCTATAAAATTACCAACAATACATAATTATAGTAAAATTACCAACAATATATTCTATTCGTAGTTGGACCCATCAATAGTGTTCAAAATGTTTAGATTTTGGCATTAAATAACCCATAAAGGTGTTGATATGCCGCTAAACAAAATCAACCAAAAAACTGAGAATGTTAACCCGAGATTTGATTGGAATTCGAACTCGGCTCAACGATCCCTCAATCCGAGCCGCTATCCATTACTACACCGTGCCTCCTAAAATCTCGCGCAACCAAATAACTTATTGTACGCATTTCTAATAAAAAGCACATATTATAAGTTGAAATTCACAATGTATACTCACATAAATATATCGTGAAGGTGTTGCTGGTGACTTCAGTAAGAATCGAACTTTCCTCCCGTCAATTGCCTCTTCGTTCGTTTTTTGACAACTGTCCGTACGCATGTATTTGTTACACACAACTGTTTGCTTTCTTTTTATTTATTTCTTGTGAACAATCCCAGCCGCAATACGGATAACCCTCTTCGGCTAGGCCCTTTCGTGCATCCATCTGCTTTTCAGATGTCGAGAGGCCACACCTGAGGGGCGTTTACGTCTCGTCTTAATGCTCTCTGCTTAGAGAAGAGAATTTTAAGAAGGAAATGTTTTTTCTTTGCCGTTGACAATATATATATATGTATATATATATATATATATATATATATATATATATATATATATATATATATATATATATATGTGTGTGTGTGTGTGTGTGTGTGTGTGTGTGTAATATTGTGTGTGATTTTTTCTTAGTTCTTTTTATCTATCTCTTAGCCATCGGATTGTTCTCTGCCCCTTAGATTCAGAAAAAAAAACACTCTAATCAAAAGATATAATAAAATAAAGATAATAAAAGTAAATAAATAAAAAATAAAATAAAATTCAGAACACATCAAATAACACATCTGACCAGCAAAAATATTAGGTTTTTCGGATAATAATTTCTGACTTATTTTTATACACCTTATTTGAATTACATTTTTATATTAATTATTAATACACTCTATACATAGTATTACGAATGAAATAAATAACTAATATATATATATATTAAGAAATATGCTCTTAAGGTGTGCTATATTTATGGGTTAAAATGCTCAATATCAGAAATAGAGCGTGTGTAAATATAAAAGTGAACACTGAAGTCAGCACTTAGAGACAACAGGCTGTTTCATGCCAGACGCAATCGTCAAGCCGCGAGTGTTGATTTTTTTTCTCGGCTATTTATATATACGGGTTAGTGGTGCATTGTGGGTAGTCTAATTTGTCGGTTATTTTGACGAAAGTCGTTTCTTTGTTTATTTATTTATTTATTTGGATTAAATTATTTTGCTTGTTTTTATTTATTTTTTAATTTTTAATTTTAATTTTTATTTCCTATCTTTTATCTTATATATTTATTTATTTATTTTTATTTTAATCGGCGTTCTATTAACGTTGTAAAATTTGTTATATCGCTTATTTGTTTTGGTTTGGGAAGATAATTAAAGCTATTTATTCAATTTTGGGGTTGATTGCTGTAGTATATTCTAACTATTATTTTGGCGAGAGCAGTTTTTAATTTGTTTATTACTTCACTTATTTATTTGGATTGATTATCTTTACTTGTTTTTTCTAACCGTTAATTTATCGGGATCGGTTTATTTGTTTATTTATTTGGATTAATTTAGATTAATCTATTTTACTTGTTTTTTATTATTTATTTATTATACTGTATATTTTTATTTACTCTTTTCAGTTATTTTTAAGTAACGTAGTATTTTTTATCGTTATATAACAGTTATAGCCGAGAAATAAACAACACTTGTGGCCTGACGATTGCGTCTAACATGAAACAGCCTGTTGCCTTTGACTTCAATGTTCACTATATATATATATATATATATATATATATATATATATATATATATATATATAAATGTAAAAAAGAACGAAGAATAAAATTACAACGTTCAAAACATTAATTCAAAACAGAGCTCAATACAAGGGAAGAGCAATAAAAATTTATTATACACTGTATTTAAAAAAATAAACAAACGCACGAGAGTGGATGTAATAGAAAGGGGAGAGGAGGACCTAAAGAAGAAAAGCAAGAGCAATATATCGGTGGGTGGGTAATTGAATATAACATTTTTTTATGCAGCCTCATATATGCTTAACAGAAATTTCCTAATATGTAAGCAAGGACTCAAGATTTCAGTTTCTGATACAACTCTGACCATTTTTATGTATTATATATATATATATATATATATATATATATTACAGCGATATTCACCCTTTACAAAGCCCGGGGTCACTCGAGGTAGAGAGTTACGTTAGGAGGTCATTTCTGAGAGTGGAAGATAACGGTTAACCGTACCCTTGAACAGGTAAAGATTATAGAGGTCGGGGAAACGTCCTTCATGCTGTCTGTTCTACAGGCCAGCGGTTCGCGGAAAGAAGCTGTTCGAGTGGAACTTACTTCTCATCGATGGAATACGGAGGGAATGTCGGTGGTTTGCTACAATTTAAATGACATGGCGTGTTCTTGCCGTAAATGTTTGAATTGGCATGACCAGGGAATGTAGTTCGACTGAACACTTTTCCGTGGGGGCAGCGATAGAGCAGTGTGATGCTTGCTACATCCCGCCTGTAGGAGAGAGGTTGAAGAGTGAGATCTGGGCAGCTCCTGCCCAAATATGACAGCCCTACTCTATTTCTGGTCTGACATGGCTCTTGTAAAATTAGCGGATATCAGGAGGAGTCAGGTACTTACTGGAACGGTACATAGAATTAGCAATGGATCGTATATACGGGTTCCACTTGAGGTCGGGTGTGAGTTTGAGGCCCAACAGTCTTTCAAGGCACGGTGCTTCCCCGAGAGGACATCCGTTCATCCACATTGGTGGTGGTTCGGGGTCAGATTAGTGATGATGTAACGTAACTAGCTTGGTCCTCGGGGAATTGAATGAAACTAGACATTTTTTCACGATTAGATAGTTTGCGCATGATCGGAAGAGAGTTCCATCGCTAATCTCTGACCACCGAAAGTTTTTGAAGTGCGTCAGTACAAAGTCGTATCTTCGTCATAGATGTTTACTAACGAACTGAGCAGATAATTTATGTAGATCAAAAAGAGGCTTGGTCCGAGGAGTGACCCCTGGGGGACCCTGCGTTGAACTCCAGGACTCCGGAGGACTGGCCATTTATGTGACCGCCAAGAAGCACACGATCCGCTTGAACTCCACACGGTAAAATTACTATATAGCCGCCACACGCAAAATTTCACCATCCAAGAGACATCCTTGATAATGGCTAGAGAATTAGCCGAAAGCGCCTGGAACAATTATAACTATGGACAAAGTCTACATTCTTTAACTGCAGAAATACGAAACAAATGTGGCTGGGCATTAAGTCATTTTTTTTCTACCACTGTTCAACCGGTGGCTGGACATTAAGTCATTTTTCTCTACCAGAGAGAGAAAGGTATCAAAATAAAACGAAAGAACAGTCAGACTTCTTTTATATTTATTTTTAGAAACAATTCTCGACACACAATGTTATAATTATAATAAACACACACACACACACACACACACACACACACACACACACACACACACACACACACATATTTATATATATATATATATATTGGCATCCACAGACAGATTGTTTTGCTGTATCGCAGCGTATCACTAGACGTCCGGTTGCCTGTAGCTAGAATCGAAAACCTAGGCCGTTGGCGCAGGGTAGGGATGAAGGTGAATTTAGGCGTATCTCTTTTTAGATAGACACACCAGTGACTGAGAAAACTCAATTCATTTTATAGAAGAGTATTGCATTAGTAGCAGTAGTAGTCATTGTTTTCAAACTCACACTTTCTCTCCGAGAATATATATATATATATATATATATATGTATGCTGGTCAGTGGTACATTATGAGCAGTAAGATTTCAATTTACACGGTTATTGGGTATATGGTAACTGTTTTGTCTCAAATGATTCTAGAAGCTATTGACTAGGAATAATGGTGAATCCGAATTTATAATGTTATTTTTTGACTTTTTACTCAGTATTTATTAGTGGTTATTTAATTATTGGTTTTTCTGATTATTATTATTACATTTATTATTTTATTTATATTTTTTATTATTATTTTGTTTTTAGTAAAATTCAGGTAGCATCCGAGACGAAAAAATTAAATGCGAATTAATTTAACTAATCTACTTTTTGTATTAATGATTCATTATAATATAAATTCAACTGCACCACATTTTTGATTTCATTATGTTATATACCGTACCTAATGTGTATGTCCCAATCCTCATAAATACGTTGGACACTACTATAATTGGGGGAATATGCCGTCTAAGTAGTCCACCACTAGCAGTGGTTTACCTACTTCACGCCGCTGGCGAGTATTGCATTTTGTTGATGTTATAAAGATTACCATTTCATTTCCAACCTCCGTTTTGGTTATTCATCATTCAGTAACCTTTTCTAGGCCACAACACTTTAGTTTAAAGTATTAGCTTTTTCGAAAATATGTTACATTATCTGCCTTGTAGATAGTATGTATATTTGAATTTATCATGTTGGTATTTTACAAACTATTCCTTTTTGGATTTCGATGTTTGAGTAACATAGTAAACGTTTTTTTCCTGTCTACATTTTGAGATGAGTTTTGAAGGTCTATTTAGTAATTTGTGTTGGTCTGGGAAGACAAATTTTACAGTTTATTTCTCATTTATTGTTATACATTATTACTATTTCCCTTATTTTGCATCCTATTTTTGGCAAAATATTGCTTTTAATTTCCCATATGTTTCGAGACCCATGTGCTGTTCGCGTATTTACTATTTGTAAAGAATGTTTTGTGCATTTCATTTCTCTTTCCGAGATCCTTCATTTATTCCTATTGATATTGTTTCTACTGATTTCACAGTGGCTTGATATATTATAAATATATAGATAGATAATGAAAACTATTAGATAGATAGATAGATAGATAGATAGATAGATAGATAGATAGATAGATAGATAATAATATAGGCCAAAACTTTTGAGCTACTGTCTGGATTTCGAAGAATCGACTAAAATTAAGTTTGCGTACCCTTTTCAAAACTAATTTAATAATTCATTTCGAAACGGAGGGACATTCTCTTCCTCAAGTGTTTATCATTTATTCAGCAACAACAACAACAACAACAACAACAACAATAATAATAATAATAAACTCAATTCTTATATAATCCCAATTTTTATTGTGCGCTAAATCATGGTTCCCCTCTGACTTGCTGAATCGTGTTTAGTTAAAATGCAAACGATTAAACACATGGGTATTTCCCGTATCCTCAGGCAAGTTGTATCAATGTGACAGGTTATGAACATGTACTACAAGAATTTGCGTACACATTCTCATATATTCATAGAACCCCTACACGTTTTGCAATGATTTCTTCTTCATATTTTCAATATTCTTTTGTGATTTTACTGAATATTATAAGTATGACATCATTTTATTTTTTCATTCTATTCATTTAATCCGTTTATAGATTTTAAATGTACGTAAATTTTATTTGTGTTCACACGTACACATTGGAAGGAAAGTTTCAACGAATATACACAACCATACGACATCATAAAATTGAGGAAAAAAATGGTGGAAATATCAGCTACATATCCAAGCAATTGTACCAACAAACATGGTCAGTTAAGTTGCATTCTCTTGAGGTTTGACGTTGAATTAGAGGAAGCTCATAAAACAAACAGACGTAAAACACAACAAAAACAACAACAACAATAATAATAATAATAATAGCAGTATTAATAATGGTAATAATAATAACGAGATTAACCCATTCAATTTAACTGCATAAAGTTTGTTTAAAATTTAAACTATTCCTCACTAATCCATATTGCTGGCTCATGGTAATCTGAGGACAGGCGAATTTTAAATTTAAAAAAATCCTCAACAAAATATACTATAGAACCAGTATTCTCCCTTAATAGGAATGGATTAAATTAGAGAAGGTTTTGCTTTTTAATTATTTCGCCTCAAGCAAGTAGTGAATGCCACCAGTACGCAGGGGTTACAGGAAGTGACAGTGAAAGGGAAAACTGAGAATAGGGAGGATTGAGGAAAGGACAAAAAATGAACGCGATCAATGAGACAGAAGATGGTGATTTATATTACATTTAAATTTTTGAAGTTTGTAGTTATCAGGGAAGCAAGAAAACGGAATGGAGTTCCACATGTGGGAGGTGAGAGAAAAGACACTGTTGGAGTAGAATTGGATGTTAAATTTAACTATTCCAACAGTAAATGGGTAGGACCTAGATGTCAATCTAGCAGCACGCTTCAATTCATATAGTCGTGGAACCAGGGAAAACAGCTCATCAGAGCAGTTGCCGTGAAAATATTTGTAGAAAAGACAGGGGCAAAGCCACGTCTAGTCGGTGAGAAAGTTGATATACATAGTCATAGAGCTGCTTCTTTGGATGTTCTCAATAATTTCCTAATATGGAAGCAAAGACTCAAAACTTCGCATTTCTGGTTCAACTCTTACCACTAACCTTTCATGTGTTATATATATATATATATATATATATAACACATGAAAGGTTAGTGGTTAGTGGGTTATATATATATATATATATATATATATATATAAAAGTGAACATTCAAGTCAACACTTAGAGGTGACAGGCTGTTTCATGCTAGACGCAATCGTGGCTTGACGATACTGTTTTTTTACTGTTTTTAAACTACAATTCTCCATGATTTTCTCTTTTTACAATTTTCCATGATTTTTTTTTAAATAGTAAAATCGACCTTGCTAACCGAAACGCTCCTCTGTGTTTAAATCGGTAAAAGCACGTCAGGCTATATGACGGTTCCGTATAGGATACAGGTTCGATTCCTGTCGGAGGAAGCATATTTTCTATGACAATTTCTCGGACAATCAGGCCGGTAAATGTCGTTAATACTGTGTGTTATAAACAGAGCATTTACTTATATTTTTGTAAATATAAAAAGAACGTATAAACATAGAAATGTCTCAAATAATTGGCGGATTTTGTCCATTTCATACACACACATATATACACACATATACATACACACACACGCACACACACACACACACACACACACATATATATATATATATATATATATATATATATATCAATTATTATTCTAAAAGAATTCTTTTCGGCTAGCACTTTTTCAAAGTTAAGTGTTGGCTCAAATCTCATGAAACAAGATATGATATGATAAAAAAATATATATATATATATATATATATATATATATATATATATTGAATGAGGAGGGAAACTTTTGAAAACGATTAAAACAATTTGATAATAAATAATTCACGATTAAAATAAGTAATAAACAGTTCCAACTGAGTGTAAAAAGAGAAAATTCTCACTCAGAACTTTTCAAATAAACGTAGAGAGCAAATGAAACGTTCTTTCTGATTGCACAGATTAGGGCGATATAACTTAATATACATTTTACATGATTCTCGAAGTTTACGAAGATTGGTACTGTAAATGCATGCGACAATATGACTATGAAACTATATATATATATAAATTCTGTGTTTCATAGTCATATTCCAAATTATTCTAGAGAATACTGAAAAGAAATAATTGTGGATATATATATATATATCTGCACAATTATCTCTTTTCAGTATTCTTTTTTTGAATATATATATATATATATATATATATATATATATAATCAGAGAAATGGATAAGCAGCTCCAAAAAGAGTCTCTCTAAAGTTGCACACTGCCAGAAAATTTAGAATATAGCTGTTATCGCCTTCCTTTCGGTTAAAATAATACAATGTCCATTTTGATATATATGTGTATATATATATATATATATATATATCAAATCGAGAGAAATATACATATATATATATATATATATATATATATATATATATATATATATATATATATATGTAAAAGCAAATTGTTTTGACTGTGATGTTAACACCGACCCACCTGAGATCGGAAAGCAACAAAGATAATCAATATTGAATCTTCTACTGATGAGAAAATAAAGAAAATTCTTTGAAAACAGGTTACTTTCTCCCCAAATTCAATAACAATAACAGCCTGGAATAATTGTCCATCCCACAAAATGTTTAATATCTAAAAAACATCATTCAATTAATTGAGTTTTTTTGCAGGTTTTCAGGGAAGACGTTTAGCCATCTTGACCGCAATTGTCGTAAGAATCACTGAAAAACCCTTTGCGTTATTCAGCTAGAAAGAGAACAATTGGACAATGTTGCTGTTACACCCGGTATATAATAAAATGAAAGAGCTCTCTCATTTCCTCCTTGTAATACTCCTGGCAAGTTTTGAAATGATTCGGTATTGAAGTCCTCCCTAGACAGATAAGATTTGTGGGCCGATAAGGTTCCTCAATTAGATCGATGCATTCAAAGGATTCCGAGCTTAGAAGGCGGTTTCTAATCATTTGATCATAGGCTGTTGTTGAGGTCGGTAGAGCAGGTATAGAATTTTCTGTCTATTTCATCTTTTTCTAGATTATGCTCTGCGTATTTACAAACAGGGATGCGAAGAGATGGGCACTTATCATTTAAGCATTCCCTACTACATCCCATACGAATCTCCCAATAGAAGACAATGAGTTTGCTTTCCCTCACGAGGCCAATGTACTGATGGCGATCGTGCATATGCTGATGATATAAGTATTCATAGCTGGGAAAAGAATGTTCATCTATGTGTCGCAAGGAATAGGACTCAAAATAAACCTTTCCAAAACAGAAACTATGATCTGGAATTGGAATTTCTCTGTCTAGGTAATGTAGGTATTGAGCATCTTACTCAGTAGGTAGGTGTTTACCTTTATGTCTTTTTCTTTTTTCTTATTACTGCCCTTGTTCGAGATTTGATCTTCTTTAAGTGGTATTTCGGTCTTTCGACATGATGTCAGTTGGTTCCACCAGCGGTTTTGTTTTTTCTTTAATGATAAACACACACACACACACACACACACACACACACCCCACACACACACACACACACACATATATAGTGGGTTTTTTACATGATTAAATATTTTTATATGCTTATGTTAAATTTTTAATCTGTAGGAGTATATTACATGTTTTTTCAAATTGTTCATGATTACACATCATTTCTCTCATAAAGGTCCTGTTTTAGTTTGGCCTTTTCTTTTTCTTTCAGTGTTTTCTTCCTCTCTCTGATCTTTTCTTTTCATATATACATAAGGTTAGTAAATGCAAAGCAGACGACAATTTTTCATATATACTTCGGCAGTATAAATTGGCTCGATTTCAAATTTGGATCGTATAATCATTTATTGTGTCTAATGTCACCACAAATATATCCACACTTTTCCGGTGTCTGTTATTTTCTTTTTTTTAATTTAGGTCAACAAATCAGTAGTCGATTTATGCATCTGCAATAACTTATACTTATCTGGATTTCACTCTTTTAAACCGTTATTTAACTTCTCTCTTGAAAATTTTATTCCCACCCTCACCTTTAGGCTTTTTGTGTACTTCTTCTTCAGTTACACCACTCTAGTGCTTTCATCTCACCCTTGTTTCTCACTCTTAGACATTCACTGTCACTGAAATTTTGTTTTTGTACCGGGAGTCATATTTTCTGTTGTCTATTTGAATTTGTAGGTCTGATAAATTGGATCGTGATTACGATTCCAATGTAATAAATTATAACCATGGAATATTAGCGTTTGAGCTTTTTATATTTTTGCTCTGCCCTGGACCTTGAGCTCTACCTCTATTCTATCCTCTTGGAAATATATATATATATATATATATATATATATATATATATATATATATATATTGATACTAATATTACACACATATATATATATATATATATATATATATATATATATATATAATCGGCATCACCCCATGCAAGGCAGTAAACCCACTATGACACAGGCGGTTACAGGTTGTGGAAGAATTAAGAACAGAAACATTAATAATGAACAGGAAGAGGAAATATTAATCAGGAGGACACTAGATAGCGATTGACATCGCATTTAAATTTTTGCATATTAAAGTTGGCTAGAAAGCATAAGAAATGCAAGAAAAGAAACTGTTAGCATAGAATTTACAGTTACATCTATGTAGCTCAACTATAAATTGTTAAGATCTTGATGCCAGTCTAGTACTGCACTTAAATTCAAAAAGTCTAGGTACCATAGCAAACAATTACCATGAAAGTATTTATAGAAAAGGCACAGAGAAGCAGTGGGAAAGTGACTAAAGCTGAGCTGCCAGATCAGGGTCAATAATATTGCTGATTCTACTTTAGAGTTTATCAAGAAGCTCAAGATAAATAGCAGGGGCACTGGACCATATGTGGTAGCAATATTCTAAGCGTGGACGAATGGTAGACTTATATATATGTAAGATAGATCATTTTTGTTGTCAGAAAAAAAAAACAAGGAATTTGTCTTTTTGCCCTCAATCATTAAAAATGATATTAGATTGAGCTGTATCATTGTCTAAAATCATCGCTGCTATTACTTTTCAAAATAAATAATAAATCTTGGTCTTTTTTTTTTTAAAACTTTAGCTTGTAAAATTTTCAATGTAAGTTTCATATACCAAAAAAGTCTCATTCCAGAAAATAAGTAAAAATAAATAGCAAAAAAAAAAACAAAAAAAAACTGTATTTAAAATCAAAACAAAAAGAATGCTTACAATAGTATAATAGATCTAAAAAAACATATTCATTTTATCACGATCACGACTCCCATAACCTATTATAGTGATAGAGATTTGGTTTGGTTTGTTTTACGGCATATCAACCTCAATGGGTTATTTAATGCTGACAAAATTTTTATTGCTGGTAATGTTTTTCTTCAAAAATCTATTTCTGGGAATATTTTTCGCTGAAGAAATCTATAGCTGGTCTTATTTTTTTCAAAGAATGTATAACTGTTTGTATTGTTGGTATTTTTTGAAAGTGTTGCTGATAATAATTTGTCCTTCAAAAATTATTGCTGGTAATATTTTTTTTTTTATTACAAAGTATTTCTGGTATTAAAACCTATTTTTGCACAAGCTTGAGTGTTAACTATTTACCCATATCTGGGACCCTAACAGGTGCTACCACCCCGGGTCAGGGTGGACCTGGGAACACCAGCAATTAAGAGGTGGTTCCACGCTCCTCAAAACCTCCTGATCAGAGGCCTTGCTGTTGGACGTAGTTTATCGTCTTACCCAGGACGTGGACGTAGATTATTTTCATACCGAGGACGAAGTGATAGAGAGACCACATCTACTGCAGCCTCAGTAGCAGTGATGTTCCCTTGACGAAGTAAAACTCTCTCCAGGCTGGTTTTGAATTCAGATTTTATTCCTCCTCCTAGACTGGTTGCCACCCAAGACTATGACGCAATCTGTCCTGTTATTTAACGATAGCTGGAGTAAAAAGAGATTCCTTCATACCTTTCCGAAGGGTATTAGCACATAAGTAAATATAATGGACTCGACTGGAATTCAAAGTCTGCTTCCCGATTCCTCAGTCCGGGCCGCTTATCCATTCC
The DNA here is from genome assembly GCA_903632075.3 of Acanthosepion pharaonis. Lineage (NCBI taxonomy): Eukaryota > Metazoa > Mollusca > Cephalopoda > Sepiida > Sepiidae > Acanthosepion > Acanthosepion pharaonis. The sequence goes on from CAHIKZ030005507.1 coordinate 1,791,818, forward strand.
CCTACCTTGCCTCCTCATCTTACAAGAGAATCAGTTAAAACAAAAACAAATAAAAAAAATATCAAGGATCTTTAAAACTTCACATCTGACTTAGCAGCCACCCGACCTTTACTATCTGATTTAGCCACCTGACATTCTATTTCGTGAGACCTTACCTGAACAGGTGCAAGAAGCGTGGGATAATGTCTCACAGGATGGTAACCGTTATATGTACAGTCATATTCAGGTGAGTAAGTAGGCTAGTATTAACGCCCATGGAGAATATACTCTCTAGGAATATTGGGTGTAAGCATTGTTGATACACACCCTATTTTTGGAACCTGCACACCTTTAGATTTGTATACGTGACTTTTGAGAATACACTGGTTATATTTCTTGGGAGTTTAATATTGAAAAAATTTAAATACGACAGGAAGACAAAAATTAGCCGCACTCATAACACAAATATGTTATGGTGAATGTGCGGATAATTTTTAACTTAATCTCTATACATACAAAACTCAAGATGTTGCAGTTTTGATTTTCGCTCAATATAGAAAGATTATGTCCAAAAACTTGTTCTAGAGACTAAAATAAGAATTGGAGAAAAAACGCCAACTAATATATATATTTATTTATAATATATGTATTTTTTCAGAGAAAAATTGAAATTAAAACTTTGTTACTTACAATTGGATTTTCATTGTTTTTTCCTAAAAAAATTCTTGTTTTACTTTTTCTTTTCTTTCTTTCTTTTCTTTTTGACTTTAACTGGTTTCGCTTAGCTTTTCAAATAGTTTTTAACTGTTTGTATCCCCACGCTTATGTTTTGAACAAATGATAAAACGGAAACAAAATAAAATAATCAAGGGGCTTAACTGTCTATATATGTCGCTTAGAAATTTGGTAGAATCTATTTATGCAATGAATTAAGTATTGTTTAAAACTTGTTGATGGAAAATGTTTCCTTATTAATCAGCCCTTGTTCAGTGGTTCTGTAATTGCACTGATAGACACTAAAATTTTGTAGATTTTGCCATCCGCATTCCTCTATATGTTGTCTAAGGGATATTTTTCTCGGTGTAGGGGTCCCTAATTTGTTGGCGATGAACTGACATCCTTTGCCGGATTGACTGGCAGGTTTAGCCAATGTAATTCTCCTGACAACCTTTGCATGTTATTATGTATATTAAATACGCACAATAGATCATTTTCAATTTTGAATTTTGATCCGTCCTTGAAATGAAATTCCTGGCTCTCCTCAAAGGGGTCGGTTGCATTTTTCACCTGAGGGTCTTTAATTGTCGTCTGCAGTTTTGCACTAGTAAGTTTTTCGGTATCTTTTTTTAGTGATTTTGGTTGTCGTTAACTTTTTATCATTGGTTATGTTTTAATAGGTTTTTCATTTTTTGTCCTTTAGTAGGATTAATAGATTTAGTTGTATGTATGTGTAGATTTCTATGTTCTTTGAGTTGGAAGTTGATATATAAGGGATGACCTTTTTTTCTTTTTTTTCCTTTTGTTTCTCAAAGTGTGTGGATATTTGTTTTGCTTTTTCAATAAAAATAATAGTTTGATCAATAAACAACATCATCAGAAGAGGTTTGGATGCAGCTGGGTTCCCTTACCAAATCGAACCCGTAGGCCTCGACCGTGGTGATGGAAAGCGGCCGGATGGCATTACCATTTTTCCTTTTAAAATGGGGAAGTTGTTGATTTGGGATGCGACCTGTGCGGATACATTTTCGGTCGGTAATTTGATCAGGTCCGCGGTTGAGCCGTGATCCGTCGCCCGGGACGCAGAGATGAAAAAAATAGTTAAATATTCTTCTCTTGCTCATAGATTTTTTTTTTTTTTTACTTCTGTGACAGTGGGGCCTTATGGGGTTATTGGCCCTCGTTCGATGGCGTTCCTTTGGAGGATTGGCACGATTGCGTCTCGATTAAGGGACAAGCCTCGCGAAACGGAGTGGCTCTTGCAGCGTGTCTCACTGGCGATGGTTCGAGGTAATGCTTTCACCATCATTGCGGCTGGCAGAGGATAGTAAAAAAATTGTTTATAGATACTTTGTTCAAACTTTTTTTCTAAATTTCTCATTGTTCATTTTTGTTTTCATCTCTTCTAGTCTGTGGTCTCTTGTTGTGTTTGAGATTATTGTACATATGCGCTTCGCTAGGTTGAGTGGAATGTTGGTACGAGTGTGTTTTGGGTGGGAAGAAGTAAAAAAGGAGATGCTGTCGAGACTCAGTAGGTTTAAAATATATGTCGATTTCTAGATTTCTGTTTGTGTTTGTTATTCAGATGCCTAAAAAGTACTCCATAGTGAATTGGATGCTAGGATTTATATTATTAATGGGTGTTTGGAATGTCTTTGGTTTATCCAGACTTTATCTATCTATCTATCTATCTATCTATCTATCTATCTATCTATCTATCTATCTCTCTCTCTCTATATATATATATATATATATATATATATATATATATATATATATATATATATATATATATAGTAAAGGTAATAAATCCGTTGGTATATAATCTATGTGGATACTAGTAATATAAACTATTAAAACTGATCCACAAAAAGAGCTAAATATATTTATTATTACAGAGCAAATAATTAATAAAAAACAAAATCCAAAATCACCTCATATGGGGAGTAGCCTATTTCGGCAGACGGAGATATGGTCGTACGGTCTTATCAACCCCGGTGTGGACTGAGTTCGTGTCAGAAGTGGAAATTACTTAAACTGTGAAAGCTAAAAAAAAAGAAGATAAAAAAAACAGTCGAAAAAAATAATACAGAATTTATCCATTTCAATATTTCAGTCAGACGAAAGGCACGAGACAAGACGATATATATAGATAGATAGATAGATAGATAGATAGATAGATAGATAGATATGAGAAAACGAAATATATTTTTATATACCAAGAACAATATTGGGGAAAATATATGACAAAATGGAAAAAGATTTCGTATGACTCTATACATTCACTTAAGCTCACTAGGTTTTTATTTACTTTATCTCCATTTTTCGGCCGTTGTCCTTATCTTTATTGCCATATTCACGAAGTTTCGGCCGTTGCACGCTCCGGCTTCCTTCAGATAAGTGGAATTTCTGACTAGGTAGGTTATGCATTATTTTTCTCTGTCTGACTTGCCTTAAATCTCTTCTGTGAATATCAAATTTTCCAAGCCTTATTTCCTTATTGAGCACTCTACGTTTTAGCTTATTACTCACTTGGTCTTTTTTTAGACTAAAAGCTTAAGGCACTGGACGATTTGTTTCTCTTTTTCGAATTTTTCTAGTTCTTTCTTTTTTTTTCCAATTTTTTTCTCGGGTACCAATTTGTTTTTATATACTTGCATGTTGTGCTATTCGAGGTTTTTTTACCAACAGAGTACTACTATTAGTATTACACACACACACACACACACACACACACACACATAAATATATATATATATATATAATCCTACACATACCTGTGCTTTTGTATGTTTAAAGATTGATTCTATTTAATAAATGCAAGTCATCATGTGATTTCAAGCTATTGCTTGTTGTTAAGACAAATTGTGACTTCATCTACGCCGTAATGTAACACCTGTGAAATCACCTGTTCGCAGAGGCGTACAGGTGTGGGTTGTTCTCTAATGTCTGCTTGCCGTTGGAACGGCAATTTCAACCCCCGCCTCTCTTTCTAACTGGAGATCTCCTCCCCTACCCCAAAGCCCGCCAAAGATATTAATTCGTATACAAAAGTTTTACAACATTTTTGGGACAACATCTTCTATTGATATCAATTCAAAACCTCATTATTCAGTCATCAATGTGTTTTCCCTGGATGTCAAAGGTCTTACGTCAACGTTCAACTAAATTGCCCATTCCATTATGAAATCAAAGCTTCTGCCCGAAATTCTTCGACAATTTCTTTTTTTCCTTTTGTTGCCTTCATTTTACCCCAAGCAAGGCGATAAAGCCACCGAGACGCAAGAGTTTGGCGAGAGTTAAAAAAAAAAACGGAAAAACGTTGCCGAGAAGAACGTACAATAAAATAAGAGGATTCAAAATAGAAAACAACATAACAGCCTTGAACGCTTAGCCTTGGAGCGGGTAAAATGGAGATCAATGTGTTTTAGTGGACTCAGAAGTTTTTAATCTGCTTGTCTGAATCATCTTCAAGAAATGAGAGCTAGATCTAAATGGTCAGCCAATCTAACAGTGATCTCATCCCACAATCCTGTCTCTTGCTCCATATGTGGCCTTCTTTGTGAATCACTAGAGGGTCTTAAGTGCCACTTAAGATTATCGCACAAAATTTCATAACTGAATCAATTAAGCTATTAGATCCTCATACGTCGAAACCGACAGGAGAGTCCATTATATATATATATATATATATATATATATATATATATATATATATATATATATATATATTTGAATTTCTTAGTTGACAAGAAAGAAAAAAAACGGAATGACGTTCCATAGGGAAATGCGAGAGAAGAAACTATTAGAATAAAACTTAAGGTTTCATCTAGCAATTTCAACAGTAAAACGATGTGACGTAGCTGCCAATCTAAAAATTAAATTCATGGTCGGGTTATCAAAGAAACTCATTAGAATTGTTATTAAAAGATCTACAGAAAAGGCACAGGTAAGCAATGTCATCTTAGTGTGACTGAAGTCAATATGTTAGATCAGGACTGATAATATTGCAGATTCTTCTTTGGGTTCTGTTAAGAATCTCGAGATATATAGTAGGAACACCAGACTACGCGTGGCAGCAATATTCAACAGGAGGGACAGACTTATAAACGTGTAAGATTGATTCTGGCGAGAAAGATTGCACAACATAATGGACCAACTTTTCTGGCGGGCAGACCTAGCAATTTTTTTTTTAATCATTTCCTTCCAAGCAACGTGGGAGTGCCATTAGCATGCCAGGATTTACAGTGAGTGAAAGTGAGAGAAAATACTGCGTATAGGAAAGGATAAAAGATGAAAGGGGGTTCAAGATGGCAGAAGATGGCCGTTGACGTTGCATTTAAGTTTTTGAAGATTGTAGTTATCAGGGAAGCAATTAAGAGAAAAGGAAGTGTGAAAGAAGACATTCTTGGAATAGAAGTGGCGGTTTTATTTAACTATTTCAACAGTAAAAGGAACCAATCTAGTTGCACGCTGAAATTCATGTAATCGGAGCACCAGGAAAAAAGCTCATCAAAGCAGTAGCCATGAAAATATTTGTAAAAAAAGACAGAGGGAAGCCACTTCACTTCTGTGAGAAACTGACTGAAGTCGAGATGCCAAGTCAGGATCGATTACATTGCAGATCCTTGTTATCGATTTTGTTATTGGAAATTTGTGGCTAGAGGGTAAAATAGTTTCTTCTTCTTCTTCTTCTTCTTCTTCTTCTTCTATATACTTCATCCCTTCAGGATATAGGCGACTATGTCTCTCCGCAACTTCCTATCCCTTGAGGCCCTTAGTAATTTTTCTCCCTTTTCTAAGGCTCCACCCACTTTATTCCGACATCCATTCACACACGTTCGTCACATAAGTGGGTTTCTCGCTCGCCTTCTTTTGCTATTAATATACTCCTTAGAGTGTTATGTTTTCCAGGCTCTCCTTCCTCATTATGTACCCAAGTAATTTCAGCATTATTTTCCTGATTCTGAGCAAGTGATCCTTCTGTTGCCATTTTCTTTAAGACATCTTTGTTGCAATTTCGTTTCGTCCATTAAACTTTCAGTAAGACAGCAGTTTTGTGGGCGGGGGATCTGTTAAAATCTAAAAGACATTTGTTGCCCAGGACGACAGTCATTTTCGAGTTTAACTTTCACCGTAATTTATCGTATTGTTTGTGTCGAATTTTCCTTCAAGCCTTCTTCAAATTCTTAAGATTTCAAAGTACGAGCGTCCTGAGTAAAACAATCAAGAGGTTTTGAGGAGCGTGAAACCACCTGTTCGGGTCCCAGCTATGGGCAAAATAGTTGTTCCCCAAACTGAGGTCAAAACACTATGAAAGTGTAAAAATAGCTTTTAATACCAGCAATATATTTTTGTATAAATGAAAAAAATTATTACCAGCAGTGCAGTATTACCAGCAATACATTTTTGGGAGAAAATATTACCCGCAATAAAAATTGTGTTGGTATTAAATAACCCATTTAGGTGTTGATATGCCGTAAAACTAACCAAACCAAACCAAAAAAGTTTGAAGTTTCTAGATCATGGAACTGGAAATAAGGCTTCGCATGTAGTAATACATACAGGATGAACATTAGGCCGAGGAATTGGAAATGTGTCTACATGTGATGCTATGACAAGGCAGATAAATCTTCGTCTTATTGCTGATGTCATTGATTGTAATTTTAGCAGGTGAAAATCCTACGTATCAAGTGCAAGTGTTCAACAGGAACATGGACAGGTTACTATTGTGCCACCCCCCAAAAAAAGCCACTGATGGTTACTAAATAAGGTTATTGTTTATGATTATATGTAGGATGAATAACGCTAGACCCTAGACTCTTATATTTGCTTCCCAGTGTCATTTCGTTGGTGTTTTTGTCTTCTTACTCAATAATAATAATCTATATCTATAAGATGTCTGTGTGTGCGTGTGTGTGTGTGTGTGTGTGTGTGAGAGAGAGAGAGAGAGAGGCTATATGCGATGTCTGCACGTCCACATTTCTCGTCCGATTTCGATGAAATTGTACAACCATGTTGCAAATTAATAAAGGTAGATAAAGACCAACTTTTCTATCTCCAGACCCCCCATCCCACGGGTTTGGCAGAAAAATCGATAATACTGAAGGTGGGTACAACTTTTGGCAAAAGCCAATACAAAGTTAATCACGAATAAAATTTTTACTGGATAAGCTGATGTTCTTTGCACTTAATGCAAAACATCAGTTCATGATACGAGGGTATTATGTAGAGTGTTTGACGTTACTTTCACAAAAAAAATTGAAAAAATTGTGAAAAAATCGGGTTTTTCGTATTACATGAAATGAAATAAAACTTAAATAACTTCCTCATTTTTTATCTCATTTTCTTCAAACATGTCGCAAGATAATGTGGTTTTAGTCCTGTTCGCTTCCCCGCGTTAAACGAAAAACCACGAAAAACGTTTTTCGGCCATAACTCCCTTGTTTTTCATCCGATGTTTCCAAATTTGCCATGTAAATTTCATATGACACAGAAATTGTCTTGCTAGTAAATTTTGATTAGAATATTTCAGTTAAGTGGACGAAATCTACGACAAACTATGTCCCAAATCGGCTTTTGCCATTTAGTCAATAGTTTCTTCATGCTAAATTGGCATTCGAACAATCTTTGATGCAAAGATGGTTTGAGGAGGATTGTTAAAGCGTTAAAAAGGTAAAAACTCCCAAGAACTTCTTATTAACCCCAGCTTTAGACTAAACGTGAAAAGAAGGAAGGGGCGTTCACGCGTTTGCACTTGTTGAATCGAGCTCTGACACTTCATGTTTTTATTTAATTGTGAACAATGCCATACTATTTGAAAGTTATTACGGCCATAGGGAATTTATTGAATATCTAAAACATTGCAACTATTTAACCCCTTGCAACGACGACACAGGAAGATTTTATCGATGGAATTCCTTTATTAAGAACAATCAAACACTTGCGACATACCGTAAAAAGATGAGGGGAACGAGTAACTTAGTATACCAACGGATAATGCATGTAAGCGGGGGCGCAGGCAGACAAGGTGCGAGTATACAGGGGGTGCGGTTATACAACTGCAGCCATGTACACCCGGATATGGCCGAGTACCTCAGCTAGTCTATATATAAAATTCTCTGACTTCCGTTAGTTCTTCTGACACCGTCTAAAATAGCCATGCTTTGACCAATCGAAACCAGATTTTGGTGAGAAGTACAAACAGATAAGGGGTACAAAGTACAATTGGTTATATTCAGGTGCTTCACTTAGTACAATAAATTTTCATTAACCTTTTTGGAAAAATAGAAGTTTAATTATTTAGCATCAAAAAATAGTCCCACTATTTTAAAAAATAAATATTATAATGATAAATACTGTCTGTCTTTAACTTTAAAATATTTTAATTAAAAAATATCTTTGTAGAAAGTTAAAATAAAAATACTTTTATTTTTAAATCTTATTCAGATTAACTTAAAATATTCTTAACATGCCAAAAATATGTTTAAATCATACTCACTTGAAAATATTTTTAAATGTGACAAAAATATTTTTAAAATATTGTTGGTTTAAAGAAAGCTAAAATATAAATAAATCTACAAAGAACTGGACGAAACAGCAAAGCGGGATCTCTTTGTGTCTGTCTTTAACTTTAAAATATTTTAATTAAAAAAATTGCCTATTTGAAGAAAGTTAAAATAAAAACACTGTATAAACAACTCGTATTTTAAAATCTTATTCATTTAAAAAAAATTTTAAATCAGATTAACTGAAATCATTATGCGCCGGACGCACGCACCATGCAAGGACGCACGAATCACAGACTTTTAGTATTATATAGATTAATTTCATAATCGAATACATGACTGAATAAGTCTTTTTACTATAGTTCACTCACTGTAAATCCCAAGAGCCACTCAAGGTAGAGTGTTACAGAATAAGGTTGCGAAGGCGTAAAGAGATGAAGCAAAAAGCGCATATTATGAGGATATGTAGAATAGATAATGGTTAAGATGAAAGTGCTCGTGGGAGCATCAACACGGGAGTCTGAGCAACATTTTTAGGGAAGAATTTTTCTGTGTAAAACTTTCTTCTTACCAATGGAACATGAATGTGGATGGAGTGCACGTATCATGATGGGCCTTAGCAGTGAAGGTCTGAACTTCTGGAATGAAAAGAATGTGGCTCATCTGAACATTGGTCATAAAAATAGCGATAGAGTAACAACAGGCTAGCAACGTTTTTGTCTAGATAGAGAGAATTGGGCAGCTACAGCCCAGATATGGCAATTATACCCCATTTTTTGGTCTAAACCACTTTTTACAAGGATAAGGCTTGGCAGGAGGAATCAGGTATTTTTCCCGAGCGGTAGAGGCAGCCGACGATTTTTCCAAAAATCTTTAGCAATATATTCCGGGTGTAATAGCAAAATTGTCCAAATCTTGTAACAACATAATTATCCATCCCACAAAACGTTTAATATCTAAAAAAAAAAACTAAACTAATTGAGTTTCTTTTTTCCAGGTTTTCGGATAAGACGTTTAGCCATCTTGAAACCATTTGTCGTAAGAATCACTGAAAAACCCTCGGAGCTATTCAACTAGAATGAGAACCGGTTAAAGTCGTTTTGTGTCAGCCCCACTATATCTTCCCAATTGAGCAATGGCGAGAGGAAAAGGATCATTCAGGTCTTTAATAATGGTACAAACATTCATACTCCGGTTCCATGTTCAAAGTCTAGAAATGGATAATTTTGCTTTTACACGATTAGTTACAGCCGGTATATGAGTTCAACTTGAAGTATGTATTACGCTTGAGTTCTCAACAGATCCAGGCATGGGGCCATATCACGTAAAATATCAGTTCTCGCAAGGTCACCGTAGTTAAACAATGTGGAGCCTGGTCAATATCTATATGGGTGACTGCGTGGATGAGCGGGTGGTGCAATAAATGACGCCTCGGAATTGGAAATCGGAGAGCCGAGTTCCAATTCCAATCGGATTCTTTGCATTCACTTACGCAAAAATACGTCTGGGAAATGTATGAATCCACCTGGCCTCCCCCATCTATGAGTTAATTAGTAGGACTTGTATATGTAAATCATTATTATCTCCAAGAGATTATTACAATCTAAAAAAAGTAAATAAATAATTATGCTCTTAAATAACCTTCAAAAGGTTGATAAGCCGTAAAATACAGATCAGGCAATAAAAAGGCATCACTGATGTTCATGCATTGTTCAGCACGACTGGTGATAATTCATAGATTTAAGCAGCTGGATATGCGTTCTACATCAGAATTCAGTCACTGAAATTTTGGCTGGTGAAAATGTGTTTAACCTTCAAAGAGATTGCCTTCAAAATCAAGTTATTTCCTAGGCAAGGTGATATCGGCATGAGGGTCATGCGGGCGCGAAACCTCCCACTTTTAATTCAAACGGTAAAAGGACCATGCATAAACCGGTGTGGTTACAGCATTCACATTTTTCTGCTCGTAACCTTTCATTAGTTTGGCATAAGGCCACGGTTATATGCGACTACTAAACTTCGAAATCATTACAGTCACTTTAGTGTGTGTGGTTAGCTTGCTACGCTTCCTCCACGGTTAGGAACCCCGGCCTTTCTGTGGCATCTTTTTCAACGTGTGTCTTGTACGGAAGTGAAAGATCTCATAGTTAAATTACCCACAATGAGCCGTCGATGAGCTAGTGGCCAGCGGGAAAGTACCAGCATTGGCCTACATCAAGAATCTGTTTCTGTAAAATCGATTCTGATTGATTTTATGAGAATCTAGGAAACGGCGTAATAAAGAAACCAATCAGTGATTCATCGCTGAGTCAGTTGTCGCCTCAAAATCTTAGGAATGGTCGAATCTGACAGGTTTCCGAAAAGCTGGTTGATGATCCGATCCCCGACCAGCCAGTAATTTCTCCCTAACCAAAACACTGTCGGCCATTTTCGCAATCACCCGTCACCCCAAAGACACGTCATCTTATAGAAACAGCTCGGTGGAAAGTCTTAAGGAAGTGCAGTTACTTTTGTGGCCTTTGTCGATGGTTGACCGATTAATTATCGTGATAATAAATCGACCAGGAGCTGACCTTTGCTGGCGGGGTTGGGTGTGGAAGAAATTGGAAAATATGATTCTCATGTTGAATGTACAATGGATGTTTTGGCAAATGTTATAGACGCAACTTCTTTTTCTATATGCCGCATCCCTTCAGTACATGGGCGATTCTAGCTCTCCACAACTTCCTAAATTTGTAGCTCTTAGTACCGTTTGCCTCCCCTCCAACCACCTTTTCCGCATCCATTCACACAAGCTCTCCAGGCAGAGGGACCGCCGCATTTCCCCCTGGACCGTTTACCTTCGATATGTCCTGTGAGTGGCAAATTCTCCAAGCACCCCTTCCTTATTGTGTTTGCATTTCTGATCTGAATATAAGTGTTTATTTTGTTACTATTTTTCTTAAGAATTCTCCGTGTCGTACACGCTTCTATAATAGAATTCTCATCGTCCTCCTGTAGAACCACATTTCTGTTGCCTCCAGTTTTTTCTTCCTTTGTGGGGAAATTGTCCAGTATTCGCTAACATATACGAAGATCGATAACAGACATTTTCAATTTATCTCAAAATCCCATGAATTTTTTCCTCTGATCCCAGGTGCCCATCTTGCATGGATGTCGCTTTCACCAATTCAACCATGAGATCTAGTGGCTAATATTAAAAGACTAGCCGGTTGCTCTCGAAGCTCGCGTGTGCAGTCGCTTTGCTCCTGCAAGTGCATTTCATTTTTCGGTAACCTGCTTAGCTTTTGCAAGGCTTCTTTCACTAAGCGTTATACACAAGCTGACATCATATGGTAGTGAATAGTTTAACGTTTCCTCACAGATGAAGAGGTGACATGAAGCAAGTGATCTGCTTCTACAGAAGGATGCTGAGAATACTATGAGCGGAACATGCAAGCCACGGGGATGTTTTAAGGAAAATGGAAACAAAAAACACACTTTTAAAATCAAAAGGAAACACTTGTAATATCTAGAAAAGAAAAACAAGAAAAGACGGCTTGAAGAATTTGACACTCACATGACATATTAAAGGTAAGAGTAGCGAAAAGAAACAGAGAGTAAGCTACCTTGTATACATAGCAGTACAGAGACTGGATGTTGTTAGTAACGGGACGAACATTGCTTACAGATACAAAGCATAGGTAGTTGTGGAGAACCATGATTGCCCAGTCGATCATAAAATATATTCTGGCTTTATACCTACACATTAGGCACTTCGACGTGTTATGATTGTTACCTTAGTTTTTCTTGATACGACTGAGTAGTGAGTTCGATCCTTACTGAATGCTCCCCACTTGTTCTACGTCTAAGCTACGCCTGGAAAAATCGCCATTATAGGAGGACTGATCTTTACATACCACATTACATAGCACATAGTTCAGCACTCTTCCTTTTGTTCCAAGCGAAATTTTCCTATTTCTTGATGCCGTAACGGGGCGGGATTGTTGAGGTTTCTAATCTAAGTGTCTCCGTAGTATTTGTATTTGTAGTTGACAGAGGATTCCTTTTCTTTTCTTTTTTTTATTTACTGAAAATGAAATTAATAAAACGTACAACGATAGCAACAATAAGACTGAGACACGTGTTGACATTAGTGATAAAAATGTGCATTTCTCTTTTCGTGATGTTCATAACAATATTGTTATCGTGTGTGTTAAAAATGTGCTCAATATTATTGTCTCTTGTTTCTTTAAAAGTTTTTGCTTACTTGTTTTTGCTTGTTCCGACAATTTCGTGGTTAAGGGGAGCATTTGAAACAGTCATTTCTCGATTTTCACGGAGCGAAGATGATACATCTGTATTGTTCCTTTTTACTACTGCTACTCTACATTAATGCCTTCGCTTATGGTGGAAGGGTTGTTTTTATAATGATAAAGTTTCAAATTTTAGAATGATGAAATGTCGTCATCATATATCATCATTGGTGGAAAGGTTATTTCAAAAGATAAAATTTTTTATCTTTATTCCTAAAATGATGAAATATCCTTATCATCAATCATCACTGATGGAAAGGTTGTTTTTAGAATGATAAAATATCATCATTCTGGATTATAACAATGCTTTGTCTATCTTTTTGTTTTTTGTTTTTTTGCATGAAAGTTAGACGGTGTTAAAGTTAGCCAGAAAAAAGGTAGGAGTGAATTTTTCATAAAACAATACTCAAATCATATAGCTACCCGGATGAGAGTCTCTCATTTGATTGGATGGAAACACAGCTAGTCATAAGACAACCTAGTGTTTCACTCCTCAACAGATGTATTTCAAGACAATAAAATAAAAACTGGGATCTTTGCCAGTTACGAAGACGATTACTAATATCTGAACATCGCTTGGCGCCATACACTTGAATCCTTATATTTAAGGGAAACTAATTATTAAATATGGCGTCATGCCGTGAACCAAGGGAGAGTTAGCTGTGAGTTCGATTCTTGCTAAATTCTCAACGTCTATTGATTTAGGAAAACAGTTATTATCAATTATGGACTCGCATCGTAGACGAGAATCTAGTTTATCTAACACCCGCCCCCCAAAAAAAAAACCATGTATCATGTTCTTTCAGTTGCTCTCATCAATACTTGTTTCTTTCGAATAGTTTGTAGCACTTCACTGACTAACGTTTTCCACTGATTTGAGGTGGAAATGGTTTATTGAATATATTGTTGTGTCTGCAACGCAAAGTTGATTCACTGTGGCGAGTTAGACAATTTTTCTCGTCAGAATCTATCTTAGAGATTTATTAGTCTGAATCTCCTGATTTATATTTAGAGATTCCTGGTAAAATCCAAAGAAGAATCTGTAATATTATTGGTCCAGACCTGGCATCCCACCTTAAGTCATTTTCCCACCAACCTAATGTATCTTACCTGTACCTTTCCTATAAATGCTTTCATGTTAATAGTTCGGAAGAACTTTTCTCTGTGGTACCAAACCTTTCTTAAGTTAAGCGCAGTACTAGATTGGCGATTAGACCTCATCATTTTAGAATTTAAATAGCTAGATGTGACCGTAAGTTCTATACTAACAGTTTCTTCTATCGCACTTTTCGCTTGTGGAACTCTCTTCCGGCCTCTTGTTTGCCAGTCAATTTTAATCTTCAAAAATTTAGATGCAATGTCAATTTTTATCTTTTGTCTTGTTAATTCCTGGTTTTTATTGTTCTCTCTCCTTAATAGCATATTTTCTCATATTCTATAATACTCAGAAGCGTCTTGTGTCTTAGTGGCTTTATTGCCTTGGTTTGGGTGCGAGAAACGATCTCTTTTGCAAATGAAGAAGAGATTTGAAGCGACGTGGTTCTCCTGAAAAACGACTAAAAATTCTAAACACTATTGTCAGAATATGAGAGCAACAAAAAAGTTTTCAATCAAATACGAAATACAAGGAGAATGCTGCTAACAATTGATCTTCTGTGATCGGTACTTGCGCCGAAATTCCTTCTCTCGCGACTCGAATCGGACTCGTTTGTTTATACCGCGGTCATGAATGGGGGTGGCCGAATGCGTCAAACACACGCGCGCCCAGCGTTTCACTTTCGGCTGAAAAATCGAACCGTCATCCTTCCGAGTGTCTAAGCGCCTCCGCATCTTCGACTTTCTTATGCGGTGGGGAACAGGACTGGCTTATTCTTCGTCGTCTGCTTGCAGACGGCGGAATCGAACCTGATTTCACGAGCAGTAGACTGCGCCCGTCGCTGACGACGAATCACGAACATTTGCTTTTTTCTATCCATGACTACCTCATTTGACGCCGTTCACCGTAGACATTGAAAGTTAAAAAAAAAAAATCTGCCTCAGGGGGTAGGATCCGAAACATCCAAAGAATAGCTCACCCTCAGTCTGATCACTTTCGATCAGACTGCCAGGCGCTAACCGCCGGTCTGTCTTTTCGATGCACATTATCACTCCTGAAGGAAGACTAAAATGTGCGTCCGTCGAGATACAGCTGATATTTCAGAGAGACGCAATAAGAAAAGAAGGCTTGAAGAATTTAACATTCAGAAGCCAAGAGAATCTGGGGAAACTGAGAGTAAACCAATTAAAGAATTTGATTGAATAGAAAGCAGAATCAAAATAAAAAGCTGTAAAGAATCAAAAGATAATTAGAGCAACAAAAGACAAGAGGTTGTGGAGAGCCATGATCGCCCATATCCGGAAAGAACATAGTTATGTGCCATGCGTGATACACGCTTAGGCGATCATGTATCTTTCGATACATGACTGACGAGACAGATTTTATTTCCAGCAGTAGCTTGCCGCTTCTTTCTGCGGTAGACCAGTTGCCATCCAAGGCTATAGAACCCGATCTGTCCTGCTATTTACCCATAGCTGGGGCGGGGGGAGAAGAAGAGGATTCTTATCTTTCCGAAGAGTATTAGCACGTAAGTGAATGTAATGGATCTGACTGGAATTCGAACTCGGCTCTCTGATTCTTCAATCCGAGCCGCTATCCATTACTCCACATAGCACATCCAAATTAAGGGAATTTAAAACCCTGGATTCGAACACTCACTGCCAGCTGGAAATATGACTATTTCAGTCACGTGTGATGGACTATAATTAAGGAAAAACTCAAGTAATTAAAGTTCAAATAGGATCCTACGTTTTGTCGTCATTTGTCTTTTTCTGTTATTAATATCTTAAATGGTTGCTGGCCCAGGTCTGAAAATAGAATAGCAAATTAATAATCTTTTATGACAATTGAATCGATAGTTTAATTATTTGACCTTTCAGCTGACGGATGTTCAAATGACAAGTCATCATCTAATGACAAACGAACATACCGTTACCTACTCATTTACAAGGCATGAATTCTTAATAAACGGCGCAAATGCACGCATACCTTTTTACCAATTATATATAGAGGAGGCGCTGAAAAGCTGTCAAACCGACCCACTTCCCAAAATCTGACCAAACACGTAAATATTTTGAAGAGAAGGACATCCCTGAAATATTTTCATAGCATGTTATCAGTAATATCACAATCGCTGAGTATTTTAAGAAGTTAAGCAATGTCGAACCTGGACGTACCGAGATGGGTGACCGTTTGGGAATACAAGTTACTCTAAGCTTGGATTTTCAGGCGGTGTAATGGATAACGGCTCAGAAATGTTAATCGGAGAGCAGAGTTCCAATTCCAGTTGGGTTCGTTATATTAACTTATGCACAAATATCATCTCGTCTCCATCTCTCTCCCATGTATTAGTTGGAAATGTATCAGTAAAAAATCAATATGTTCTCCAAAGAATCCTTAAAATCTAAATCTGACTTTAAATAACCCGCCAAGGGTTGATAAATCCTAAAAACAAATCAATTACCCACGGTTATCAAACTTTCAGTGCTTGTTTATTTACAGGGTGCGATGGATAAATTGTCGTCTAAATGACGTAAAAATGAAAATAAAATTGACATTTCAGATATATATTTACCAAAATTACACAAAAATATCTTGAAATACTAAAGAGTAAATGTATTCAATAAAATCGCCATTGGCTTCAATCACTACCTCCAGATTATTTCGGAATCTCCTGCAACTCTTCTGGACAGTCTCCTTGTTTAAGTTTCTGAAAGCTGCCATAATCCTTACCTTCAGTTGATCTTTGATGTTACAAGGAATTTTGTTGATCTCTCGCTCAAATACGCCCCACACATAATGACCAAGTGGGGTGCAGTCTGGGGAGTTAGGTGGCCAGATATAAAGGGTGATGTGGCCGCAAAAATTGTTTGACAGCGATGACTGGGTTCTCTTGCTTGTTTGGCATGGTGCAGACTCCTGTTGCCAGACATAGGGTTTTCCAGCAGCCACTCTCTTAACCCAGGGTAGCACTACCTCCTCAAGGGCATCTGATGTAGACCTCCTTGTTGGGTCTGATCCCCTCTCCATCTTTTCAGAACGATCAGAGTGAGTTTTTCGAGCTTCCGTATCTTCGTAATCACTATTAGACTCATCCGTGTCTTTTCGAATCCTCCACACTGTTCTCAGATTGATACTCAAACACTCTGAAATGACTTAGGGCAGCACTACCTCCTCAAGGGGCTTGTTGTAGAATTCCATGTTGAGTCTTGAGGTCCCGTAGGAAGATGAATGGAGGCATAACGTTGCCATCACTAGTGATCACTCGAAACACCTTCGTAATCACCAGTAAACTCATCCAACTCTTTCCGAATCCTCTGCACTGTTACATCAGTTCTAACCTTCACAGATAGGAACTGTTGCCATGTTTGCACATTTTAGTGAATTACACTCATTCCTGATCACAGCAATCTTAACCTGTGTTAGTAAAATACAAACATGATTATTATTTTATTTTTCGTTAGCATTAGAAGTTGTGTAATCATTAGCGCGAATGAAATTTTTCACTGCCCGTGATATCACAGGTTACATAAACATATAGTTCAGTTATTCTTCCGTCCTGGGTATGAAGATAAACTATATCCGCGTCCTGGGTAAGACGATAAACTATGCCCAGCAGCAAGGCCTCTGGTCAGGAGGTTTTGAGGAGCGTGGAACCACCTATTAATTGCTGGTGTTCCCAAGTCCACCCTGACCCGGGCTGGAAGCACCTGTTAGGGTCACAGCTATGGGCAAATAGTTAAATTCAAGACGATACACTGAACTTCAAACAATATAATTTCTATTAAAGATAATTTTATACATTCTTTCATCTATGAACTTACACATATTTGGGCAGTAGCAACCCTGTCCCCACTTTCCAGTCTTGTTAGAGTCCAAAAGTGTCTCCACATCCTTGGGTTAGGTTCCACGTGGCATTACAAGACATTAGATTTATAATAACCAGAAATTCATATACAGATGTCCTCAAGGACACATGGCACAGTGGATAAAGTGACAAGACCCAAAAAGTGTGAGTTCAATATCCTGTTAAGGCGGTGGAGAAATTGGAGAGGGTAATTAACAGGAGTTAACTGATAACTGACATCCATTAAACATAGCACGTGGAACTAGAACCGTCTACCCCAGTGAGCGACCACCTGAAGAAGGCCGGAGCGTACGACGGCCGAAACGTTGTAATAAATATGGCGACAAAGATGAGGACAATAGTCCGAATAATGTAAATATTGTATAAGAAGGGTATGTGCTATAATCGATCGTCACCTGACATCATGACATCAGTCAATTTCACACCGACGTGACTTCCCTCTGTTTTTTTTGTTTTGTTTTTTTTTTTCTACACATATTTTCATAGCAACTCTTTTAGTCACTGGTGCCTTGACTGCATTTAAACATGCTACTATCTTGGCAACTAGTTCTCGCTGTTTTACTACCAAATGCAACCGCTAATTCTAACTGAACACATTTATTTAAAAAAATATTTTTCGTTGAAGTAATCCAAAAAGGTGAGTTCCCTCAAGGCGTTTTGAGTTCATTACCTGGCCACAGCGCAAGGGAACGAAAAATCTTGGAGAGTTGGGAATTAACTGAAACTGATATATTCAGAAAAGGCATGGCACGTGGAACTAGAACAATCTACCTTCATGGACTAAATAAAAGGTTCGGTTCAAAATTCCAAGATATATCACCTGAAGAAGGCAGGAGCGTACAATGGACGAAACGTCGTAAATATGTCAATACAGATGAGGTCGAACTATGTAAAGCTAATTAAATTATTCATCTCCATTAAGCAAGATATTAGACGCACACAGATCGTTATCTATATATACATATAAAATGTGTGTGTATCTGTCTGTCTGTGTGATACCTTTTCAATCGAGATCCATCCAACCGATTTTGACTAAATTAGGCATATACATTGTACAATGTAAGAGATAGGTTCTTAGCTTAAAAAATCGATAATTTTTTAAAATCAGTAATCGATAAAACCGATCAAAAATTCAAATTATTTCCTGAGATTTCGTTCAAACTCGGTATGTAGGTTACTTACATCATGACGAACTCAACGATAACTCATTTTTATTTATACGCCACTGCGTTTAGCGAAAAACGATTTCAGCACATTTTAAACTAAAAACTCTCTCAATTTTCAAGCAGTCTAATACAAACTTCACTCAATAAGTTAATTGTTTAACAGTCATTTAACTTGATAAATGAGTTCAACCATAAAGTGCAAAACCCGCGTAAATAGCGAAAAATGGAGATTTTTACTGGTTTCTTTCTTATGTTTCTTTGATCTTTCAACCGATTTTCATCAAATTTAACAATTGCTTTATAAATGTATCCTCTTTTACATCTATGGTAGCACATTGACAGATTGAATTTCAAAAACTTTAAAATAATTGTGGTTTGAAGTGGATCTTCATGTTGCCTGTTTTATCCCTTTATGTACTCGGCTAACTTCGATTGAATAAATACAGATAACTTCTGTTATATCAGTAACTGCATTAAATTCAAAATGTTTTTTAATGAAAGTTAATTTAAAGTCATTGAAGAAGATAGACTCTGTTGCATCTAAACATGGTGCTGTTTTTGCTCCATTTTAATTGAACGTTTTTTCTGATCGACCAGCTGGGTATGGCTGCTAGTAATTAATAAAATCACATTTATTGCTGCATTACGCGCAGCTTTAGGAGGCCTTTCCTCGGATCCTTCACGCAGCACCTACGACATTGCACTAAGAGGGGGAAGTGTTATATTCAATCGTTATGGGCGTCTCAGTAGGGAAGTGCGAAGAGAAATGAGAGAGTTATGCCACCACTTTCATGTACGCGTGAGGGTCCCACTTTAAACCCGGCCCTGATTTATATTCCGTTCGAGTGAACGCGTATGAATAAATTCCAAACTTCATTCATTTGATGCCACAGTTGTTCATAATATATTTTTATACACGGGCATCATTATATATTTATATAGTTTTTTTATGATTTCAAGCGGACACACCCAGAAACATTCACCTTTATATAATAGATGTCTATACGACCAAACAGTGTGATTTGCGACGACTTCTATTTTGGTCAAGCAAAAAGATTTTCTGTACCTCACTATATATATAGATAAGTCAATCCCTTTTGGGAATATTTTCATTAATTTCGGACGACAGTATTTTGTTGTCAATACATTTCTATTACAAAATTATTTGCAATCTATTTACATTAGACAAACAATAGCGATAATCTTTCAGCCATTAATTGCTGATCACTAACCACTAAGGGAAATACTCCTATGCTTTATTCTTGACAACGTACAATCTCTTTCTTCCTATCTTTTCATGCATTTCTTTAGTATAATTATAAGCAGTGCATTTACAATATATATATATATATATATGTGTGTGTGTTATATATATATATATATATATATATATATATATATATATATGTGTGTGTGTGTGTGTGTGTGTGTGTGTGTGCATGGGTGTGTGTGTCTAAATAGTGTCAGAAAGTTTTAACTTAATTCCTGACCACTGACAATCTCTTAATGTATTTTTCTAGTAAAATTATCAGCAATTCATTTACAGTGTATATATATATATATATATATATATATATATATATATATATCCATTTGCGTACACGCGTGTGTGGGTGTGGCTAAATAGTGTCAGTAATGTTTGACTTAATTACTGACAATATCTTTTCTTTCTTCCTGGCTTTTAAAGCATTTATGTAGTACATTTATCAGCAAGGCATTTATATATATATATATATATATATATATATATATATATATACTGTTGTGGACAGAATTATTCAACTCCCACATAATTACAAATAAAACTGTTAAACATAAAATTTTCATGAAAACGTCATGTGTGTTTTCACAAATTATGAAATCATGGCTTTGAAAGTGATGCCCACAAGAAAATGTTTATTTTAATGTCAAACAATAATACAAATAGCACTAAAAATATTTAACACAGGACAAAACTATTGGTCCTCTTGCCTCAATAATCAATTGTGTAACCTTTATTCTTGATTATCAAAATCATATCGGACCCATTCCTGATATTTATACGATCTTACGCGTACGCAGAATACGCTTTTCAGGACACTGCTGGCGAACAACAAGAACTCATACTGTTTAATTAAAAACGGAGCATCTACTTAAATAAATTGTATCTATAAAGATAATGTATAAACAGAAAGTGTATTAAATAATTGTCGGATTTAATCCATTTCATTATATGTTGTCATTATCCATGTTAAGATAAATTATATATATATATATATATATATATATATATATGTGTGTGTGTGTGTGTGTGTGTGTGTGTGTGTGTATGTATATATATATATATATATATATATATATATATATATTAGAGGGTGAAGCTTATATTTTATATCATAAAGAAACAATTAATATAGAATTAAATAGCAATGTTACTGTGATTAATGTGAAGTGTTCTTGCCTATATACGTGTATGTGGAAAAATTGCGCCCTGAAGATGACAGTTTGAAATTGTCGAAAGTACTTAGTATGTGTCTTCCATCTGACAACTCGAATATAACGATCTTATTATTCAAGGAATTGATAGTAAGTTAATGTCTCATTAAGTTCCATTAGCGAATTGATTTTGCCATTAATCACTTTAACATTGCTATTTAATTCTTTGTATAAATTGTTTCTTTGTGGTACCTTTCTTAATTATTTAATTAACATTTACTCTGTTGTTACATTGAGCTCTCTGAAGTATATCCTCTTTGGATTACGAAACACTTCATTACTTTACTATATATATATATATATATATATATATATATATATATATCCAGGTAAAATGAGAAAAATGGAGCATAATTTTTCTGTCCGTAATATTTAATTTAAAAGAGGGCTCAACACAGAGTAGAGCTAAATATTATTTATTTATATATTAATCTGTTTCACCCCATGCAAGACAGTAAAGCCCCTAAGACACAAGGGATTACTGGGTTTGGAAGAACATCAATAATGAGCAAAAAGAGAAAAGAGAAATGAGAAGGGCGATAGCGATTGATATTGCATTTAAATTTTTGCAGGTTAAAGTTGGCTTGAAATCATAGAGCTGAAATGGAGTTCCACAAGCATGAAAGGCAAGAAAAGAAACTGCTAGATTAGAATATACGGCTACACCTAACCACCTCAGGTGTAAATTGCTCAGATCTCGACGCCAGTCTAGTATTTCGCTTAAATTCAAAAAGTCTACGTACCATAGCGAAGAATACATCCGAAGAATCACCATTTATTTACAGAAAAGACAAAGAGGCAACCATACGTCGGTGGGAAAGTGATTGAAGCCGACCCGCCACATCAGAACTATTAATATTTTTTATTATTATTAAGGATCTCAATGTAAATAGCGGGAGGCACCGGACCATATGTGGCAGCAATGTTTTAAGCATAAAGGAATGGTATATATGATATATACTGGAGAGAGAAAATGTCTCGCACGACACAGTGAACCAACTTTCTTAGCAGCTAACCTAGCAATGGATTCAATATAGTCTTTTCACTTCATGTCAGCTAAAAACTTTAGCCCGAGAAAACGCAATGAGCCACTTTCCTGGAGGTTAGCATCAGCCATAGATATGAGGTCAGATCAAAAATATCGGGATGTAGTATAAAATGAAAGCTACAACACATATTAATTCGGCATTTAATCTCCTTCGAAGTAGTACTCCTTCTGAAGACACGTACTTTATTCTGTGACGTACGGCGGCCGTTAATAATTAAGTCTAATTGAAGATTCAATGTTAAATAAAACAGTTTTTAATTACAACCGCAACTAAATACTTAATAAGAACAAAGAAGTAACAGTCAACCAAAGATGAATAACCATTTCAGTGAAGTTGCGCGGCTTGGTTTAACGTCCGGTAAATCCTAAATCAAAACCCATCGACGCACAGTAATTCACACTAATTCGACTGCATAGTTCCACTCCATAATCAGTGCAGTCAGTAGCCTGACATCGCTATTTATACATCAAAGTGTCCCGCTTGAACCTCGGTGTCGTGAGTTACTCATTTTCTTCCTGTATGACACGTTATAAAGAACTACTATAAAGTTTAACGAGTCGAATCTACTCAGTGGTATCAGCATATCTTATGTCTGCCAATAACAAATGCTGACAGGTTTTCTAGTTTTCCTAGAGGAAAGTCTGGCTGTATAGGTTAAATAAATCGCTTTTCTCTCTTTCTCTCTGGCTCTTCTCACATCTGCACATGGCCAAGTAGCCTGATAAGGAAAAAAGGCATATATTTTTGCACACTATATATTTATTTTTCAACAGAATTTCCCTCATTGTCGGATTCCTTAATTCAATTGTGAATACTACTAACACCAATAGATTATTATACAATGTAAATTTCAGCTAATATTTACACATTTTCAACTAACATTTGCAAATTTTATTAAATCTTATAAATTTCATAAATTTTATAAAATTTTCAGCTAATGTTTAGAAATTTTCATAAATTTTACAAATTTTATAAATTTCAGAAATTCTATAAATTTTTCAGCTAATATTTTGAAATTTTCATAAATGTTACAAATTTTATAAATTTCAGAAATTCTTACAAGACAAATCCGAAAATGTCTCCCAGAAACTAAGCAATGTATTAAAACATACAAAAACATCGTTAGAAACCAAAATGTGCTTTTTTATGTTAACTTACCCAATACAAGGCCCAAGGGCCTCTCAAGATACAGGATTACTGAGTGAGATTTTTGTAAGGGAGTGGGAAGCAGGGAGTAAGAAGTGCATATTATGAGGATGTATAGGATAGGTAACGATTGACCCTAGTCTTGAGGACAACAAGATTGTAGTTGTCAGGAAGGCAACCGCTCGAGAGTCTGCTCCACAAAGCAAGAATTCTGGGGAAGAAGCTGTCCGCGTGGAACTTGCTCCTTACCAAAGGAACGGGAATAACATGAGGATAAAGGTAAACGTCTGAACTGGTAGAACAAAGAAATTCAACTCGTCCTAACATCTGCCATAATAATAACGATTCGGTCTTCAGAGGCTAGCAACATTTCGTCAGCGAGATAAGAGTTGCAGGGTGGAGAATAGATCGTTGCCCACAAGGCCGCGTAATCGCTTTTTGCACCAGCCCAGAGCAATAGTCCATTCTTGATCTAATCTGACTTGTAAAGATAGAACGTGGCAGAGTTTTGTAACACCCGTTTGTAGCAGAGACCTACCTATGACGGTTCCGTATAGGATACAGGTTCGATTCCTGTCGGAGGATACATATTTTCTATGAAAATTTCTCAGACATTCAGGGCGGTAAATGTCGTTAATACTGTTTATTAAAAACAAAGCATTTAGTTAAATATTTGAATCTATAAAAAAAGAACAAACATAAAAATGTCTTAATATATATATCCAGCTGTATGTTTAAAACGAACAAAGTATAATTTTTCTTTACTCTCTTTCCAACATTTGTTCAATAAGATTTATATTTTGTTGAACGTATATATATATATATATATATATATATATATATATATATATATATATATATATATACCTACGTTTGAGGTGCGACTCGAGTTATCTCATTTACCTAACCCTATATACACACACACACACACATATATATATATATATATCGTCGTTATTGAATAAAACGTTGGCAATAAAGTAAAAAAAAAAAATTAAACATCTGACTGGTTTGCTATTTTGTATGCAGTTATTTTATCATATATACATACATACATACATACATATATATATATATATATATATATATATATATATATATATATAGTGTGTATGTGTGTGTGAGAGAGAGAGTGAGAGAGATAAAAAGAGAATTTAGAACGTGAAGAAACAAGAAAGAAAAGGTAATCGCTTGTAGTTTCGGCGGTTCTAAGCTGCTTCATTAGACATTGACTTTGATCTTACCTCGTAGCCATTTAGTTGTCAAATGCGTTGACTGCCCACCGTAACGATACTGACCACAACTTTGACATAAAAAATGCTACTCTGATCAAAGGAGAAAATAATTCCCTATGACGTAAATGTCTCGAGAGTGCCTTAATCACAAGGTCATCTACAGTAAATTGGCGCCTTGGCTCTTACAATATTTCACCATTCCGGACTGATCTTCTAATATTACAGCGTGAAATACCTTCTTACAAAAGGGATCGAAAGAAAAACACACGAAATGAATTCGGCTAGATAAAAAAAAAATAATAATTCTAAAATTCCCAGCACCCTTCTGCCGTGCGCATGTGTAGCCGTACCAGCAAAACAAATTTAGTCCGATGTTGTTATGAAGGATGAAACACGTCACAAGTAATCTTTTTCCACTCATTCATACATTATTTTTTTTTAATCATTTTTTCTTTTTGAAAATGCTTCATATTTCCGTCCATTTTCTCTTTTCTTTAACATGGACAAACCAACACTAAAATCAGATGGAAAGACTCCTTGAAAGGGAACCGTTTAGGATATACATGTATTTCATAAATTTTTGTTACGTGTGAAATTAAATCCCATATTCAAAGAACACCTATTGAAAAATGCTACGAACGACTATTCGTCCCTAACGCAATTCGAAAAATTCAATTAGTAATGCCATAATATTATTTTAATATTCTTCCGGAGAAACAACAGTAGAATTTTTTTTTTTCTATCAAAAACGTTATTATTACTGTCATAATTGTAAATAATGTTTTTCTCTGAACAAAACAGTATTGCTATTATTATTAATGATTTTCTATGAAAATCATTATTTTTAATAATAATGTACATTAAAAAACATTATTATTATTAACGTTTTCTATGAAAAACATTATTATTATTATTGTTATGATAATGTTTTTCTATGAAAAATTACTGTTATTATTATTATTTTTATTATGTTTTTTCTATGAAAAAACATTATTATTAATGGTTTCCTATGAAAAAACATTATCATTATTAACGTTTTTTCAATGAAAAGCATTATTTTTATTATTACGAATATTTTTCTATGAAAAACATTATTATTATTATTATTATTATTATTATTTATGATATTTTCCCATGAAAAAACATTATCATCATTATGAATGTTTTTATGAAAATACATTATTCTTATTCTAATAAATTACATGCACTACCATTTTTGTTATTGCTACTGTTGGAAGTATTCAAGTGGTGTGGTATTTGTCATTTGGTAAAATTATTTGTGTTTCTGTAGCGCCAGTCTGAAGGATCTGGTGAGGACATGTGTTCTTTAAGTTCTATAGATTCCATTCGATTGAAACCATTTTAATTATTGAGCCAAGAAGACCGTTATATATAGATCATAGTTTAGACATTTATAAATGTGTCGGTCGCCATGCAAGACATGCGTATCGGGTGATGCTATTTAAGAACATAACCAGAGATTTTAAGTTAATATTTTGCCTTTGAAAGTAACTTACGGTGTTGGACAAAACTATTCCCAAGTGCAGCCTGTTCCATGTCCAATTTCTTTATCGCTTATACAAGGGGTCGGCAGCGTACGTCACGCGTGCCACACTTGGCACGCAAAGCAATTTCTAGTGGCACATATCCGCAAATAACATCACAAAGTCCGAACCAATAACTACTACAACTCAATGAAGATATCTAGTTGTTTAAATTTTAATATATACTAAAGTAGAAATACTATATATTACTATATAAAATATAGTGTAGAACAGGTATATTGACCTTGACTTGTATAGAAATATAGATGCTGTTGGCACACTGAATGATTTTAAAACCCTAAGTCGGCACATAGTCACCAAAAGGTTACTGAACCCTGTCCTATACTAAATTTGTTATTGCTGATCCATATACCAAAGTATTTGAAATGTTTAGTATTTACTAATACCACATCCTAAATTTTTATATGGGATTTTGTACCAGCGCTGCTTCCTTCCCATTCCAGCTCATAGTTTCTGCTTTTGGAAAGGTTTATTATAAGTCTTATTTCTTGGAATAGCTGACCAAAATAAAATACCTGGAGTGTTTTTATCGCCAAACTACGTACAGTTTTAAGGCACTGTTCGTGTTTTCTGGATGTAATAATATGCAAATTTCTGAATAAGAATTTAACAAAAAGAAAAAAAAAGCACAACTAACAAACGCTTTCATTTTGAATAAACGTCTGACCTGACATTCAAGCACGTCTGATTCCGTGCGTCATTGTTTCAAAGATTCCAGACATTGTTGTCACATTTGTAGTTACAGCTTTCTATGTTTTGTTTTTTTTTTACTTCGGCGAAGTTGTCTGCTAAAAAAAGACTTTCTTTGCACAATCGAACTTTTTCGTCGTGTTCATCAAGTGGTCCCCACCCGCTACAAGTCACATAGACTATTAGGATCACGGAACCACCACATATCCTACAGCCATAACAGCAGTGATGCGTCATTTCTTCATTTTTTTTTTTTAAATTTCACCCTAAGGAAGTCGAAAATGTCACTAAGACGTAAGGGTCTACTGCCAGCGAAAGAGGATAAAAAGACGTTAGAAGGAACCGGAAACCCAGCCCTAAACAGGAAACAAATGACAAACCTCTACTCCTGTTCAAAAAAAAAGTGGAGTATTGTGAACCGGACTAGAGGCGAAGCTATCTAGCTTTCTTTAGGAAAATAAATAAATGGCAAATAAAATTTTAGAGTTTAGGCGGAGACGATAGAAGGAACCAGAAACCCAATCCTAAACCGCTAACAAGTAATAAATCTTTAAACCTTTTTTAAAAGAAAAGGCAAGAGTGTTAACCGGGATAGGCGAATGGAAGCCTGACTTCAGGCTAGTCTTGAATTCAGAGTTTTCTTTCTTCTATACTAGATGCCAACCAAAGCTAAAGAGAACAGCCCTCTTATTAACCTCTAGCAAGAAGTGGGGAAGCAAGAAGAGATTAATTAAGGGTATCTGAGCGAAAGTCGAACGGAATTTGAGCTTGATTCGTTGATTGCACTACTCATATAAGATTTCCTAAATATATAAGTGCGGCCTCAATAATACCTGCTGTAGATACAGACATTTACCCGAAAATTTGTAATGAAAAATAATGGCGGTTAGTCAAAAGTCGAAATAGCGTAAATGATTTTTTCTAGGAAGGGAAATAGTCAAGAAAGTCTAGAAATATACCTTCTTCCCGACCCTGAAAAAGGAAGCTAGTGGATGTTACAAAAGTATATACTCAGTATAGACCAGCACGACATGTTACAAGATGCTCTGTTTTTCTCACGCTTCTTTTTACAGTGCCACATGTATACTAGGCAAGAGGAAGAAAAGTTAATCAATGTCATTGAAATAACCTTTCGACAGATCCATTGTTCAGACTTCATCAGACGTACAATCAGTTAAAAAAGAAAACAGAGAAAAATTTTCGCCGGAAATATGGCGACATATAAAATGGTTATTAATTTTACCAACCAGATAAATTCATTTAATCAACGCCAGACGAACGTATACCGGCATTTATCTGAGGAGAACTTTTATTTTTCACTTTTTCTTGACGGAGGCTAAAGAATGCATGTCAAAATTTTCTATTAGCAACATCAACCACACAAAGGAGTTTAATTATCCGAAAAGAAATTTCAATATTAATTACTCTGGACAAAATTATAGACGATAACGTTGCACTAGATTGGCAACGAAGTCAAATCAACTTACAGCTGAGTTGGCGAGATGTAAACGTAAGTTCTATGCACACAGTTTCTTTTCTCGCCCTTCTCGCTTGTCGAACTCTCTTCCGGCCCCATGCTTTCAAAGATTTAAATGCAATGTCAATCGTTATCTACTGTTGTGGCCTTATTAAGGCCAAAAATAAAGACACAAAGAGAGGAATTGAGTTAAACAAATATATTAACAGAAACAGTAATACAAACATATACAAACGAGAGTGTTACAGCAAGAATGTTCGGTTCGACTGCCAGAGGTGACTGCTGGAAACTTCCCTCTCCAAAAGGCAGTACCTGCTCCTATTTGTAGCTGGGAGAGTCAACGTGTGCGTGGGTAAATTACTGTAACAACTGTCTTCTTGATTACCCTTATATTCTTCTCGCTCCTTCATAATGCTTCCTTTCTTTCTTATTCTTTCCAATAATCTATTGTGTCTTAGTGGCTTTACTACCTTGAAAGGGGTAGATGAGTAAAAAAAAAATCAAGTTTTTTTTATATATTTATATTATATATATTTATATAATATAAATTTATATTATATTTATAATGTAATTATTATTGTATCCATATTTTATAATATAATTTAATTGTATTATATATATTATATTTAAAGATCCTTGATAAAATCCAAAGGAGAATCTGCAATGTCATTGGTCCTGACCTGGCATCTCAAAGTGAGTCACTTATCCACTGCCGTAATGTAACTACCCTGTGACTTTTCTATAAATACGCTTATGGCAATTGTTCGGATGAAATCTCCTCTAGAGTAACAACTTATTCTCTCGCTTGTGGAACTCTCTTCCGGCTTCTTGATTTGCAGTTAAATCTGATCTTCAAAAATGTAAATGCGATGTTAATTGCTATCTTATGTTTTCTTAATTCCTGTTCTTTTATAGTTCTCTGTTCTTAATGTTTTTTATATTCTTTTACACTCAATAGCCACCCCACCCCGTTCAGTCTTAGTGGCTTTGTTACCTTGCTTGAGGTGAAATGATTATATATATATATATATATATATATATATATATATATATATATATAAAATAAATTTATATATATTATCCTATATAATCAAAATTTATATATCAAGATTTATAGCAGAAGCCAAAATATATCGCGCTGTTTAGCGATAATCATGACTTAACGAGCTGATCTATTTAACATTTTTCCACTGGATAATTAACTTCAATTCTCAAACCGTTATGACCTTATGTCAGACCTAACTAATTTTACTACATTCAGGCACCTGGTCCGTGGTTGATGTCGAAAAGTCGTCCTACCTGCCACTTAAACATCTGCCAGTTTTAAATTCAAGGAATTCTTTTACTGATGACAGGAAGCGGTTACACACGACCCACCGACTGCAAGGAGAAAGAAAAAAAACAGTGTTCCGCGTTCATGAGCAATGCAACAAGTAGCAATTGAAGGTATAGTTAAATGATAAGAGCGTCGGATGATTGTTTGCGTGGTTCAATGTCACATTTTTAATTTTGAATTGAGGATGCTCGTTAACATATGTTCAAGTTGATTTTTTTCATTTTATATTTATATTTTTATTTTTTTACATTAATCTATATGCCATGTCCATTGAGGACATGAACTGTCATGGCTCTCCACAAGTTCTGCTCCTTTGTAACTCTTAGTACCGTTCGTTTTGTCACCATCACTTCCAGGCCCTGTTATGCCATCCATTTGCACAAGCTTTTTAAGTACGCTACTCGCTGTTTCTATTTGTCTTCTTTGCATTCATTTTTCCTGTGAGGATTAAATTCTCCAAGACCTGTTTCCTCATTAAATTCTTTTGAAAGAATTTAATGCATACAGTATAAACAAAACGGATAACAGACACAAAATTTAACGAGCGTGATAAAACAGTGACAAACGAACCCACTATTCAGACGTAATTGGTCGGATGAGACAAGCTTCCGTTACGCTAGTCTGATTTAATCAGGTAATTATCTAAGCATAGCTTAGATGTGGCACACAGCTGAAAGTGTGGATCGAACTCATTACTCAGTCGTAATTGGTCCAGTGAGACAAGCTTGCTAACCGTTACAACTAAGCGTGGCTTAGATGTGGAACTAGGCCGAAACAGTAGGAGCGTCTAGTCAGTCGAAATTGCTGACCATTACCCTACGCTGAAGTGCCCAGATGTAGCTTAGATGTGGAACACACCGAAGTGCTCATAGAGCAAAGACTTATATTTTGTTTACATCTTATACAAGATGTCTCGAGAATCTTAATCTAAGTCTGCCGCTAAGAAGGTTAGTTAACTGTGTCGTATAAGGCAATTTTTCTCTTCAGAATCTGTTACAAATTCAGAACTCTACCGTTCGTCCGCGTCTTGAATGTTGCTTCCATATTTGGTCTGTTGATCCTACACTCTATCTCGATATTGTCAAATCCAAAGAAGGATCTGCAATGTAATCGATCCTGACCTGGCGTCTCGACTTCAGAAACTTTACCCACCGACGTGCCGTGGTTTCCCACTGTCTTTTCTACAAATATTTTCCCGGCAGCTCTTCAAATGACATCTCGTTCTTGGTATGTCGACCGCATGAAATTAAACGTACTACTAAATAGCTAAATAGGTCTCACAATTTTACCGTTCAAATAACTAAAGATATTTCGATTCTAATAGTTTCATCCCTCGCATTTCTCGACTGTCGGAGTCTATTCCGTTTTTGTTTGGGGAGGGGTTGCATCCCTGCAACCTCAAATCTTAAAAAAAAAGAATTTAACATCACTCGCCATCTTCCCTCCCCCTGAACCCTATTTATTTGTTATCCTTTCTCCCCACTAAAGTTGTCATCTTTTCTTTCACTCCCAGTAACACCTTGCATCTTATTGGCATTATCGCCTTTCTTGGAGTGAAAAAACTAAACAATATATGTATAATGTAAATATATTAGTATTAAGTTTACTTTAGAAATGTATTGAAAATTATGAAGATAAGTAGCGATTTTCCAAGCGTAGCTTAGATGTGGCACAAGGCCGGAATTATGGGGCACCCAGTGAGGATCGAACACACTACTCATTCGTAATTGTGCCAGCAAGACAAGCTTGCTAACCATTACACCGCCTCGGGATGTCCAATTAAGAAGATAAGTATGTCGTATCCTTTTGGCACTCCCACATTAAAAATAAAAGAAGCAGAGAAAATTTCACCTTTCAGGACTAGCAACTGTTGTAAAACTTCAACATATAAAAAAACAAAAAAAAAACAAAAAAAAACTGACAATAACAACAATCCACGACCAAGATACATCGGCTCAAAGTGTAATATCTGTTCCAGCAGCAAACAGACGGAATACGACTCCAGCAGCAGTTCCTATTAGTCATCACCCTCATTAACAGCAGCCGCAGCTCCAGTCAGGCAGCAGGCTTCCAGCTCCAACCAGCCATACTCTTCAGCAGCAACAATATGCGATAAACTGTCCTTTTCAGGACAACTACAAAACTGACCTTTTCAGAACAACACTTTTCAACGACTACAAAACTGTCCTTCCCTGGGAGGCAGTCGTCAATGCTTTTGTCACCCTCTATATGAACATGCAGAGATTTTTTTTGCCTAGTACACTACAACCTTATTTATGTCGATGTATTTTCTCTAACGAAAATAAATTTAGCAATATATTTTTTTACTCAAGTTTTCGTTTTATTTATTGTTGTCTTCCGTCATTCAATATCTGTTTTCGGGCCAATATACCACCCGCAACAGGTATTATCTGTGATCAGGAATTAATGCAAGATTTACTGAGAAAAGTGAGTGAAGGTATCTACAACGTAACTGCATTGCTAATAATGTTACTAAATATTATGTCAGATCACTAGTGCTACTGGCACCATATAACGCAATACTACTTGCCACATGGTCGGATTATCGGTGACTAAACTCACTCCCACTATGCTTTTCTGTTGAGGTCGGTAACTAGACGAGACACCCAGTAAGTTTTTTAAAAAAAAAAAAAGAAAAAAAAAAGACCGCTCAAAGGTCGAACCTACTTCTAGGGTCAATGGTCATTTAGCACAAGGGTAGGGAGACTGGGCTGCCTCCAGTTGGTTGAAGACACAGCGTTGCTGGGCTGAGGCCTTCCTAGACGGAATTCAGCGGCCAGTTCCCTCGATGGAATCAACGGCTGCGTGCCTGTGACCAAGTCAAGGCTCCAAGTTGAAAGGGTATCGGCTGTGATTTCACGTATAGAGGGATGGGTTCCGCTCGGACGACTTGCGCAAGACTCGTTACTCATGAATGAATTAGACTCTGGCTTTCAACCCAGATATGTAGAGTGGATTGGTCAGGTGCTCAACTGCGCAGCGACCCTGCGATCAAACCCAGTCACGTGACTGATGATGATGATTAAAATGATGATGATTTACTGAAAATCTGACAGAAAAGTATAGTCAATAGACAGGAATTAAAGCAAGCGTTACATATAGAATATAATATTACAATGTTAATTTACTACTAATAATTTGACGATATTCAGGTTTTGAAATTCTGGAAGAAAGGAATTATCGTTGGTCTGGAATAAATGCAAACCATGCAAAAATCTATTACACGTAAGAGTTGTAAAAATATATTTCCAACAATTAGTCATTCCAAATAAATAAAACCTATATTTGGTGATTTGTTCAGATTTTAAGAAGTGTGTCGGGTCGATAACTGTTCAGCAATGCCTTTTATGTCGAATATAAAACGGTCTACTAATAATACATCTTTAGAAATATACTGAAAGTCAGGAAGAAAGGGCTTGGCAGTGATCAGGAATTAATACAAGCATTACCGGTAGAATAGGACGATTATATATATAATGGACATCCATCGCTTTTGATTTTACTTTTAATATTAGGAATACAATGCACAGAAAATATGAAAGAAGGGATAGTCAGTGGTCAGGAATAATGTAAATACATGTGTATGGTAAATGCATTGCTAA
Organism: Acanthosepion pharaonis; assembly: GCA_903632075.3. NCBI lineage: Eukaryota > Metazoa > Mollusca > Cephalopoda > Sepiida > Sepiidae > Acanthosepion > Acanthosepion pharaonis. The sequence continues at coordinate 1,825,043 of CAHIKZ030005507.1, forward strand.
TGATTTTACAATAGAAATGCACTGAACATCTGGAAGAAGGGATTATCAGTGGTCAAGAATTAATATAAGTATTACTGATAGAATAAGGCAAATACATATGTATGGTAACTGCATTGCTGATGAAGTGATTGTCAGTGGTCAAGTGTTAAGGCAAGGGTTACTATCAGAACAATATATAATTGTCAAAGGAAATTAACATTAGCAGAAGAAAATTTTCTCCATTAAATTATTGGTTAAAAAAACTCTGAAAAAATTGCCCCTTCCATTTATTTTATCAATTGTAAGTAAAGGATTTACCAGCTATGTGACGATCATGATAGCCAAAGCCACCGATGTGAAAATCATAAAAATACTTGAAATTCAATGAGGCTTCATCTCTTTTGCCTTTTGCTTTTATTCATTCATGTCCATAATATCCTTCTTCTATGTGATTATCCCTCCGTGATTATTGGCGACCATAGCTCTTGACGATTTCATATCTCTCACGGCTATACCCACCGTCCCGCCATCCATTAACACTAGCTCTTCAGCTAGGTGTCCTGCTTGCATCATCATTTTTCTCTTTGCGTTCGATATGTGCTGAGGGTTGTCCAATATGGTAACTGTCAAATACGTCTTCCACTAAAAATAATGGTTACAATGTTAAGCTGGAAACGTGCACTTAATACATGATTTTTATGAAACTATAATACTGGATTTTTATAAACTTATTATTAATACAAATATATCTGAAATGACAATTTCAGATTTACACACACACACACACATATATATATATATATATATATATATATATATATATATATATATATATATATATATATATATATATGCCGGGGGTAACAACAAAATAGTTCAAATCGTTAAACAGTATAATTATCCAACCGACAAAATATTTAATATCTAAAAAACCACTAAACTAATTGAGTTTCTTTTTTCCAGGTTTTTAGATAAGACGTTTTGCCATATTGACACCGTTTGTCGTAAGAATCACTGAAAAAACTTTTAGATATTCTACTAAAAAATAGAGCAGCTTAAAATCATTTTGTCAGCCCCACTGTGTCTTCCCAACTGAGCAATGGTGAGAGGAAAAAGATTATTCAGGCCTTCAGTAATGGTACCAACATTCATACTCTGGCTTCTACCTTCAAAGTTCATTCAAGAATCAAGACAATGGTGAATAAGTTTAAAGAAGGAAGGAACAGTAGAGGGAGGAAAACTGGACCAGGACGTCACAACTGGAGGAGGCAAAATCATTTCAACTTAAAGCTAAACACATTCTTACTGTTCAAAGTAGAGTTCAATAGTTTTATAAAAACCTCGGAAAATTCCAGTAAGATATCTTTAATCATTTCTAAAATACAACGGTTCAACGCTTAATCTAACAATTAGACAATTTTGCTGTTACAGGATCTGAACAATTTTGCTGATACATCAAGTAGTTTATTATTATATCCAGGAAGAACGAAAGAAAGAAATTATACTTCTAATTTGACGAATCCATCTCCTTCGGTACTATATAGTTTTAAAATTTACTTGCATTTGAAGAAATGCGGCGATCTGTGGTATTTTGAATGCAAGCCAAATTAGGATTCGACCCGTCTTTCAAGTTTGTTGTCAACCATGATAGTACAATACCAAAAAATACAACTATCATCTGTTCTTTGTTGCCAACAAGGAAACCGTTAGTATTACTTAACGTCTATTCAACTCAACCGTTACAAGCATTTTTTTTAGATGCCATACCCTGTAAGAAACGTGGCTCTCCACACATTCCGTTTCCTTATTGTCTCTGAATGACCGTCCGTCCTTGTGAACGATAGTGGAATGGTTTTCTCGTTACATTCTCCATGATTTCTAGTTTAAAATTTACCTTTATCCTAAACGCAAAACGTGGTCGGCTCGTCGAGTTCAAATTCCAAACGATTCAGTTTCATTCACTTTCACACAAATACACTTGAAAAGGTATGAAATCATCTTTAAACTAGGACTTAACATTGTTTGGGAATTAGTCTAGGAGAAGCGATACTCTACATTTAACATCGGTTGGTGTGTGACTAACACCTTTACCCCTAATAAATGCCTACTTGCTATGTAAACTATAACAGGAACACCTAGTGTAGTGGAGCTCTGGCCATATACTTTACAGGTTGTTAGTTCTTCAAGATTTCCCTGATTCTATCGATACCTGAAAACAGTTTCAATTAAATCATTAAGAATTCCAGAGAAATGAAGAATTATTGGTATTTTCTGTCTCCCACCATTAGAAATTGGGACAGTATGCGGTCATGTCATACTCTTGGGAAAGGCATAAATCCACTCGTCCCTTTAGCTATGAAAAGAACATGATTTTCAAGCCTTGGTATTTTACCACATATAGGTAAATCAGTAGTGTAAATTATTCTCGCTGGCCTTGTTTCGTAATCAATCTGAATTTTTTTTTTAAAAAACTGTGATTCCCAACAAAGGATAGACCAAATGAACATGAAAGCTCAGTACTTTTCCTACTATTTTTACATAGATGGGAGGATCGATGACTTTCTCAAGAGTATAGAAGTTTATACTTGGTTACCTGTTATCAGTAGCAAGGAGTAATCTGAAAACATCTTATTTAAGGAAATGGAACAAGCCTGTCTTAAAAGACTTTCTGATTCTTAAAAAACATTCTGATTCTAAACGAAGTTTAGAATCAGAATGTTTCTTCTCCTACAGTGATTGCTAAACGAGTCCAATCTACCCTAGTGTTTTGTTTATCAGGAGTAAGAGACCAGTTTTCCTGTTATTTACCTATAACTAAAGGGAGGAGTGGATCCATGACTTTCGAGAGAGAGAAGTGAAGGTAGACTGCTTCATTTGAACGCTGTTCGCCTATCTTGTTTTTTGTTTTCCTTAGGACAAACACACTTTTAAATGACGGCATCGTTTGCGAAATCATTTAAATAAAAAATTAATAAAAAATGATAGAACTAACAGTTAAAAGCCTGAAAGCTTATCGGAGAAATATTTCAAGAAATATGCAACAGAAACAAGCCATGAACTTACAGAAATTTTCAGTTATTTCATTCGAATGTTTGAAAATAGAATGGAAAAAGATTTTTTTTCTAACTCTGTCAATCGAATTTTGATTGATACATCAAACGAGACATTGTCTTTTCAGAAACCGACAAGTCATCGGCTTCAAGAATGAAGAAATTTCCAGTCAAGTTCCATTACCCTTTTTGCATCACATTTGAAAAACAAACACAGATTTTATCAGTGACCAAAATCTTACCCAAATAAATTTCTTTTTCCTCAGATGGGTCATTCAAAGGGGCCGATTGCTCCGTATCGTCAGTACCCGCTCTCATCCGATCATCATGAGTGTCCTCCGTTCTCCCTATTCTCTTTCAATGGTGGCGGTGGTGTCTGTGGAAACTCAGCCTACTCTTGAAGAGTGTGAACAGGTGTCACAAAGGAGTGTGGGCGACAGCACATCGCAGATCTTCATCATGTAGACGGTTGAACTCGAAAGTCGTATCCCCCTCTGTGATGGTCCTATGTCAGGAAGGCTGATTTGCAGCAACGGTTTCCCAGGTCTCAGAGTCGATGTTGGCCTGTGTCAGGGATGTCTTCAACTGATCTTTGAAGCGCCGTTTTGGACCTCCCCGTAAGCCATTTGCCGCTGGCTAGTTCTTGCAAACAGGATGATACGTGGGAATAGAGTGGGAAGCATTCTGGACAGGTGACCCGCCCAGCAGATGCAATGTTGAAAGATGCTCACAATAGCCATGCATTGTAATAATTTTCGCATATGTAATCAATTTGTAATAACAGATTACGTTTGCATTCCACTAAACACGGCTCCCTTTAACAAATTGTCTTCATTTTGAAATGTTAAAAACGACATTTGTTTGATTTTTTTGTTTTTGCTTTTTTTTTTGGTTTTGTTTTAAGAATCTATCAAACTCACTCTCTCCTTCGATCTCTCTATCTCTCTCACACTCTTTCGAACTATCAATCTCACTCTCTCTTACGATCTATCTATCACTCTCACTCTTTTTTTCGATCTATCTCTCTCTAATTCTCTCTTTTTATCTATCTATCTATCTCCCCAACTCTCTCTCTCTCTCTCGATCTATCTATCTATTTATCTATGTATTTCTTTCTCTCACTCTCTCTCCTTCACTCTCTCTTTCAATTTATCTATCTCTTTTACTCTCTCTTTTAAGAAAAGTGTGCTGAATTGCTATGTGATGTCAATTCTCTTGTATGCTAGACAATTTCACCACAGATAAATAGGAAACTGGAGGCAACAGAAATGTTGATCTACAGAAGGATAGTCAGAATTTCACGGCCGGAACGAGCAAGAAACGGGTTATTTTTAAAGGAAAAGGTGACATACTCAGAATCAGAAAGAGATAGCTGAAATTGCTTGGGTACATAATGAAGAAATGTTTTTTTTTTTTTGTTGTTTTTTTTTTTTTTTGGAAAACTTAATTCTCACAGGGTATATGAAAAGCAAGAGGGATTGGAGAAAGCAGCGGACCGCCTCCCTGGCGAGAGTAAGCAACGGAAAATCCTTAAAGGAAATAGTATAAAAAAAACACTTATACTCAGAATCAGGAAGAGACAGCTGAAATGTCTTGGACACGTGAAGAGGGAGGAGATGACAGATATTATCACCCACAAGACATATTGAGAGTAAGAGAAATAAGGAAAGGCATCGGAACACCTAACTGTCGAGCTTGGATGGTGGAATCGGGCTAAGAGCCATGAGGAATAGCAAGTTTTGAAGTGCTATGATCGCCGACGTCCTCAAGGGACACGGTACGTAAATGGTGTCCGACTTTATTTACTGGAGATTCATGTGGGTATTGTAACAAATAATGGCAAGAAATGTGGAATTGACAGGTTGAGTTCAAATTCCCTACAGTTCACCTTTCAATGACAACCAGCGAAATTCTGAATTCAAAACAGCGAAGAAATCAACGGGAAAATCACCCCGCTATCCTCCCCAAGAATGTATGGCAACAAATATCTAATAACAAAGCGCAGTGTACGTGTGTCCGTCCGTCCGTCTGTTCGCCCATCCGTTTTCCATTCTCGGTGAATGATAAACATCCTGACGTAACAGGTCTTAACTACTGTAGTTACATGCGATTAAAAATTAATTAAATAACTCATTTAAAGTTAAATTTAAATATCGAATAGAGGGAAAGGATAAAAAAAAACAATTCTTTATTAACGATTTACTTTAATTTCACATTTCGTCGCAATTAATTAAACCACAATTAAAACTTAAACGAAGCACGGTACATTGTTCATATGTTTTTTTTTTGTTTGTTTTGTTTTTTTGTTTTTTTTTTTTTGCGGGGGCGGGTTCTAGCACGCGTACTGTGACGTTTTCGAAATATTACATAGTTTGGATTCCCTAATGTCTTTTAATAGTGACTGTGTGTGAAGGTATCATAAAAAATGGTGGTTTTAAAAGAAAATAAAAATTGCGCCCAAAATAAATGTAAACAAACTACGAAGATCGGCTGTGTATACGAAGAAAGATTATGCCGAATTAAGGTGTCGAATAAAGATAAAATAATTTCATTATTTCTAAATTCTTAAAACTTTTACCTACGTAGGACGCTGAAGATAAAAGGCCGAAAGTCGAAAAGTCGTCCACAGGAGCTAGACTAAAGTCCGCCAGAAGGGCGGCTTCTAGGCTAGTAATTAATAATAAAGGATTTGTTGGAAGTCATAATCGTCTACGTCATGGAGGCAAATGAAAGAGAATATTGTTTTTGCGAATATATTTCTGTTGTTTGTGAGCGGCATACATACAGCTGGCTGATTGGGAAAGCAATAAAAAGATGAGTCAAATATAAGGACATTTTTAAGATTTCTCGAACATCGTGCAGCAAAATTTTGCTTAAATAATCAAGGAAGAAGAAAGAAATGCTTTTCGGTATGTACCATATAAAAAAAATATCGAATATTTTTTTCTTCTGAATCATTAGTGGTCGATCCTTGAAAATAATAATTTCGAGAAAAATATTAATTTTTTCAACCAATGGCATCATTGGTTTAATTAAAACAAGTATTCGATAGCGTAAAAATGATCGATTCCTTTTTTCTTCTTTTTTTTTTTTTTGTTCTTTATCAATATTCGATGTTTTTAATTTTGTTGTTAGATGCCAATTGATCCGGACCACTTACAATAGACGATTTCCACACCTCGGATCTTAATAAAATCAGGACAACATTTTATGGGTCGTTTACCTTATTCCTTTATGACGCATGCATAGCAGGGTACCTCATTCCTTGGCATATGTTGTTTTGCGACTGGTGGTGAAAAAAAAACAAATACTTTTTCTTTTGATTCCAAATGCTTGAGTTATTTTGGTAGCCTTTTTTTCTTTTTTTTTTATTTTTGGTCGTTATTTAATCATGAATTTACGTCTTATATTGTTTGCAGTCTTTGATTTCATTTATCGATCAATCGATTTGGCTTCCTCATATTTCTTCACTCTGTCACAATAACGTTTTTTCTCTCTATCTCACTCCTTCTTTCGATCTCTCTCTCTCTCTCCCTCTCTCTGATTCTCTTTCGATCTATCTATCTATCTATCTATCTATCTATCTATCTATCTCACTCTCTTTTTCGATCTATCTATCACTCGCTCTCTCTCTCTCTCTCTCTGTCTATCTATCCCACTCTCTCTTTCGATCTATCTATCTCTCCCACTCACTTTCGATCTGTCTATCTTTCTCTTTTACTCTTTCTTTCGATCTATCTATCTATCTATCTATCTATCTATCTCATTACCTATATCTGTATTTGCATTTCTTTTTAATAATTCTAATATTTCTTTCTCATAATATTAATTAATTTGGATTTTGTTCAGTATTTTCTTTTCTTTATTTCTTTCTTCCTTCCTTTCTTCCTTCCTTCATTTCTTTCTTTCTTTTTCTTTATTTGAAGTTTCGCTCTTAATTTCTTTCTTCTGTTTGTTTTCCTTTTCCTCCATTTCTTTCTTTCTTCCAACTCTATATTAGTCCTGAGTATGACGATAAACTACATCCGGCAGTAAGGTCTCCGAGTAGGATATTAGAAGTTTTGAAGTGCATGGAAACACCTCTTAACTGTTCTTGTTCCTAAGTCTAACTTGACACGGGATGGTAGAACCTGTTTGGGCCCCCGCTATCGGTAAATAGGGACCCCCCACCAAGCAAAAACAAAACTCTATGAAAATATATTTTATATTAAAATACCAACAATACCTATTTCTAGTAAAATTAACAAAAATACATTTTATCTGTGGTTAAAGGCATACAATTGCTTTCTAATTATATTGAGTTGAAGCTATAAAACTGTGTTCAAAATATTTAGATGTCGGCATTAACCCATAGCGGTGTTGATATTCTGTTAAAGAAAATCAACCAAACAACCAACTTACAACTTTATTTCTTCTTTCTTCCTTTCTTTCTTTCTTTGTCTATTCTGTTATCGTTTCATTTTATCGGTTCATTTTTCTTTTCTTTTTCTTTCTATCGCTCATCTTTTCTGTTCTTTTTTTTCTTCCTTTCTTTACATTTTCTCTGTTCTTTCTTTGTGCAATTCATTTCTCTTTATTTTTTCATTTTATTTACAGTTTCTCATTGCGTTCTTCTTTTCTTCTTTTTTCTCATATTAATCAGTTATTCTCTTCTTTCTTTCCTCAATTATTCTTTCTTCCTTTCACTGTCGTTTGTCTCATATGCCTTTCTTTTCATTCTTTCTTTCTTTTTCTTCTTTTTTTTGCGCTTTCAGATTCTGCTTTCTTTATTTATTTCTCTTGTTTTCTTTCATTTTCTACATTTTATTTCAGTTTCTCTAAACTTATCTTTCTTTCTATTTCCCCTTTCTTTCTTTTTTTCTTCCCTTTATTCATTTGCCCTTTCTATCTCTGTTGCTTCTCACTCCACTCATTCTCTTCTCGATTTTTCTTCCTTTTTCTTTCTCTGTTGATTTTCCTTTCATTCTTCTTTTTTCTTCCTTTCTCCGCAATTTGTCTCTTTCTTTTTCCTTCTTTTTTTTTTCTTTTCTCTCCACTTTCATTCTTTATTTCCTCTTACTTTCTCGGCTGTTTCTGATACCTATCATCCTTTCCTCTATTGTCTTTCTTAATCGTTTTTTTGTAACGTTCCTTTCTTCATTCTCTCTTTCTTTTTCTTTCTTCTGATACAATATGTCTCTTTCTTTTTCTTTCTCTTATTTTCTTTATTTCTTTCATTTTCCTTTTCCTTTTGTCTTTCTTTCCTTCTTTATTTATTTATTTACTTATTTATTCATTCTCTCTTTCTTTCAGTTTCTCGCTTCTATCATTCTTTCGACTATTTTCTTTCTATCATTCTTTCTTTCTTTCTTTCTTTCTTTCTTTCTTTCTTTCTTTCAACTTTATACCTCGTCGTTTTATTTATTTAATTCTGAAAACATTACGTTTAGCCGACACTCTTTGTACTTATTGCATTGCTTTAATTGATATACATATATTCCGTGGACTTCGGGTATCGGTCAAGTGTTTGGAGAGGAGTGGGCGCCGCCAAGTTATCTGAAAGCAAAGTGAAAGGAGCATGAGGAAGAAAAATCAAAGGCTGTATATATATATATATATATGTATATATGTATATTTAAATTATTCGGACTATTGTCCTCATCTTTGTTGCCATATTTATCACAACGTTTCGGCCATTGTACGCTCCGACCTTCTTCAGGTGGTTGGAATGTCGAACTGAACCCTTTATTTCGCTCGCTGGAGTAAACTGTTTAAACAGTGACTATTATTGCTAATAATGCAAGACTCTCCCAGCGGATTGAGTTCGCTAGGTCACTCCCGTGTTTATGAAAAAATAAATACGGAAAAATCCGCCTTTCTCTTTTGAGGGCATCGATTGGCTAGGGGTTAGAATCTCCGACTGATGCTAAATCGGTCGAGTTTCGGTCCCGGATTGAAGCGACCGGATGTTTAGCCACACTTATGAACTGATAAATATATATATATATATATTATAATATTATATATTAACTGATTTAAAATATGGTATAAGAACACTAGATTATATATTTTTCTTTTTATTATAATTAATTAATTAATTAATATATATATATATATATGTGTGTGTGTGTGTCTGTGTTTCGAGAGAGAGAGAGAGAGAGAGGCGTTGGAAATCGTTAAAATCGCATCAAATTTATACAAGTCTGACATAATGCATTGTTTTTTTTTTTATAGATCCCTTTCATTCACACATATTCTTGTTTGTATTAATTTCTGCTGCACACACACACACACACACACACATATATATATATATATATATATATATATATATATATAAAGAGAGAGAGAGAGAGAGAGAGGGTGAATGAAAATGGTCGAAACCACATCAAATCCATACAAGTCTGCCCACACGCATTCAGGCGTGTATAGGCGTGTGTTTACTAAAAGAAAATGCGTAGAATTTCCAACTGTAAGAAGCTGTGAAATAAATGCATGATTAATGCGGCGCTTCAGTTTCACAATACAGAGAATGACAAGTATGTTATTATTTCTCAGCAAAACAATCTGAACAGTAACAGAAATCCATGTATTAAACAGGACAAAAGAAGGGAAAAAAAACTCGTATTTCCACCATGAGTTGCACTGATAGAAATAATATTTTCTTGTTTTATGCCTGGATGGAAAAATGGCCATAGAAACAATCCCAATTCTATCAGTTATGCATGAATTCATTCCTGACCAATGACAATCCCCGTTTTTCTTTATTTTTTTTATGCATTTCTATAGTAAAATCATTAGCAATATATTTCTATTATACATATCAGTCAGTTATGGGCCATGGGTGTTACACGCATAGGCACATATCTTTCGATGCATGACTGACAAAACATTTTTTCTTTCTGCGGTAGACCAGTTGCCATCCAAGGCTATAGAACCCGGTCTGACTTCTATTTACTCCGAGCAGGGGGTGGGGAAAAGAAGAGGATCCATACCTTTCCGAAGGGTATTAGTATGTAAGTGAATGTTATGGAGCCGACTGGAATTCGAACTCGGCTCTCTGATTGCTCCATCCGAACCGCTACAGATTACACCACTGTGCCTTCTATCATGCATATAATAATTCTGTTATGTCAGTTATGCTTGAATCACTTCCTGGTAACTGACAAATTCTTGTTTCTTGTTTTCTATTATATTCCTAAAGTAAAATCATTTGAAATGTATTTCCCCGTTATACGTATAATCGCCATCTCCTATCAGCAATATCTGAATTTATTCTTGATGCCTAACAAAGCCTTACGTGTTTGATTTTCAATGAAATTTTACAGATAACCATTAGCAATGCATTTACATTCGTCGTCGTCAACTTTCATCGCGCACCCCAGATAATTTATTCTTCGTCTCTGATCGCTTCCTTTATGATGATGGCGTTGATGACTAAAATCGCGGACAGGTTTGGGACTAGAAACTTCCGGTTTCACCAAAACATACTCGTCATCCATTCCTTATCACCGTTTGGCTTTGCAAGAGTTGCTCAGAGATGAAAGAAAATCAGAGTAGAAGAAAGTTAAAGGCAAGTTGAAGGCCACCTTAAACTTGTCCGGAAGTTAGCCACACACTAGATTTCATGACCTTTCTCAGCAACACATATGGAAAGTGACATGAAGAATACAAGTTAAGAAACTGCAACGGACTGCTGCCGGCTCTGTTATAATTTCGAGCGGCGTCTTCTGTAGTATGTCGGTCATGCGTAGCCCTCTTCATCCACTGGTTCACCCGTTGTGATCAATTGTAATTGTCATCCGCCTGTTGGAGATTTTTAGGGCATTGGACAACGCAAGCCCACAACCACCACGACAACGATCGGCTATCAGAGGTAAACACAGAAACAGTCACGCATAAACAGTCATATATATTTTACACTTCATGTCGTAGTAAACAGTTCGTCATCAAATGTACCACATTGTTTTTGTTTTTGTTTTACTTTAGAAACTAAACAATAAATAAGAAAACAAAACATATCTTAAATACATGAGAACATTTTATTATTATTATTGCTGCTGTTAAAAATAGTTGAAAGATAAATAATGAAGGAAGAAAATGTTTAATTTGATCTGAACCAAAAGTAAAAAAAAATAAACAAAACAAAATAACCTTACAACTCGAAACGCTTATCTTATAAATTTGAAAATACGTCCATAAAAATGTTACATTACTACAATCAATAAATAAGAAAAGGACAAAGGAATCAAATTATCGGAAAATGTTGTTAAAATGAATAATAAATGATAGGGAAAAAAATCGACGATACTGAAACAATAGTCAAAAATGAATTATACATTATACATACAGTAACCATATTCTGTCAGTAACGCATTTATTAATTCCTGTCCACTGACAATCCCTTTCTTCCTGATTTTAAATGCATTCCTAAAATAAAAACAGTAGAATGCATTTACATTATACATATCATAGACCTAGTCTATCAGTAAAACTTGAATCAAATCCTGACCACTGAAAATTTATTTCGTCTTAATTTCATAGAAATGCTTCTTCTTCTTCTTCTTCTTCTTCTTCTTCTTCTTCTTCTTCTTGTCATGACCCCCTTCAACTTCCTATACTTTTTTAGCTCTTAACAATATTTGATGTTTACTATCTTTCTCTCTGTTGCTATCAATTTACACAGGCTCGTTCGTTAGGTCACTTCCTGTTTTCATCTGCCCACCTTGTCTTCAATATGTCCTGTAAATATCAAGCTTCCCGAACTTTCTTTCCTATTAAAAACATTCGCTATGCATTTATATTGTACATTTTTTTAATCAGTCCACGCCAACCTAGGTGGTAATACCAATAAAACGCAGGTTACAGGGAATGAAAGTGGAGAACGAGAAGACTGAGAACAGGGAGGATTGAGGAAAGGACAAAAACGGAACAAAGATCAAAAAGACAGAAGATGGCGACTGACATAGCATTTAAATTTTTGAATATTGTAGTTACCAGGAAGCAAGAAAGCGGAAGGGAGTTGCACAGGTAGGAAGTGTGAGAAAAGAAACTGTTGGGTAGAAGTAGAGTTTGCATTTAACTATTTCAACATTAAAACGGTGGGACCTAGTTAACAATTTAGTAGTACGATTATACTCATATATTCGAGAAACGAGAAAAGACAGAGGGAAGTCGCGTCATGTCGGTGAGAAAGTGACTAAAGTCGAAATGCCTGGTCAGGATCGGTTAGATTCCATATCCTTCTTCAAGTTTTGCCAAAAATCTCGAAATGTACAGCAGGAGCACCAAACAATAGTATTCAAGGGACAGACGAATGAAAGATTTGTAAATGTGCAAAATGGATTCTGACGAGAAAAATCTAGAGTTGGGGATTTGTCTCCATCTATGCTGGTCAAACTCTCTGCCTGGAGGCAGAGAGGATCCTCAAACGAGGCTATATTAAAGAGCAGAGTTTCGTCTCGGGAAACAGCTACCAGACCCCGTTATATTCGGGGACTACAAGGAATTTTTGGTCGAGAAAAAAAATTCTGGCAGGACACAGTGAACCAAATTTTCTTGTGTTAGACGAAGCAATTGATTCGATAAAGTCGCGCCACATCATGTCAGTAGAAAACTTGAGGCCAAGAAGGCGTAGCATGTTGCTCTCCTGGGGGTTTAACATCAATCAATGCTGATGGCAGACAGAAAAGTTTCTCTGTGTATGGTTAAATGAAAGTAGTTTTATATGTATAATAACACTAGTTTGTCAGTAAAACTAGTATCAATTTTTGACCGCTGACAATCCCTTTCTTAAAAATTTGCAATGCATTATTTTATTAAAACCATTTGCAATGCATTTAGATGATACATATGAGAGTATTATATGTGTTAGTAATACTTTCATTCATTTTTGAGAGGTGACAAACCCCTTCTTCAAAATTTGCAATGCATTTCCATATTAAAATCATTTGCAATGCATTTACATTATACATACATTAACCCTATTTTTCAGCAACATTTGTATTATTTTCTAACCAGTGACAATCCCTTTCTTCGTTTTCAATACATACCTACGAAAAACCATTACCAATGAAATTCCACTAGGCATAAAATGACCCTATTTTCTTACTAATGCTTGCATGTATTCATGTCTGGTAAAGAATCATTTACATGTTATTTTTATTATACATATAATAGTACTATTTTGTCAATAACGCTTGTAAAAATTCTTGACCATTGACAATCCGTTTCTCCAGAATATGCAGTGCATTTTTGTTAATGTTATAAAGATTAACATTTCATTTCCAACCTCCGTTTTAGTTATTCCTCATTCAGTAAAACCCTTTCTAGATTACAACAGACTTTTCTCACTGAAATCCTTATTATCTCAAAAAAAAAAAACTTGTTCGCAAAATATTTAGAATTCGGTATTAAATAACTGTTGTGACCAAGTAAATGGTTAAAGAAATAACAAAATAAGAGTTACAGATATATCATATATTAAACAGTAAATACAACAGAAGAGTATTACACGACTAGTGAGTGTGTGTCGGTTGACCCAGCGTTCAATCTATTCGACTGTTATATTTAACAGCCCCCCACGAGGGATGTATGTGGCACAAGACCGAGTTTTGTGTGGGTTCTCCGAGCCCGTAGGCTCGGCAAAAAATATTCCCTTAGAAAACTCATAAACAGGTTCAGGGCCTGTCTACTCCACGGACGAGGCTTTACCGAAGGGCAAAGTTTCGTCCGGGGACGAAGGGCAAAGTTTCGTCCAGGCACAGTGCGAACAAATCTGTTCGACTGTTATATTTAACAGACCACTCCCACGAGGGCTGCATGTTGCACAAGGCCGAGTTTACCGTGGGTTCTCCGAACCCGTAGGCTCAGCCAAAAATATTCCCTTAGAAGCCGCATAAACGGGTCCAGGGACTGTCCACCTCCCCGGACTTTACCCTTTGGCAAAGCTTCGTCCGGGTTCCTCTCCGTCGAGGCGGAGAGTTTGACAGCTGAACAGTTTATATCACCGTTCCTCCAAGGCCTTCTCTCCTACTAATCTTAGAGTAGGCGGAAGAGTCCAACATAGACTCTTTATAGGGAGGACACCACAAAATTAACCCATAGAGGTTGATATGCCGCTAAACAAAATCAACCTGACGAAATAATTGAATAGAAACTGGAAAGAGAATATTCACTCGCAAAAAAAGTAAAAGGGTTGGTAAACCGTAGGAAACAATTCAATCAATCTCACTCTTCTTTTTCCTCTTAAAATTGTAACTTGTTGGGTAATTCTGACGGAGCACTAGACAGGCCAGCCCAGTATTCGATCCCGTTAAGACTCAATCCAATGCTACTCGTCACCAGAGAGTCACGGTCCAAGAAACAAATGACCAGCTGATGGATCTGATACGTAGAGACCGACAAAAATTCTTGCACACGCCCAAGACACACGCACTGATCAAGGATATTACTGGTTACACGCCTCGAATGCTATAATAAGACTTGTTCGCAGAGCTACTCATCTTGGCAATAGACTTAACTCTGTATTTTTCTGCCTAAACAGATACGCATGGGCACACTTGCGCATACACAGAAACATAACCGAGTGCGCATGCGTATTCGTGTCTAAAAACCATATATAAGATTGGTATTGCTATCTGCCAATTTTAGCTTAGTCTGGCACAAGGTCAATTGTTAACGTCATTTGGCACCGATTGACCTCACTACCGTAGCAGCTGTCTATGAAACTAATATTTATTAAAGTTGGACTAGTCTGGCACAAGGCTAAATCCAGTGAGGATCCCATTTCTGAGAATAGTAATATTCTGCGTTTATGAGGGTTCTCAGCAAATTTTTCTCTATATATATAAAACAGAGAATGTTTGTATGTTTGTCTGTCTGATACCTTTTCACTCGAGATCCATCCAACTGATTTTGACCAAACTTGTCACATATATTTTTCAATCTAAGAGATAGATTCTTAGCGTAAAAAATCGATATTTTTTAAAATCAATAATCGATAAAGTCGAACGAAAATAGATAAATTCTACTTTTTTCCTCCAATTTCGTTCAAACTCTGTATGTAAGTTAGTTACATCATGACGAGCTCAACGATACCTCATTTTTATTTCTACGCCACTGTGATTAGCGAAAAACCGCGAAAACCAGAAAATCGATTTCTACACGAATCGATTTCTACACAAATTTTAAACTAAAAACTCTCTCAATTTTCATGCAGTCTAATACAAACTTCACTCAATAAGTTAATTGTTTAACAGTCATTTAACTTGATAAATGAGTTCAACCATAAAGTGCAAAACCCGCGTAAATAGCGAAAAATGGAGATTTTTACTGGTTTCTTTCTTATGTTTCTTTGATCTTTCAACCGATTTTCATCAAATTTAACAATTGCTTTATAAATGTATCCTCTTTTACATCTATGGTAGCACATTGACAGATTGAATTTCAAAAACTTTAAAATAATTGTGGTTTGAAGTGGATCTTCATGTTGCCTGTTTTATCCCTTTATGTACTCGGCTAACTTCGATTGAATAAATACAGATAACTTCTGTTATATCAGTAACTGCATTAAATTCAAAATGTTTTTTAATGAAAGTTAATTTAAAGTCATTGAAGAAGATAGACTCTGTTGCATCTAAACATGGTGCTGTTTTTACTCCATTTTAATTGAACGTTTTTTTTTCTGATCAGAAGAAAATTTAATATATACTTTTAAATATTTACTATACAGGATATCATTGGAAAGATTTTCCATGTGAAAGTGGGCGATTATGCAAAAAAGGGTTGGGAACTTCTGCTCTAAGCAATATTTGTCCCGTTAATATCTATCGCAGTCTGTGTCCTGCATATATTTACACAGACAAGCCCGTCGGTAAGTTGGCTAGTAGAAACAAAAAAGACCGCACCTCTTCCGATAGATGGTGGGTGATAAATTTATTTTCAGGTATAAAACGAGAAAGAAAAAGGGTGAAATAAGACATAGATAATGCCTTTATCTCTTCAGGGTGAGGTGATCATGCCACCCCATGCATTCTTGCAAATGTTAGTGTACTGTTTTCCCGTAGGTTATATATATATATATATATATATATATATATATATATATATATATATATATACCGAATAAGCCTGATGAAAAGACATATCCTTGTCTTACTCCCTTTTCTATTTTTTATATTTATCGTATCCGAAGATGCATTTGGGTAGAGAAAGATGGCTTCCAAATGCTAAGCAAAGTATTAAGAAACAAGAAGCATCTTGCTAGAAACAAAGAAAAGAGTACTTAACTATTGTCATATCTACCCACCTATATAGCAGTAAATGCTGTAGAATATCATCACAGATGAAGAAGAAGGTTGAAGCAACAGCAATGTGTTTCTAGAAAAGAATGCTGATGATACCATGCGTCGGGCGTGTCAGCAACAACGATTTTAGAGAAAATGGAACAAAAAGAACATCAGAAAGAGACAGTTAAAATTGCTAATATACCTCATGAGGAAAGGGTCTGAGAAAATTTGACACTAACAGGGCATATTAAAGGCAAGAATGACAGAGGAAAACAGTGCATAACTTCCCTAACGAGTTTGTGTAAATGGTTGCCAGAAAAAGGTTTAGGAGAAAAGAGAAAAGACCACATTTAGTTATGATCGTCCACGTCCTGAAAGAAGAAGAAAAAGAAATGTGATCTCTTAATACACAGGATATTTTTTTTATATTTTATAGCTATATTGCTTGTTTACACCTAGTAGTAGTAGTAGATGTAATAGTCTTAAGTTGTCTGAATTTCTTAGATGAAGAATTGTCATTATTATTAATTTTTGACTCGTATTTCTTTCATCTTATTTTGTTTCTTCTTTACACCTAGTAGTAGTAGTAGTAGTAGATGTAATAGTCTTATCTGAATATTCTTACATGAAGTTTTGTCATTATTATTGATTTTTGACTCGTACTTCACGTAATGACAAAAGTACGCAAGTATAGGTTTAAAGGAAGCTTTATTCAACTGAGAATACAAGGTTTGCGTATAGTGTCCTTTTATAGTCCCAGTAAACAGAAATAGCTCTCTCAAAGAGGACAGTAACAAAACAAAAGGAGATCACTCGTGATTATTCATAGCACTTCATTCATCATTTTATTGCCTGTTTATACCTACAGTAAGTAGATGTAATAGTTTGAATTTTAGAACAAGAAATAAGGAATAAAACAAAGGGCAGGAAGTTGTGGAGATCCACAATCATCTAAGTCCCGGAATGATATAGAAAATAAAATAATAAGCCATAGGAATCATTTTAAAGACGAAGCGTACTATCATTTATTTGTTTTATGAGGGTGAAACCGAGAAAGCCAGAGGGTGGGAGAGAAAGTGATTGAGAGAGAAAGAGCTTGTTAACATTGGATGGTACCTAAAAGGAAAAGGAAGTTTTTGATTAGAAAAACAGAATAGATGATAATTCTAAGTTCAGTTTGTCATGGTAAAACGCTAAGAAACTAAATTATAATGTAGACTGGCTGAGAGGCGTCGAAATGATGTAGCTTTTGTTAACTTCCTGATAAACATTCACTATTATTATGTAAAATGATGAGAATTTAAAAACAAGATTATGTTCTGATTGCTGGATAATGGGTATTTGTTGGCTTGCATTTGAATCCATTTTAGCATACCCTAACTACATCCCCTGCGGGGGGGGGTTAAGCTTTACACTATAGAGGATGAACTGCGGACTCGGCTATCGGTGATCGGCGACTCAAATATAAACCCCACCTCAGTTTGCTTATAGAGCTAAATAGAAACACGACTATTCTTACCTATAGTTTCAAGTATTACCTACTAACTCCTTACCTACTGACTGAAGTAACTTTTTAATCATTTCACCCCAAGTAAAGCGGGAATGCCACTAGTACGCACGGGGTTACAGGGAGGGGGAATTGAAAGAGAAGACTGAGAGCGAGGAAGATTGAAGAAAGAACAAAAGACGGTGTTCAAGAAAACAGAAAATGGCGATTGATTTTGCTTTTAAATCTTTGAAGATTTTAGTTATCAGGGAAGCAATGAAATGGAAGGAAGTCCCACAGTGGGAAGTGCGAGTAAAGAATCTGTTGGAACATAAGAGGCGGTTGCATTTAGCAATTTCATCAGTAAAACAATGAGACCAAGTTTCTAATCTAGTAGATCGCTTAAATACATGTAGTCGAGGCACCAGTCAAAATACCTCATCAATGCAGTTGCCATGAAAATATTTGTAGAAAAGACAGAGTGAAGCCACTTCACGTTAGTGAGAAAATAGTTGATGTTGTGATGCCTGGTGGGGATTAATTGCCTTACAGACTTTGGATTTTGTCAAGAAACTCGAGATGTACAGCAGGAGAACCAGACCAGATATGGCAACATTATTCAATACACGGTCGAATGGTAGATTTGTAAATGTGTAAGATGGATTCTGACGAGAAAAATCTTCTGGCACATCACAGTGACCCAACTTTCTATGCAGTGGATGCAGTAGTTGATTCGATGTAGTCACTATACTTCATGTCTGTGAAAAACTTGAAGCCAAGAAAGCGTAGTGTGTTGCTCTCCTGGAGTTTAGCATCAACCATGCTGATGGCAAGCAGAAAAGGTTCCCAGCGGTAGTTAACCCCTGCTATATTTATATAGAGAGTCAAGAAAGAATCCTACCTATGCTTACTGTTGTAGCATACCCACGGACGATAATGGGTATGCTCCCATTCCCATAAATATAATAGTGAATACTGTATGTATGAGTTGGAGATTCGTCTCCAGCTGTATTGGTCAAACTCTCCGCCCCCGGGCAAAGAGGATCCCCAGACAAGGCTATGTCGAAGGGCGGAGTCTTGTCTCGGGAAACAGGTACCGAATCCCATTTTATATGGGGTCTACAGGGAATTTCAGTCGAGCCTACGGGTCAGATATCCCACATTAAATTCGGCCTTGTGCCACATCTGGCCGCGAGGAGAGGTTGGTAGATATCCTAGAGTTGGAGATTTGTCTCCATCTGTGCCGGTCAAACTCTATGCCTGGAGGCAGAGAGGATCCTCAAACGAGGCTATATCGAAGGGCAGAACTTCGTCTCGGGAAACAGCTACCAGACCCCGTTTTATTCGGGGACTACATGGAATTCTTTGGTCGAGCTTACGGGCTCGGATACCCCGCATTAAATTCCGCTTTGAGCCACATCTGACCGCGTGGGGCGGTTGGTAGATATCCTAAAGTTGGAAATTCATGAAGGAGTTCATTTGACTCACTTCTAGCAGTTGACGCTGGCGAATCTTATATGTGTTGTTCTTGTCCTAAGTATTATCGTTCATTACCAACCTTCGTTTGATTATTCTATTCAGTAAACTTCCCTTGGTTACAGCACTTACCAAATAGACTCAGGTATTATCATCACCTGTTTCAGAATGCGTAGGCTATGCCAAAATAGCAAACCCTATCTGATGAGAACTCTGACAACCAGGTCTGAATGGTATGCGATTTGAACCTCCTGACGTGGAATTTTAACAATGGTGGCTTATCCTTAACTTTTAATCTAAGGCATAAAACGCGTGATGACACTAAAATGACAGCAACAGAAATGAAAGCACTATCTGCTTCCATGTTCTGTGATATACCGTGGATGCTGGAGATTTAATAGCTTCACCACGTGATGGCAAGTCGGTCACAAACATTTCGAGATCTGCCTATATATATATATATATATATATATATATATATATATATATATATATATATATATATCCTTTCTCCAAGAATCCATGCTGTAACTAATGTGTGCCTGCATGAAATGCCTTTAAATGCAATGTCAGTCATCATATGCTGTCTCCTTGAATCTTTTTCTCGAAGTGACCCCTCTGCTCAATAACGTTTTTATTTCAATTTTTTCATTCTCAGTAACACATAGCGTCTTAATGGCTTTATTGCCTTGCTTGAAGTGACAAGTGGCCCGCCCTACGCTTATATTTAAATTCACACAAACATATGCCTTCAACCAGAGAAAACATTTTGTGCAAAAATAACATTACAGTTTATAGTGAACTAGATTTCATCGGCCATATTTCTTAACCAATCTGAAGTAAAATACCCCTTTTCCAAACAATTAAGGGGAAAATAATTCCTATTCAATAAACAAGAAGTTCATCTAATTGAGCTTTAGGGGAGCTAAGCTACAAAAGCTTTAGTTTTTTCAGCACTGCAAGATGGTATAAAAACAAAACATTAAAATAAGGACTCAAGTCTTGTTCTTAAATGACCACGTCAGATCGAAGCCTTTATACGGATGCAATGCACGGCACCCAGTGCTTTCGGAAATGTCGTCTACACTGTCAAATGGATGCAACTGCTTTCTTTGAAATCAAACGAGTTATGAGAAACCGATGACAATTCTCAGTTGTTCATTCAATCTACGATGCAGCGCTGGGGCTTGAGGAATTGCCGATAATTATGTGAGAGTTATTTCTGGGATGTATATGTGTTTCACCCGCACTCTGTACAAACGTGAACAATGTTTACCTATAATGTCTAATGTTAACGTATAGCCACAAGCATATGCACGAGCAATATCTACCTATAAACATGAAAAAACATTTGTCTACATATTCAAGTATATCTACGGACTCTAACCCAATCAAATTTGCAGGCTCAAGTAGAATAAAAACAACATTTCGTCATTAAATAACCCAAAATCCTACCGTAAAGCCAACCCAACCCAAGATCTTCATTGTTAACCTTAATTATACGCTGACCATTGTCCTCATCTTTGTTATTGTTATCACAACGTTTCGGCTGTTTTGACTCTCAGCCTTCCTCAGTTACTGGCCGATCCGCGTGAAATAGTAATCAAGAAATAAATAATTCGCTGACCGCGAATAGGAACGCGAATATTTTGTTCATCATTTCACCACAAGCAAGGCGATAAAGTCACTGAAACGCAAGGGTATTACTGATGATGAAAGATAATAGGGTGAAAGAAACAGAGAAGAAAGGATAATAAAAAGACCAGGATTTAAGGAGAGTGAAGAGGGCAATTGATATTGCATTTAAGTTTTTGTAGAGTCTAGTTGACAAGAAACCAGGAATGTGGAAGTGAGTCCAATATGCGAGAAGTGCGACAGGAAAAAAACAGTAGAAAAGAACTTACGCTTACATTAAACAAGTTCAACTGTAAAATAATGAGACCTAACTACCAATCTAGCTCTACAATTAACTTCATGAAGTCGAGGTACTAAAGAAGAAAGCTCATTAGAACATTTGCACTGGAAATCTTTGTAAACAAGGAACAGGGAAGCTACGTCACGATGGTGGGTGAGTGATTGAAGCCGAGAAATTTAGCTGAGTATAACACACGACTACATGTGTAGTCTCCCCAATGAGGATTAAACTCATGAGAATAGTATAATCTTGTGTGGAATTTCCTTTAACTATCAATCCACGACTAATCGATCGAATAAGTAATTCCTCCAACACGTCCCATGAACGCATGTTTGGGCTTATTTCGTATGAATATGGTAGCCACACCATTCGCCTCGAATGAAACCCAAAGCCATCCGGACAATTTTAACCCGTTTATATGATGGGATAATACGCTTGAATTATCCATCGTTCCTTGAGTACATGGCCACGAAGATATAACATGTAAGGAGAAATTTATAATATCTTTCTGCTAAAACAATTCTTCACTAAAATAGTAAGTCTAAGCAACTGTTATCGTTCATTCCATTATTGATGAGGGATTCTGTCCGAACTTTTTTCCTCCCTCTTGCTTATGTCTTAAACTATTTTAATTGACAATCGATTGTTATTACAAAGGAATATGTCACCAGCGTTTCTAACGCTAATTAGCAGTTTAGAGCATTAAGTCAGATCTGTCTATATTTCTGAAATAAGGTATTACAATTAGTTACATTGTTCGGACTGTTGTCCTCATCTTTGTTACCATATTCATGACGTTTCTGCCATTGTACGCTCCGGCCTTCTTCAGAATCTATTTATATTTCTGAGATGTGGTCTTGTAATTATTTACATTATTTATATTGTTCGGACTGTTGCCCTCATCTTCGTTGACATATTCATGACGTTTCGACCGTTGTACGTTCTGGCCTTCTTCAGGATCTGTTTATATTTTTGAGATGAGGTATTGCAATTATTTACATTATTTATGTGCCCTCTTCTCTCAGGACGTAGGCGATTATGACTTTTCAAAACCTCCCCTCCCTTGCTGTTCTTAATAAATGTTATCATTCTTCTATTTCACCTAAACCCTGTGCCGCCATTCATTTACTCACTCTGTTATGTGTCGCTTTTCTCTGTTTCTTTTGCTTTCAATATCAACTTTACCAAACCCTATTTCCTCATTATGTACCATTTCTTTCTGATGTCATGTACAAGTTTCCTTTTTGTTTCCATTTTATCTAAAACTTCGTCGTTGCTCACATGTTCGATCCATGGTATCCTCACCATCCTTCTGTAGAAACACATTTTTGTTGCTTCAAGTCTCTTATTCATCTTTGAGAAGATTGTCCAGCATTCACTGCCATACAAGAAGTACAATTTAGTAGTCTTTTTCTTATTTGTAACGAAGTTTTCCTATTTCTTAATATTTTGCTTAGCATTTGGAATGCTTCTTTGACCATCCCACTACGACTTCGGATTTCAGTGCCACACTTTCCGTACTCTGTTAAATTACTTCTTGGATATACAAATTTGCGCACTTGTTTGATTTTGGTGTCTCCGAGTGGCAATTCGCACTTTGGGCTCAAACTTTTGCTAACAACCATGCATTCTGTCTTCTTGTAATTGACGTTTATGTTATCATCCTCTGTTATTTTTCTAACAACACCGACGGAACAATACAAGCAGTTAGTAAAGACATTATTATCAAAGACAGAAAATGGAAAGTGTGCACGCTGATTGATACGAGAGTGCCAAGTGAGAAAAACATCTCTTCAATGGCCTTTGAAAAACAAAGCAAATAGAAAGACACAGTGGTGGCAACAGAAAAAAAAATAGTGCTTTAAAACTAAAACTGTTTATGTTGAGGTTGGAGCTTTGGGTCTGATAAAGAAAGGAACTCAAGAACAAATCAACAAAATTCCTGGTTCACCATCCTTCCAGGAAAAAAATAAAAAAATACTTCTAACAAACATAGCCCATATCCTGCGCAGAATTTTGTCAGTTTCATTTTTTTTTTTTTTTTTTTTTGTTAAGCGTTGTTTTTTGTTTAATTAACTTAGAACAGTAAAATAAATCCCATCCATAGCTTTTCTGATGTTATTGCTTATAAATCGGCATGCGATTATAAAACTGTTGTGATGTGGGGTCTGGCAAGACACAATACTTAACTCGACAGTCGTAATAGTAATATTCAATACTCAGCTAGATAAGTCACTGCAATAAAAATAGCTTCTTCCTACTAGATTGTTACCCAGGACTACTTATCATGAATGGATCAGTCCATTCATGATAGTAATAAGGGTAACTGGCTCTTACCACAACAAACAAATACAGGTCAAAAGGAATGTTATTATAATAATATTAAGTGTATAGCTGAATAGTCTATAAATATGCCTATGAAATAGTTTTTAGGGGAAGATTTTTTAAAAACAAAAACCCTCATATAAAAAAAAGCCATATGGCCTTTGTTTTCAACGTTAGTTTATTAACTTCCAGCTATAAGTGTTTACAACTGTTGGTCACATATTCCCGTTGTGCCGTCAGTCGTTTCAATTCACTGCATTACATATTCTCATCCAGGTTCTTAATCCCATAGAAGTGGCGGGAAAAAGCGAAAAAAGCGAAAGAAACATGAGGTGTATAAGATGATTTTTGTATAAATAAACTTTACTACACGGCTTCCAAAAAGCCAGTGAATTATCTAGAACAGTACTGGACCCGTTCTGACATCACGTCTTCAACCACTTCCCCACTACCGAAACATGGCTTTCCTGTGCCTTTTCTATAAATCTTTTCATGACGTTTTTTTTTCTCTATCTCTTTGCTACTCTGACTTCATGAATTTAAGCCCAGTACTAAACTGTCAGCCATTTTGACTGTTGAAATTGCCGTAAGTTATTTTCTAACAGTTCTTTCTTTTGCTCGACCTGGGTATGACGATAAGTTACATCCACGTCCTAGATAAGACGATAAACTAGGTCCAACAGCAAGGCCTCTGATCAAGAGGTTTTGAGGAGTGTGGAACCACCTCTTAATTGCCTCACCTGGGCTGGTAGAACCTGTTAGGGTCCCAACTATTGGTAAATAGTTAACCCCCAAACTGGAGTTAAAACACTATGTAAGTTTAAAAATAGGTTTTAATACCAGAAATACTTTTAAAAAAAAATTTTTTACCAGCAATACATTTTGTAAAAAAAAAAGATATTACCAGCTATACATTTTCGAGAAAAAATATTACCAGAAATAAAAATTTTGTCAGCATTAAATAACCCAATGAGGTTGATATGCCATAATACTAACGAAACCAAACCAAACCAAGCTATGGGCAAATAGTCAACCCACAAATTGGAGTCAAAACACTATGAAAGTTTAAAAATAGGTTTTGATACCAGCAATATATTTTTATAAAAATATTAGCAGAAATGAATTTTTGAAGAAAAAAATTGTTACCAGCAATACATTTTTGTAAAAAAAAAAGTTTTTTGAAAAAAATTATTAACAGCAATAAAAATCTTGTCGGCATTAAATAACTCATTGATGTCGATATGCCGTAAAGCAAAAGAAACCAAACTTTCTTTTGCATTCCATGACTATTGAATTATCTTTCAGGTTCTTATTTTCTAGTTAAGTAGAAATTACAAACAATTAATCTATACTATGGTATCTATACTGATGACAAAGCCATTTACTAAGGAAAAAACTTGAGTCATGTTCTTAAATAACCTTGGCAGATCGAAACTTTTACTTGATGTCATGCGTTGCGTCTGACGCGTTCGAAAACGTCGACAATGAAACTGCATATAACCGCTTTCGAAGCCACTCTGGAGTTCCAACACCAGGACGACCACCCATGGCGTTAAGGTTGAGAAGGAGAGACCAGACTGAACGGAACAAAACCCCGAAGACCGCAACGGAGGAATAGACCAAGATTTACTCAACGGCCAAAACGTCGGAAAATCGCAACGCCAATAGGGCTGACGTAAACAAGTCGGACCATGACAGAGAAGACATCTGACAGCCATAGGAAACCAAGTCAGCCAGATTTCGCCTGTCTGAATTCCCTTCGAGCCGCGAAGGGGGTACTTCTGGCTGAATCAGATTCATGTGAATGGCCTCGTCAAACTCTCTTTCATTCACAGCCATATCCACCATCACCACCAGGAGAATAAAACAAGAGGATGACGATCCCGATTTCTCTGTTCATTGCTTCGGGTGAATGACGCTTGTAGGTCTTAGAGAGGACCGTCCTTCTTCGAATCTCGAGGATTAATTAAAAAACAAAAAAGAAACAAAGAACTTTACAGAACCACATCATTTGAGAACAATTGCAACAACTAATAGCACTCGAAGAGAAAAATAATAACATAATCAAGATGTTGACATTCAACAGTACTCTAAACAAAAGGGTAGGAAGGAAACTTCCACCAATAATGACAAGTGCGATAATAGCAAGTGGACTTCAGAAAACTGATAATCCTGAAAAAAATGTTTTAATAGAAAGATTTTATAAATTTCTACTGACTGTAGCACTAGCTGTTCGCTCAATGCATAAAGAATGTTTCCTTATAAGGAAACGGCTAATGTTACTATTATTTTTACCATCCGAATTATGATCAACAGCCTTGAAAGTCATTATAGTTGGAGGTCCATCATCTCAGCCGTTGCAACCGTGGCTGTATCTTGGGAAAGATCACCTAATTGCGTTCATTCCTCTTTAAGCTGGGTTTATGAAATCAGGCTTTTCTTTCTCCTAGGCTGCTTACTACTCAGTAAAAGAGAGTCCATTCGCTAAAGGATGATGCATTCATACCTTTTCCAATGGCGTCGGTGCAAATTATATGAATCAGTCTGAATTTTAACTCGGTAAGCTACACTAGCTCCACATTGGTACCATTTTTTTTTCTTAAAAACAAAGACGATCTTGACTTTCTACAGATTCCTTTTCATTATTCTTTGTAAATTTCCATCTATTTTCAATATTTTCCAAGTACCTTCTCCGCTGTTTGGGATTCAGAGTTTTCCTTCTCTTAGACTGGTTTCTATATACCTTATTATTTAACCCATATCGGAGGGCAACTGTTCGAAAGTGATAGCATCAGACTAGCCCGGAATTACACCCGGGCTGTTGGTTTCCAAATTTCGAGCCGATAACCATTGTGCTTATGAATAATCCAAGATGAATTTTTTCAGGAATCAACTTTTATCAACATTCCCTCGCGCACGCTTCCCACACAGAGACACAGTCCTCCACACACATACGCACACGCCTCTCACAAATTTCTTACTCCCCTACGCACACATACACACATGTACACACCCAACGTCAGTTCTGAAGTAGGCATTTACTGCCGTCCCAATAGTAAATCCGGCATTGCTGACAAAGTTAACCTGGCCGTTGGTTTCAAAAAGGACCTCCAATCTGTGGTTGACTGGGGCAGGAAATGGCTTGTAAACTTAATGCGAGATTAATTTGCCTGTGTTTAAACCGATTTACTCACTGTCGAATCTAACGTCTACAAAAATGAATATTTTATCAATCAATGAGAATTAACTTTGGCGGCCATATATACCAGGCTTTGATCACGTGATCAGTTTTTCCTTTATTTCATTGTATACTTCTGTGGGTTAGATCTACACGCAACGCCCTCAGTTTTGTCTTTGCGTCAGACGTAGGTTTAGTAAATCATTTTTAAATCACTGTTGTGTTTGACGGTGAGGTTCGAGTTCAGTTAAAAATTCATTTCGTTGATTTTCTCGGAAGAAATGATGAAAACATTGAAGGTATAAAATAATTCTTATATTCGTGTAACCTCAGAGTGATCACGCACTCGCGGGCGCACACGCGGGCACGCACGCCCCGCATACATTCCCGCGCACACGCTCCCCACACAAAAACACAGTCCTCCACACACATACGCACACGCCCCCTCTCAAATACACACTCCCCCACGCACACTCTCACGCACATACACACACGTACACACCCAAACACGTACCCACAACACCCCCCACCAAATACAGAAATAAATGCAAGAGTTTCAATTTAATAAAATATATAAAAAAGAATGTCTACCTAATCTTTTCTATCTAAATCATGACGGAGTAACTATTGTCTCGTTGCTTCGATATATATATATATATATATATATATATATATATATATATATATATATCATTTTTAAATTATTTTGTTTTAACGTTATTTGCCGGAGGACGCATATTTTTCTGACAAGATTTCTTGAATAGACAGGCCAGTAAACATCAGTTCAGTCAGTTATGTGCCATGCGTGATACACGATTAGGCGATCATGTATCTTTCGATACATAATTGACGAGGCAGATTTTTTCCCGCAGTAGTTTGCTATATCCTTCTGCGATAGACCAGTTGCCATCCAAGGCTATAGAACCTGGTCTGTCCTTCCATTTACCCATAGCTGGTGGGAGAAGAGGATTCATACCTTTCCTTAGGGTATTAGCAAGTAAGTGAACGTAATGGATTCGACTGGAATTTGAACCCGGCGCTCTCCGATTCCTCAGTCCGAGCCGCTATCCCTTACTCCACCGTGCCTCCACACTGTTTAATTAAAACACAGAGCTTCTACTCGGATATGAGTATCCATAAAAATAACCTTTAAACAAATTAAATTAAAAATAGCAATATGTCGGATTTAATCCACTTCCTAATATATATATATATATATATATATATATATATATATATATATATATATATATATATATATATTACGGGTGGGTTGTGAGTAGACCTCTGCAGTTGATCTCAATTGAGGTGGGACCCACTCTGCCAGTGTGACACCTGATTCACACTGAAGACGTGACAAATGATTGTTGTTGTTGTTGTTGTTGTTGTTTTCGACCCCCTGCCGTAGCGATCAGACTAGTTGTAATTCTCTGTGCATTCTGACGGCCAATAAATTGCAAAGCCGATGGGCTTGGCGTCTAGAACGGGTGCCACAATTAGCTGACGTGGGTGATTACCTGCTTTTCTTGCCGTCTAGCATATATCAATGAATAACAATCTTAGAATTTTCGATTTGAATAACGAAAAGGAATCAAAATATCGGAACCCCCGGAATAAATCTATATTATCAGGTAACCGAAATAATTTATACACACATTTATTTCTTTGTGTTTTCACTGTGCAAGGCATGATGAAATCGGACAGCAGACCCCAGGTGCACCAACACCAAAAAAGTGGTTTGCTGATGAGTTATTTTTCCAGCTTCCTTTATCATTTCATCCCAAAGAAGGCAATAAAGCCACTAAGACACAAGGAGACTACTCAAGCCCACTAAGTATGTTATGAGTTTTTTCTCTGTCCCTCTTGCCTTCAATCTGCCCTGTGTATATAGGATTTTTTGACGCCCCATCCTCATTATGTGCCCCAGAAACCTCAACTGTCTCTTCCTGATGTTAAATTTAAGTAGCACGCTTCAATTCATGTAGTTGGCAAAAATAAGCTCATCAGTTTCCATGAAAATATTTGTAGAAAAGACAGAGGGAAACCATATCACGTCTCTGAGAAAGTCACTGGAGTCAAGATGCCAGGTCAGGACCTATCACATTGCATATCCATCTTTGTCGAGAAGCTAGAGATGAATAGAGGGGGCACCAGACCATATATGACAGCTGTATTCAATGCATTGCCCAATGGTAGATTTGTAGATTTGAAGGATGGACTCAGACGAGAAAAAACTTTCTGGCCTGACAGAGAGAACCAACTTTCATTGCGGTAGATGTAGTTATTGATTCACTGTAATTGTTCCATCTCAGCTCAGTGGAAAACGTGAGACCAAGAAAGTGCGGAGAGACGTGAAGTTGAGCATCAGCCACGCTGATAGGGAGACAGGGAGGTTTCTCTATGGTGGGTAAAAGAGAAGAGTTTAGGTTTTGAAGGTATTAAAGTTTACAAGCCATTTCCTGCCCCAGTCAAACACAGATTGGAGGTCCATTTCGGGACCAACGGCCAGATTAAATTTGTCAGCAATGCCGGATTTACTATTGAGACGGCAATGTCGTCTGCGTAGATGCCTACTTGAGAACTGACGTCGATGAAGATCAGAAACAGTGTAGAACCCCAGACAGATCCTTGGGGAACACCAACGTTCGTTTGAAATCAACCGAAGGAGAACACGTTTAAGACGACGTTGATTTCACGATTTGAAGGAATGATTGTTTTAAATCAAATAATCGTCCTGAAGCTCCGCCGTAATTATAAAGAGTTTGGTATACAAATTCAGTTATGGCTGTAAGCACGTCAGCGGTAGACCGGGTAAAGCGGAAACTGTATTGTTTATCAGGGAGTAGATCATCGGATGTAAGGTGCTTAACCACGTTGGCATTGATTAAAACTTCGAACACTTTGGCGAAAAGGGGTAGGAGATGGGTCAGAAGGGTCTCCAGAGTTCTTACAAAAACGGACAACAGATGAGGAGTTCCAACAGGCTGAAAAACAAGAATTGGTGAGGCAATAGTTGTATAGTTTGGAGAGAACTGGAGCCAGTTCAGGGGAACATTTCTTTAGGACTACCGCTGGTATCCCGTCACGACCACTTGCTTTATGAGAGTCTAATTTAGAGATGATGACCAATACCAGCGACGGGGTTATGCTCATCTCATTCAAGAGAACTTCACTTCTAGGGGTAAAATCTGGTGTGGGTACTCCGGATGAGTCGAGTGTTGAGTTGGATGAGAATTTCCGAGCAAAGCATTCAGCCATATCAGCTGAGAAAGTCAGGACCTCAAATTGATTGAATAGAGAAGGTATTGATGATTTGCTGTTGTTCAGCACGCTCTTGCAGAGCCGCCAATAATCTTTAGAACCAAACTTGCGAGATGCAATACATTGTTTCATTCTTTTAGTAACTTTGCTTCATTGAGGACAGAGACAAAGAAACGTCAGTTGCAATCAGACATGTCGCTTTGGTACAGACGGAAGAAATGATTCCTATGTGCTATAGTAGCTGGTCAAGCAGCTGGGAACCAAGGAGATGAGCGCTCTCTTGCTGGGATGAAAGCCTCGATGGTAGTTTTTACCCATGAGGCGACCTTAGGCGCACATTTTTGAACGGGGTGATTAGAAACCACATTCCAAGAGACGTCACGAAGAAAAATCACGGAACGAGTTCCAGTCTGCGCGTTGATAACAGAAATATATTCTTTTAGTAGGATGTTCTTAGCTGGAAGGAAAGTAGAAGGAAATGTTAATAGAAACTACTGAGGGATCAGAGTTGCCAAGAGGGCAAAGCTGCGTCGAGCGAGAAGAGTTGGGGATGGAGGTAAAACAAGAAGGGAAGCTTTATTGTCAGGGTTATTGGCGAAACGTGTAGGAAAGTCAACTACTTGCGTGAGGGATTGAGTTATTGAAAAGTTTAGATTTCGATGACAGCGAGGTCAAGTCTGGCAGTTACATTTCATCATTTCACAACTGAAATTGCGACATGTAACCGTAAGTTCTATGGTAACAGTTTTTTCTCTCGCACTTCTTGCCTGTGAAACTCTTTTCCAGTCTTCTTGCTTTCCAGTTAATTTTGATCTTCAAAAATTTTATCTTGTCTTCTTAATTCCTGTTTTATTCTCTCCCCTTAATGTTTTTTATCCTTTTTCCCATATTTTTCGCACTCAGTAACCTTTTGCGTCTCAGTGGCCTTATTGCTTTGCTTCGTGTGAAATGATTAAAATAAAAAAAATAATGGAAAAGGAAAAATACTTCAAAGATGGAGCTAATATTTTGGATAACAGTCTCACAACGAAAGAGAAAAAACCGCCAGTCTGACTGCATACGTAAATTCATACGCGTTGTGGCTTGTTAAAGATGTTCCTTTGTCGACACCTTTGCCCAACGAACTTGTGTCTACTTCACCGAATTGTTAGGATTAAGGTATGTTTCGGTATAAATCATATCACAATTCATTGCCAGGTTGTAATTTGATACTACCGGGTGTTAGGAAGAAACCAATAGTATATAAATATAGAAATACGTAGGTATATCAAAAGTGCGTAGCCACATGTTAAAGAAAAAAAAACGATTTATTTACGCAGCAAAATTAAAGTAGAAACAGATTTTGTTCCAAAGGCACCTGAGCATGGCCGGTGCCAAAAAAAAAAAACAACCAAAGATGAGGACGTTCATCCGATGAATATCACAAACAATCGTCAAAAGATCATATGTCTTATGGTGATTATCTCAGCGTTGTTTAGATGTGGCACAAGTCCGAAAGTATAGTGCACCCAGTGAGGATCGAACTCACTATTCAGTTGTAATTGATCGAGGGAGACTAGCTTGCTAACAATGACACGACGACGAGGTGCTCAAAATGGTTATCTCAGCATAGCTTAGACGTGGCACAAGGTTGAAATTATGGGACACACAGTGAAAATCGAACTCACTATTCAGTTATAATTGATCTAGCGTGTCAAGTTTGTTAACCATTACACCACGTCGAAGAAGACCATATCTCGTGTGATTGCATAATTAATGGACAAATTCGAATGAAATATAAAAAAAAAACTTAATGCTTAATTTTGATCTTCAAATAGTATCTATCTATATTTCTAAGATGAGCTATTGTAATTATTTACATTGTTCGGACTGTTGTCCTCATCTTTATTGTCATATCACAACGTTTTGTCCGTTGTGCGCTCCGGCCTTCTTCGGTTGATTGGAATTTCGAACTAAACGCTTTATTTCGTCCACCGTTGAATGTTCTAGTTCCACGTGCCATGCCTCTTCCGGATGTCTCAGTTATCTCCCTTTAACTCAGCTCTCTAATTTTTTTTTGTTCGCCACTGCTGTAGCCAGGCATTGAACTGAACAAAATCTTTGAAAAAATCTTGATCCTGATTTTAATTAGAGTTAATTTTCCTCATCAAAGCATTTTGCTGCGATTAAAAAATGTTATATTGCGTGGGTGTAGAATCAGGTAAATATAGCAAGTTGGGCGGATAGAACAGACCAACCGAGTACCCAAACTTTTTCCCATGTTGTTCTTGCTGAATGCGACCTTACGTTGTCATGTAAAAAGAACAATATTTGACGAGCGCAAGGCGCTTTTCGATCAGACTTTTATAGACACGTTGTAGATGCTTAACTACGTTTTCAGAACTATATAGATGAATAATATCCACTTTCATCCACTGAGCTCGGATTTGGGGGTCGAATGAGATTTATTTTTGCCAGTCCACTGGCTTTTGAATTGAACATTGTTGTATATAACCCACTTTTCATTGCCCATTATGATTTATTTAAAGAGCGGTTGTTTAAATAAGATAATTATATATATATATATATATATATATATATATATATATATATATATATATATGTATGTGTGTGTGTGTGTGTGTGTGTGTGTGTGTGTGTATATATATATATATATATATATATAAACTGTTTCATTAGGATGGATCAAAGTCAGCAGTAAATAATTCAGTGTTATTGGTGAAAATTTATTTATTTCTCTATTAGATCATGTTATTTAAGTCATGGCAATTATATGTGAATAATAAGATCGCCCAAATGTCCGCCAAGGCTTCGGCGGCACACCTCCACTCGATGGTCAAAATTTTTGATGACGTCTCTGCATAGTTGCTCCTTGTTCTCACCAATATGCCTTATTATTTCATCCTTCAGCTGTTGAATTGTTGTTGGCTTGTTGGCATAGACTTTACTTTTGAGATGACCCCAAAGGAAGAAATCTAAAGGCGCCAAGTCGCACGATCGTGGTGGCTGTTTTGAGAGATAATGTGATCTGGGAATTTGTCATTCAAATACTCTTTGAACATCCGTTTTCGTAATAGGCTTCGATAACTAACTTTATTTTTTTTTCTCGTAACGATCTAAAACGTAAATTAATTGTAATTGTTAATTTCTTACGTTAATTTACCACGTTAATCGATAGATTTAAACGAAGTTTATTCGTTCAACATGTTTTAAGCGATATTTATTTATATATTTATTTTTGTTTTAACACGCTGTATAAGTCGTAATTTATTTATTTTAATCGTAAAAACAATGTAAATTTTCAGTTATTTTATGGCTGTTTTTTTTGTTGAAACTTGATGGGGGATGTGGGGAAGAAACAAAAAAAAGAAGAAAAAAACCAGTAAACACATAATTATCTTCCGAATATCCGATGAGTATCCACATGAAAAAGAAAAAGTAAAAAATCCCCCGTAAAGAACTTAAATAGAACTCACACCAGTGCGATTGGCTGTTGGTCAACTTCCAATTAAATGCGTGATAGCGGGGTATGGTTTGCCTAATATAAGTCAGTGCCTGCAGGTTGTTAATTTAGAATGGGGGCGCATCAGAGACTCATCAGCTCTGATGGGGTCGACTTTGGTGAGGAGAGTATGATGTTTGAAAGACCCGAAAATGCACAATGGCCCAATTCAGAACAACACTGACAATGCTCTAGAGCGCTAAAAATCGTATATTCAAAGAAACACGTTGTGTGATTATTAATCCTTCCATGGTTGAAATTGTCAAAGTCTTTATTTGTTAAATCTGGAAGAAAAAGAAAAGAATCATTAGATGCTTAAACTTAATTCACATTTAAAATCGATTCAAGTTATTGGAACACACACACACGCGCGCGCGCGCGTACACACACACACACACTCACGCACACTCACACACACACACACACACATATATATATATATATATATATATATATATATGCGCGCGAGCGCGTGTGTGTGTTGTTTGCGTATATATACATATACGACTTACCAGGAAGCATCAGGTACGTTCTGTAGTGGTACTAGGGACTGGCCATCTTTCCAGCATCTTTAGCCATGTTACAAATGTTCCACTAGAGATCTAGAGTGAATACTAGAAACAAATAAACGTTGGAGGCAAATAAGCTCATTAAAGAAGGCACCGTTCATTATGAATGTAGAAAAGTTAGCGTCTGCTCGGTGCTGGGGAGACCAGATTTGGCAAATGCATTGAATGCTACAAGCCACTCTTTTCCTTTTTGATTTGTTAGAGATCGGAAGAGAGATCAGCGCCCAGATTCTGGTCGTCTAGGTTTCTCAAGGGGAACACGTAAACTGTGGTATTTTCTAAAGACGCGTGCTGATCAAAAAGTATGGCGCTTTGAAAAGAAAACATCAATTTCGGTTTTTTATCTCATTGGAAGTAGTCCGTTTTTGAAGCCAACCATTTTATCCAGCTTCGTTTCCATTTATGGCAGCATTCCTGAATCTCTGTTTTTAGGATAGGGAGCAGCTACCTCGATGCGTTCTCTTCGATTTCCTCGATATTTTCACATCTTGTTCGTTTCAAGTCAGATTTACCTTTGAAAAGGAAAAAAATCGCTAGGACCGAGGTCTGGGGAATATGGTGGTTATCCCGCCTAAGCAATGTTATCTTTAGCAAAAAAAAAAACAGTTACACAAGCCATAGTCACTGATGGAATCTCTATGGTGTGGTGAGACGACTACAATCTACACACTTTCCTTCCAAGGACCGCTATAAACAACGGAAGCGAGCGAGAATGTTAAAACTTTGGTGTATATACGTGACAAAATTCAAGATTCATCTGTGCCAAACGGCTTTACTCTGCGTACCATAGCAATGGTCCTGATACTTTTTGATCAAACCTCGTATATATATACTAAAGTCTGAGAATATCTGCCAAGGATTTTGAATGTATATATAATGCATACTATTTAACTGCAAGGTGGCATTAGGTTTATAGATATGAATGAATATGGGTGATGGGTGAATAACACTCTCAGCGTATATATACCCCTTTATGAAGTTTCACACTGCCTGTTGTCAGCGTATATATATATATATATATATATATATATATATATATGTGTGTGTGTGTGTGTGTGTGTGTGTGTGTGTGTGTGTGTGTGTGTGTGTGTCTTTTGAAGCTTCACACTCACTACAAGCGTCTATATCCTACATGAAATGTCGGTCTATAGAATTTACGTTATAAACTAATTGGTGCTTAGTGCTGCTTTCAAAACGTATTTGGTCTGTTTATTGTTTTTCAAATAATTTTCTTTGTGAATGAAGCCTGTGTCTCTTAGCGAAGACCAGCCTTGTTCGAACCTCGTAAACTGATGCTACATAATCGCAAACAAGTAAGT
Source organism: Acanthosepion pharaonis (assembly GCA_903632075.3). Taxonomy (NCBI): domain Eukaryota; kingdom Metazoa; phylum Mollusca; class Cephalopoda; order Sepiida; family Sepiidae; genus Acanthosepion; species Acanthosepion pharaonis. The sequence goes on from CAHIKZ030005507.1 coordinate 1,860,371, forward strand.
GTACGAAAAAAAAAAAAAGAAATCACGTCAATTGTGAATTTTCAAAAGCAGCAACTAAAATCGATCGCACGTATAACTCGGGGCGAAAATAATAGACGATTGCCTTTTGCATTTACTTTGAAAGAAAATATCGGGAAGGAAATATGCAACAGTATTAGAAAGTGAGATGAGAGTTAGTGGAGTTGAAAAATCTATTTTTCCTGAAAAAATCTGTTTAATAGGAAGATTTTTTTTTCATCTGACGGCAGCTTTGACTGTTCGGTCAATGAATGTCGAATATTTCCTTATAAGGAAACGGCTATTGTTATCATTAATATTACGATCACCAATCAAATCTAGACGTGCATATGGAAGAAAAAGCATATGGTTCCATCTCGTCCAGAAATGTTTAAACCATAATTTATATACAACCATTTTTTCAGATCAATAATTGATTGATTGATTTGTTTGTCTAACGGCATATCAACTCCTTATAGATCATTTAATACCGAAATATACTTTTCTTGAGAGCTTTGAAGTAATTTCACATTTCTATTATAAATATGTCTTGGTGGTAATTTTGGTTCTATAAAAATGTAATGCTATGAAAGTATAAAAATACATTTTTATAGTAAAAATTACTATAAAAATGTATTTTTATACTTTGATAGTTTTTGTTTTGTTTTGTTTTTGTTTGGGGTTTACTATTTGCCCAATAACTTGGGCCCTAACAGGTGCTACAACCCTGGGTCAGGGTGAACCTGAGAACAACACCTGTTAAAAGGTGGTTCCACGTTCCTCAAAACCTCCAATCTTCCGATCAAATGCCGTGCTATCAGATGTAGTTTATCGTCATACACAGGATTAAGACCAATAATTAAAAATAAAGGAATAAAAAAAAAAACAACTCCCGCCGACTTCTGTTATGAATCTTTCAGACAACCCCAAAATATTATGGATTTAGCGCCGATATAACTAGGAAAAGTATAAAATATTTTTGCTTTAAAGATTAGATATGAGTTCCGGAAAAATATTTTGAATCTTTATGGTTGTCAGTGGAGGGTGGGTTCATCTTTTCAGTTGGTATTTCTTTTCATTTTATCCTCGTTATAAGCCCCATTCCCCGCGGTATTTACATTTGTCCCAAAACATATCGCGAAATTCCTTTCTTTGCCATGCCGAGTACTTGCAATGGCCCGGAGCAAAAATCCTGTTTACTATGCCTGCAACACTGATATAAGCAACAGGTCAGGTATTTTTATTTATTTATTCTCTTATTCACCCCCTCTTATTCACCCCCTTTTCTTTATTGTAGTTCTTTTAGTTTTCCAAAATATTTCTTCCTTCTCCTCCTGTGTCTCCTCGTTAACTTCTGTTTAAAGATAATGTTTCTATGTTAAATACAGGCTGGCATCCTACCGGTTCGCGCCAGTTCGCGCGAACCGATTCTTAAAATTATAAAAGCTTAACGAACCGGTTGCCGTATTATCCGAAAATAATCTTATATATTAATAGCCGATATATAATAGCTAAAAATATAATTAACACCATTTCTGTAATTTCTGCAGAGGTTGAAAGATGGTTTTCTGTGATAAATATAATTTATTTTGACAAAAAGAAATTGTCTTGAAATTAAAAATCAGGCAAATCTTCTAGTCGTAAATTTGATAATTCTTTCACTGGATCTTTGGGACGATGGCTAAGAAACCATAACACAGCTGATGAGTCAAAAAGCATCATGCTTCTGAACAGAAATATGATGAGAACAGAAAATAAGCAGAATAGTTTCCTAAAGATTACCTGTCTTTATAGAACCGGTTCCTGGAAATTTAGGATGCCACCACTGCAAAGAACCTTTTTCCACTCAAAGTTAAGATATCTTTCTGAAGTGTTATTTATCGCTATTCCATCCCATTTTAGTCTATAAATCTGAAAATATCTAAATAAATAAAAATAAATGTTTTCTATTAAATCATCAAAATGTTCTTTTGATACTGTAAAGTGATTTGTTTCCATTCTCAGATTGAAAAAAAAGGAATAAGCAGAATAGGTACTGGGTCAGGAATTGGCTTGTAAACTTTAATGCCTCCAAAACGAAATTGCTCACATTTACTTACCATAGAGAACCCTCCCTGCCTCCTAACAGAATGGCTGATAGTCAACTTCACGAGAGCGTCTCTCTGCTCTTGCTTCGTCTCACGTTCTCCATTGACCTGAGGTGGAACCACTACATTGAATCATTAGCTTCATCTAGCACAGGGAAAGTTCGTTCTCTGTGTCGCGCCAGAAGATTTGTTTCACGCCTAAGCCCATCCTTCAAATCTACAAATCTACTATTCGTCCTTGCATTAAATACAGTTGCCATATATGGTCTGGTGCCCCCACTGTTCATCTCGAGGCCCTCGACAAAATACAGAGAGAGATATGCAATGTGATCGGTCTGGATCTGACATCTCGTCTACAGTCACATTCTCACAGACGTGATGTGGCTTTCCTCTGTCTTTTCTACAAGTATTTTCATAGCAACTGCTCCAACGAGCTACTTTCACTGGTTCCCAAACTGCATAAATTTAAACGTCCTACTAGGTTGGCATCTCGTTCCCACCCTTTTACTTTCGAAACAGTTAAATATAACAGCCTCTTCTACCCCAACAGCTTTTTCTCTCGTAATTCTCGGCAGTGGAACTCCCTTCCTATCACTTGCTTCTCCTGATAGGCTATAATCTTCAAATATTCAAATGTAATGTCAATCGACATCTTCCGATGCCTTGATCTTGATCCCCATCCTTCTCTTTATCCTTTCCTCAAACATCGCTCTTTAATCATTCTATCACTCTCTGTAACTCCTCTCTCTTTACTCTTTCTCTCACTCTCTGTAACTCCTCTCTCTTTACTCTTTCTCTCACTCTCTGTAACTCCTCTCTCTTTACTCTTTCTCTCACTCTCTGTAACTCCTCTCTCTTTACTCTTTCTCTCACTCTCTGTAACTTCTCTCTCTTTACTCTTTCTCTCACTTTCTGTAACTCCTCTCTCTTTACTCTTTCTCTCCTCTCTGTAACTCCTCTCTCTTACTCTTTCTCTCCTCTCTGTAACCCCTCTCTCTTTACTCTTTCTCTCTCTCTGTAACTCCCTCTCTTTACTCTTTCTCTCCTCTCTGTAACTCCTCTCTCTTTAATCTTTCTCTCACTCTCTGTAACTCCTCTCTCTTTACTCTTTCTCACTCTGTAACTCCTCTCTTTACCTTTCTCTCCTCTCTGTAACTCCTCTCTCTTTCTTCTTTCTCTCCTCTCTGTAACCCCTCTCTCTTTACTCTTTCTCTCACTCTCTGTAACTCCTCTCTCTTTACTCTTTCTCTCACTCTCTGTAACTCCTCTCTCTTTCTCTTTCTCTCTCTCTGTAACTCCTCTCTCTTTAATCTTTCTCTCTCTCTGTAACCCCCTCTCTTTTCTTTCTCTCCTCTCTGTTAACTCCTCTCTCTTTACACTTTCTCTCACTCTGAACTCCTCTCTCTCTTTACTCTTTCTCTCACTCTCTGTAACCCCTCTCTCTTTACTCTTTCTCTCTCTCTGTAACTCCTCTCTCTTTACTCTTTCTCTCACTCTCTGTAACTCCTCTCATTCCTCTTTCTCTCCTCTCTGTAACTCCTCTCTCTTTCTCTTTCTCTCTCTCTGTAACTCCTCTCTCTTTTCTCTTTCTCTCCTCTCTGTAACTCCTCTCTCTTTCTCTTTCTCTCCTCTCTGTAACTCTCTCTCTTTACTCTTTCTCTCTCTCTCTAACCCCCTCTCTTTACTCTTTCTCTCCTCTCTGTAACTCCTCTCTCTTTACTCTTTCTCTCTCTCTCTGCTAACTCCTCTCTCTTTCTCTTTCTCTCTCTCTGTAACTCCTCTCTCTTTACTCTTTCTTTCACTCTCTGTAACTTCTCTCTCTTTACTCTTTCTCTCACTTTCTGTAACTCCTTGCGCTCTAGTGGCACTCCTGCTTTGTTTGTAGTGAAATGCTTTAAAAAAAAAAGGTTCCTAAAGATTTCTTGCCTTTATAGAACCGGTTCCTGGAAATTTGGGATGTCATTATTGGTTACATATAATTATCATATCATATATCAGCTTCCAATTTTGTATTATTCTATATTGAGTAATTGAGGTCATATCAAATTCGTTAACATGTCATATTGTTAAAAAGTCTGAACAATGACTTGGATTTATTTACAGTATTTCTTATTTTGATGTGTTGAACTCTTTCGGTTTTAGAATAACATAGAGGAATTATTATTCAATAAAAATCTTTCAAATACGAATGTAGTTTTATTTACCTTCATTTAGTCTTCGCTATTGGGTAGTTTTGCCAAACACTGCACGTTGCTACAAAACCAAAAGATAAACCGAAGAACTCTAGTCATATAGTTAAATAGCTTCGTTAAATCGACGTATTTTTCTATTGGACGTCATGCATGGCGTCACAAAGAACTGTATAAAAAAATAGAAACCACATTACTTGTGGACTTTCACCAGCAGTAACAACTAAAATGGATAGCACTTATAACTCGACGAGAAAATAATACCAACATGTATTTTTATACTTTCATAGTGTTTTGTTTTTTACACTATTTAAATTATTCGGACTATTGTTCTCATCTTTGTCGCCATATTTATTACAACGTTTCCGCTGTTGTACGCCCCGGCCTTTTTCAGGTGGTTGGAATGTTGAACTGGGCCCTTTATTTCGCTCACTGGGGTAAACTGTTCTAGTTCCACGTGCCATGTTTAATGGATGTCAGTTGTCAGTTATCTCCTATTAGTTCCCCTCTCCACCAGCAATGGCGAATATATACATGGAATACTTTGAGGAAATGGCATTAAAATCTATATCTTCAAGCCAAATCTATGGTAAATAGTGTACATAATACGTCATCTCTGAAATACAGACAGATACTGCTTTGTTTTTGCTTGAGTGTTTACTGTTTTTTTTTCCATAGCTGAGACTCTAACACGTGTTACCGCCCGGCAGCAGGGTGGACCTGGAAACAAAAGTAATTAAGATGTGGTTCCAGGCTCCTCAAAACCTCCGATCTTCCAATCAGAGGCCTTGCTACCGGATACGGCGCTAAGGGGTAGCACAGAGGATGTTCGGCTGTCTACTAAAGATTTTCTCAAGTGGAACTCTTTAGCGGAAAGCAGATCGGACCAATGTACTCGGTCGATGATCCCGGGGTCACGGGACACGAAGTCACGGACGCAGGAGGCGAGAGTCTTGCTGAGAGTACACGTCTCGGCGCTGTATACTAGAACAGAGAGGACGGTGGCATCGTAAACTCGTAGCTTTGTGCTTCAGGTGATCTTTTCCTTTTTCTAGATGCACTTTTAGGACATGGGCGATCATGGTCCTCTACAACTTCCTATCCCTTGAAGCCCTTAGCAACGTCTAGCTTTTTATTATCCTTCTAACTCTCTCTTCTGCCATCCATTTACACTAAAATTTACAGTTAAATAGGTTGATCATGGCTCTCCACAACTTCCTATCTATTGTAGCTCTAAGTAATATTTGTCTCCTTAATATACCTCTTATTCCATGACCTGCCAACTATTTACACTAGCACGTTAAGTTGGTTGATCATAGCTCTCCACAACTTCCTATCCATTGTAGCGCTAAGTAATGTTTGCCACCTTACTATCCTTCCCATTCCCTGTTTTGCCACATATTTACACTGCTCGTTAATTTAGTTGATTGTGGCTCTCATTAAGTAGGTTATTCTCTATTCCTTCTGTCCTTTATTTTAATCAATTCACTCCAAGCAAAGCGATAATGCTACTAAGACGCAAAGGGCTACTGAGAGTGAAAGAGAATGAGAAGACTTTAGAAGGAATCAGAAACCCCATCCTAAAACAGAAATAAGCGATCGACTTCTACTCCTGTTCAAAAGAACGGAGAGGAGTGCAAACCGAGCGATAGGTGAACATTTCTACTCCTTTACCTTCAATATATCCTGGAATGATTACATTTTTTAACCTAAAAATATCTAGTAGATCAACGCTTATCTAGAGACTGTAGACGACCAGCATTCCGAAGATTATAAATATATCAAGCGTCTTGGGTGGCATCACGAGAGTTTCTGGACAAAATCCAAATAATCTGCAATATTTTTGGTCCCGTTCTCGCAAAATGGTTTCCATCACTTTCCCACTTAGCTTTCTCTCTGCCTTTTCTATAATTCTTTTCATTGGAATTCTTATGATATTCAAGAAATCTTAATAAAGAAAATGCGTTATCCGGCTGGGATCAAACCGCTACTGTTTGATTAGGCATCCGTTACTGCTCGACCACGAAGGACTTCACAGTAAGTTTCTCAAATGCGCAGAACGATAGACGTAATACAAACTGCTTAACAAATAAAAATGGAGTGTCTATTTAAAAAGAAGAAGTGTTCACTATAATAACATTTGAAGTTATAAAAATGTCGGTTTAAAAATAAATCTATTAATTCTGTAGAAAATGTTTATATATTTATATATATATATATATATATATATATATATATATATATATATATCGGGTGTCACAGAAAAATTGTCCAAATCGTGTAACAGCAAAATATTTTATCCGACAAAATGTTTAATATTTAAAGAAAAAACACTAAACTGAGTTTTTTTTTTTCCAGGTTTTCATAAAGGACGGTTAGCAATCTTGCCAGCATTTGTCGTAAAAATCACTGAAAAACCCTTTAAGTTATTCAGCTAGAAATACAACAGATTAAAATCGCTTTGTGTCAACCCCACTGTCTTCTTAACTGACCAATGGTGAGAGGAAAAAGACCATTTAGGCTTTCAGTAATGCTACCAAGATTCATACTCTGTCTTCCATCTTCAAAGTCCATTCCAGAACCATCAAGAGAACAGTGAATAAGTTTAAAAAGCAGAAACATTAGAAAAGAAAACTGGATCACAAGGTCAGAACAGAAAGAGGGATTATCTTTTCAATTTCGAGCTAAAGGCATGGGGGGTTGTTCAAGATCTTATGCCTAAACAGTATTAATAAAAACCCTGCACTTAAATCAGACAATAAAAGGGAAAAATTATGTAACTGTAGAAACCTAGAAGACTTCCCATTAGAAAATAAATGCTGCATTAAATCTGTGGTATACCAATGTACTATATCATCCACTGAGAGCCCTAGCACTAATAAGATATACATTGGGTCCACGAAGAATGATTTTAAAGATAGATGGAGGCAGCATAAGTGCTCTTTCAATAATATAAACAAAAGAAATTAGACTTCCCTATCTAAATATTTTTGGCATTTGAAGGAAACAAATAGGACACCTAAAGTTAAATGGAAAATTATAAATAAGGCTAGAACATGTAAAACTTGGGATGACCCATGCCCTTTATGCCTCCATGAGAAATTGCACATAATTAAGCTTCTAAATAATAATAATCTATTAAACAATAGACACGAGTTAACGGTTTTTTGTAGGCATCATCAGATTTTTGGTTTGAATTATTAGCTAAAAATTAGCATACAATATAATAACTTGTTTAATCCATAGCCCACTCATCAGATTCATGGTTTGAATAATTAACTAAAAATATGCATACAATATAACACCCTTCATAATCCATAGCCGAAATAAATAGTTTAAATACCCTAACAAAAGATAACCCTTTATGAAGTCGTCAAAAAACAAACGTTACGACAGTTTTTTGTTTGTTTTTTTTATGCACAAATCACTTTCATAAAAAAATAAAATAAAAAAAATAAATAAATCTCCATAGACATGCAAACTAGACGAGGGTTAATACATCTTCCGTTTCAAATTTAGACACCCCCACCTTTCCCTGACTTGACATCTACGAAAGTAACTCTATACTGATACTTATTATTAACACCCAACACCCGCCTACCCAACTTAAACAATTCGCCCTAGCTGTTACCATGGAAATTTTGATTTCAATTTTTTAAAATTTCAGAAACACGTTATTCCAAAAAAAATTTCGCTTGAAGATGGAACAGAGCTTATTTTAACTCAATTTAATTTAAATAATTATATTGAAGTTTTCGGCGCTTGTTTTGAAACATGGGACTTCTTATGTCGCGATTTGGAATCATATTTTTAAATAAATAATTATATTTATGCTCTACTTTTGTATCGAGCACTATTTTTTTAAAATAATAACTAAAATACTAAGGGACTTTGGATTATTTACCTAACCAGTTCCTTCCTATTTTCTATATATTTTCACATATATATATATATATATATATATATATATATATATATATATATATATATGAAACCTAGGTAGGTTACTCTGGGTTTTATGATTTATTCGACGTATAAGGCTCAAGCAGATCAGTTCCTAGGAAACCGATAGCCCGACAAGAACACATGAGATTTGAAAGAAAAAAAATTAAGAATCATAATTTAATTCGTGGAGAGGTAAATAAGAGGATAGGGAATATATCGAAGGAGGTGATTTATAATTTTAAAAAAGTTTATAGTTATGGAATTAAGAATTTAACAAGATTGTAGTGTTAGATCCTTAGTATGTCTACAGAAAACGGTTGTTTCACATCCTTGATTTAATAATTGGGCGTTATTCAAGAGTTCAATGATACATATTTTAATGTTTTTAATTTTAATCCACAAAACACATTCATTGATTACAGAATTAGTAGTGATAACCCCAACATAAATACATGCAATTCAGCTCTAGAATTGTTATAGTAAACCAAAAATAACATTCCCAACTACTACTAGAAGTATCGCTAAAATTTTTACCTACTTAAACGTAATACTATCCCCTATCTCCATCTTTCCTCCCACTCTTAGGGCGTTTGTGAGATGATGTGCCTAAACTTTTGACCGGTGTTTATCAGCAGGAAAATTTCCATAGGTATTAGCTCAATTGAATTAACCCTAGCAGGGTACACCTAAGGTATTCCAAACTGGGATTGAACACCAGGGGAACTCAGACACTAAATCAAAAAGAAATTCTCGCAAAAATTCTTCTTATTTATTTTATTAAACCTTGAATTTATCGACAACTTTTTGGGTCCCATTATCCTGCAGACGTCTTACAGAAACTTAAATTTAATTTCTCCAAAGTATTTTATCCAAATTTTAAAAGCCAATTAGCATAATGCGTGATATAAATTCGGGTTCGTCAGTCTAAGGAGTTAATGCTGTAAGTCTAAATTCGCAGTATTTGGGATATTTTTAGCGGCCAATTTTTAAAATATTTATTAAGGCGGTTTGAGGTGGTGCAAAAGAGCAAACGGGATTCAATTTTCATTGTGTACCCTAAATTTTTGTCCTTATGCCAGACTAATATAAATTCAAACAAAAATGTAATCGCTCCGTTCACCGTTCATATTTGGGGCCTTGTATAAGACATTGAAATTTCGGTGGTGTAATGGGTAGCGACTCGGACTGATGAATCGAAGTGCTGAGTTCGAATCCCAGTCAAATCCATTGCATTCACTTACGTGCTAATAACCTTGGGAAAAGTATGAATCCTCTCCTTCTCCCCACCAGCTATGAGTAAATAGCAGGGCAGACCGAGTTTTATAGCCTTGGATGGCAAATGGTCTAACGCAGAAAGAAATGGCAACCTACTGCGGGAAAATTCTGCCTCGTCGGTCATGTGTTGAAAGATACATGATCGCCTAAGCGTGTATACACGCATGGCACATAACAGACTGACTGTGTGAGGTTACTTTCTAGGAGATTCATTTTAACTAATTAAATTCGTTGACCACTGTGCTATCTTATTGAATATCAACCTCACGGGATCACCAACGTTTGTAACCTTGTGCCAGACTATGTTGAATATATAATTGAAAGACACCCACCATAACAAAAAACTGTATTCGCTTGCGGTTGTATTTTTTTTTTTTTGGTATTTTTTGTTTTTTTGTGGAGGTAGGGTTATAAATTTAACCAAACAAAGATTTTGAGATGGATTTATCCACAAGAATATCAAGATTTAAAAAAAAAATGTATTTTTCTTTGTTCTGATAAATAAGAGTCACCAATCCAGCACATTTAGATAGTGGAAGGGGGAGGGGGGTATTATGAAGGGTAGGAGAAACGTTGTAACATCTGGGCTATACCTGAAAGTAAGCGAAATCAAATGTTGGTGGTACAGGTGTCATCACGTTTAGCGTCCGCAAAATATCTCGTAAAATATCGTTTGGATACTTCTTCGCGTTTTTGTCATAATAATTTTGATTTTTGTTTATTTATTTATTTCATTTTCTTTAACACTGGGGATCCGTCCCTAAACCAACCCTATCTCGCACCGTGCCAACAAAACATATAACGCCTACCGGTCTATTCAGAAAAGACCTGGCAACGGAGAAATAGGATACAATGGGTGTACATTAATAGTATCACCTTTCGGTCAGAGACAATATAGTTTCTAATATGTTGAATCTGAGAAGTTATAATATATTCAAGTAATATACAATGATTCTGAAAAACAAAGATTGCTAAGAAATGTCAAAGAGAATGAAGAGAATTTTATATCTAAAAATTTATTTATGAGCGCCTCGGTGTGGGGTAATTGTTAACAAGCGAGTCCGGCAATGCCACTGTGCAGAGTCTGATCATTACTGAAAGTCCAACAAATATGGCCTTTTGACCGAATTAGCCACACTTAGTCAATATCTATAAAATATATTAATGAACACCTCCACTTATGTTAAGGGTTAATTAGCCAGTTTTAATTTATGTGGTATGTCGGTAAGACTAGGGGAAATTATAGCTCTCCACATTTTCCTGCCATTTGTAGTTCGAAGTAATGTTTATCTTTATCTCTCTCTTTCTCGCTACATTCACCTGCGAACACATTTTTATGCTCATCACATCAAGTGGCTTAATCAGTTTAATGTTACTGATGTTACCTGTATTCAGACTTTCAATTTTTCTGCTGTTCAGTCTCTCGATCAAAAAGTGTATTTTCTTCTTTGTTTCTGATCAACATTCTTCTTGACTTGATTTGTTGCTTACCTCCTCTTCTGACTCTTGTCGAGCATCACAACTCTGTCCTCTTGGCAATCTATACTATGCTGCAGTATCTGTTGATATTTCATTTGAGTAGTCTATTATTCAGGAAACTTCTATTCACAAGATCTCTTTTTGTCACCAGCGTACTTATTGGAAATCATTGCGTGAATTTTTTGAGACGCCACTTGGATTGATATTATTAAGCTTCCTATTGCGAATTGAGGCATAGAGGGGTTTTTTTGTGGGGTTGTACCTACTCGGAAATACCAGGTGAAACCACAATCTTTTTCTTGGTTCACACTGGCCTGTTCAGCCTCCATAGCCCACAAGAATCACAAGAATATAGTTCCGAATACAACAGACACCTCATTGTGTCCGTTCGTAATAATTGTAAACATGTCCTCAAAGCGGCTAGGTCTTTGTTTGCAGATAGAATGAGCCATTATATAGCCTCTAATAAGCTTGATCTCATGACTACTGATGACTCTTTAACAGTGTGTCAAATAAGACTAAGTCTTCTATCCATCTTCTCTTAAATGATATGTTAATATCTGCTGATGAAACGGAATGTTTTGCTCGTAAATTATATTCAAATTCTACTCTTGACTAATCTGGAATATTTTTTGCCTGACTTCCCACTTAGAAATGGACCTATTAACTGATATACATACAACTACGTCCATTCTTTCTGCTATCATCTTTACACTGGCTCCCAACAAAGCATATGGAGCTGCTGGTATTCCTGTAATAGTCCTTAAAAATATGCTGCTTCACTGACTCCTGTCCCCTCTAAAGTCTACAATAAATGCTTTGCTGCTTCTTGTTTTCCTGCTTGTTGAAAATCCTCTTCTACAACTCCAGTCTTTAGGAACTCAGGCGAACCATCTGATCTTTCTATCGTCTTATTTGTATTTTACCTCTTTTTGGTAATATACTAAATGCTCTAATCAAATCAATAATGAATTGGTCTATATTGTCAGAAATTTTGGCTAATATGTTATAGTTCCGAGAAAAAAGAAAAATAGATAGCTAACAGAGTGCAATAACGAAAGTCAAAAACGCATGAAATAATCATCTAGGAACTGAAAAGACAGTTCCATTGCTAGTGGAAGATTTTCCCGGATGTAAACACCAAAAACATGCATAGATATCATAGAATCTTTTCGATAGTGAGGGTGATAGTCTGGAACAGAGAATTCCTTGTTAGCGATAGAAATTAAAATTTAAATTAGTTTCGCAATGTGGGAAGATATCTGGAGAACGTTTCAAGAAAAAAGATTCAACAGTACAGAAATTCGGATGAATACACCGAATATTGTAGAAAGAAAAGTTGAGGGAAGTAGGTGAATTTTTTGTTTGTTAGTTTGTTTAGGTATGCTGTCAGGAAAATTGGTTCAATATGTTCTGCTAGACCTTTTTTCCACTAGTATCTAACTTATGCCTGTTCTTACATCTTTGCAAATCTATTGTTTGTCATTGCATTGCATACTGCAGCCATTTCTTGACTGGTGCTTCTATTATGTAGTTAGAAATTCTTAATAAAATATAAAGAAGAATCTGCAATGCTATCGATCCTGACCTGGCATCTCGACTTCAGTCCCTTTCCCACCACCATTACGTCGTTTCCCTCTGCCTTATCTATAACTATTTTCATGGTAATTGTTCTGAAGACATTTCCGCTTTGGTACCTAGACTTTAAGCGCAGTATTATCTAATACGGTACGATTTCATCATACTTCCGTTGAAATGGCTAGATGTAACCGTAAGTTCTATGCTAATAGTTTCTTCTCTCGCACGTCTTGCTTGTGGAATGCTTCTTGCATTCCAGTCAACTTTAGTCTTCAAAAATTTAAACGCAATGTCAATCGTCATCTTTTGTCTTAATTCTTCTTCTTTTATTGTTCTCTCTCTTTAATAATGTTTTTCTTTTTCCCATTTTTCTTTCACACTCAGTAACCCCTTGCGTCTTAGTGACTTTGGTGCCTTGTTTAGGATGAAATCATTGAAAAATAATAATGATGAAATATACTAAATATTATAAAATTATCTTAATTTAAAGACAATATTTTGCGAGTATTTTAACTTCAATATTGAAGAAATCATTGATGCGTCGTCAAAAAGCTCACATTTCTTTGCATATTTTTTTTTTAAATTGAGAATGGTCAGTCATTCTGAGCCAAAGTTAATGGAAATCGTTAACGTTTTGCTGTTTTTCTGCTTCAGCTGCTCACAACTACGGTTTTCTTCTTCTTAGAAAAAACAATTAAAATATTACGAATCTATTTTAAAAATTAAAACTAAACTCTAACATTTAAAAGTTGGGGAAAATTAGTCATGAATTATATGTCATAAGAACAGAACAGAAATAAAATTAATTAGCCTTTCTGCATTTAATTCATTTGGATTCCACATTTCAAAGCGACTAACATAACAAATCCGGTGCAAATGATTTCCACGACTTGACTTAGATATTTAGATCATATTAGTGTTCTTTCGTGTCATAACCCAAATCATATCTCGAATTGATAGCCAGCAAAACAAACAAAAAAAAAACATCAGCTATTCTAAGCAATCCTGGATCATCGTTCTGTTTGGTTGAATAATTTGCATATATTATGTCTAGTTATTTTATTTTAATCCTCTCAAATTCACGGGTCAATTTCTTAATGTTGCCATTGAAATCATTAAGGAAGAAGCCGTATTTTTCGTCAATTCTTTTATTTTCCCAAGTATTTTCAATCCTATCCAGCATTATCTCCAGGGGTGAAGTACTAAGACAAAAATTAATGTAATGATATTGAAAGTACTTGGGAAAATAAAAGAAATTACAACTTTTACTTAATCAGATTATATATATATATATATATATATATATATATATATATATATATATATAATTTCTGGTAATATTTTTTTTCCTCAAAAATGTATAGCTGGTAATTTTTTTTTTTTTTCAAAAATATATTGCCAGTAATAAATTTTTACAAAATATTTCTGGTATTAAAACCTATTTTTACACATTTATAATGATTTTTACCTCAGTTTCGGGATTGCTGGGACCCTCACAAAACAGGTGCTACCACCCCGGGTCAGGGTGGACCTGGGAACACTAGCAATTAAGAGGGGGTCCCACGCTCCCCAAAACCTCCTGATCAGAGGTCTTGCTGCTAGACGTAGTTTATCGTCTTACCCAGGACACGGATGTAGTTTATCGTCATACCCAAGATGCGGATGCAGTTTATCGTCATACCCAAGACGCCGATGCAGTTTATCGTCATACCCAAGATGCCGATGAAGTTTATCGTCATACCCAGGGCGGCGTAAAATGCAGTGGATTGACAATGATAAATCTACAGAATCGCTTCAAAAACTGAGCTCCTTGGAAGGAACGTAATACCGTATGAGTGTGTGGTGGGAGCGTTCGGATATTATACATTTAAAGTTCTTAAAATGCATTGAAACACTAAATGCACATTTATACGTCCATCAGCTACAACGTGTCCATAAAGGTTCGAAAAATCCGCACTCGTCAATAGAAAAATGTTTTTTTTTTCTTCCAGGACAACACAAAAACCCCATACAGTAAAAATAACCCAGGACTAAAACTTCTCAACTCGGACCGTGTTTTTACCTCATCCGCCATATTCACTTAGCCTTTGCTTCAACTTATTATAACCTACTTCGATCTCTACAATAGGCTTCGATGTGGAAAACCTTCTCTAAAGAAAAGTAGACTCCAATTCAAGAGTTCATTGAGAAAAATTTCTCACTCAAATAGGTATCAAAGAGCTGCCTGCTAATTGGCAAAAAGTCAACACAAATATTGATGAATATGTAAGTGAAAAAACTGTAATTGTTTTTTATCTTTTGAAAAATAACGTTGTTAAACTTCTTCTGTTTCCCCTCAAGACGTAGGCGGCCATGTTTAATCACAGCTTCACGGCCCTTTTAGCTCTTAATAATTTTTTTCTCTTTGTTATTTCATCTGAACCCTGTTCCGGAATCCATTTACTAAAGCCCATCAGGAATTGTATGCAGTGTTTTCCTCTGTTCCTACTTGTCCTGTAAGTATCAAATTTTCCAAGCCCCCCTTCCTCAATACGTAGCTCAGTGATTTCAACTCTCTTCCTGATGGTCTCTATTTTCTCTAAAACCACGTATTTGGTCATATGTCCGGTCCATGTTATACTCAGCATTCTTCAGTAGAACCATATTTCTGTTGCTTCAAGTGGTTTCTTCATCTTTGAAGAGATTGTCCAGCGTTGACTGGCATATAGGAGGACAGATGTAAAAAAATGGAAATTGGTTATGACTCAACCTAATAGGATACCGGATGTAGAGAAAGTTTGATAAAATTGACAAGAGTGAAACACTTTTATTGACTTGCTTACGCGTTTCGCCATCGTTAAGGTAGGCTTCCTCGGATTCGAACAAAATAAATATATGTTTGTGTATGTTTGTGCGCATGTGCTTCAAAACTGTCGGAAAAAAAAGCTGAAAACAAAGGCAAACAGCATAACAGCTTTTTATACAAAAGTCACACAATTTTGGTCTTTCATCCGCGGACCGAGGAAAGCTAGTCTTCGTGAAAAAAATTATTAACGATTTAATATTGAAGCACACATAGACAGAAACACACACAAACACGCACACACACACAAGCACACACACATTTTTCTTTTGTTCAGATTTGAGGAAGCCTGTCCAACTTTTTGTTTGTTTTTTAATCGATATCACGCAATGAAAGGCAGTATATCCACTACGACACAAGGGGTTGGCGGGTGTGGAAGAATTAGAAACAGAAACATTAAGAATGAGGGGGAAGAAAAAATACTAATCTGGAGGAAAGTAGATAGGGATCGACATTGTATTTAAATTTTACACACACACACACACACACACACACATATATATATATATATATATATATATATATATATTACAGCAAAAAATACAAGAATTACCTCAACATAGATATAGTCTATTTCAAGCCGTTCTTTATACGGCTATGTTGAGGTAATTTTTGCTTTTTTTTGCTGTAAAACTACATATGCTCTGTTAAAATAAAAACATCGAGCTCTCTGTGGATCAGTTTTATTAATTAATATTACTAGGATCCACTCGGATTATATACCAACGAATCGATTAGATGTACTATATATATATATATGTGTGTGTGTGTGTGTGTGTGTGTGTGTGTGTGTGTGTGTGTGTGTGTGTTTAGACAGCAAATTCTCTTTTCGTCATGTCTGATTGAATAAATTACAAACTTCATGCCTGCTTATTTTTATCATAATCCTTTCATATTCACGAATATTTTCCCTATATTACAATTGAATAAGACATTGTAACAGTGAAAATCACTTTTATTACCCAAGTACTTTCCACCTCATCATAAAGTGGAAAGTTGATTAAGTAAGCAGAAATAGGAAACAAAGAAAACCTTTATTGAAATTACTTAAAATTTAAGAATCACCGAATCCCCCGAATCGTTTGGATCCACGCCAGTTTTGGGTCGAAGTGCCTATAAACAGATGACTTTGGAGAGCTTGGAGACTTTAGGCTAAGATACCGCAGTGAGTGGCTCTTAAATCCACGTCATCAGCCAAACAGATTCATGATTCCAATACTTCAAACCCACCTCTCCAGGAGTTTTGATAAGGCACCAGAGATTGAAGCAGGAAGGGTTAATTTTATTGTACCAGGAACAACATAAACCAATTGAATATTAACCCCACGAATCTCTTGTTTTATGTTTCGTATTATTTTCCTTAATATAGCCCCTGCCATGATTTTAATTGATAAACGTAAACATTACATCATTAGAATAATATACAGGATAAGTAAAAGGTCGCTCACCATAGCTCTTAATGGATATTTCGAAGATGTCCTGTCGAGTGGCCACCGAGGTCACCAGACCTCACACCCTTGGATTTTTTCTGTATATATATATTATAGATAGATTTGAAATTAGTTGTTTATCAGACCCGCCCAAAAACTTAAAGAAAGAATTAACTATGAATGCACTAAATTGACAGAGGAAAACTTTCCAACTTGTTAATTAATCATGCAGGTAAAGGGTTTCGAAAAAGGAAGAAAGACATTTTGAACAGCACATCTAACAATTAAATAACTAGTAAATAAAACTTGCATGTAATTCTACTTTTAATATATTATCCCAATGGTGCGCGATTTTTGCCTCATGAACTCAAAAAGTCAAAGAGTTGAACGCTTTGAAGTGTGTTCAGTGTTCTTACATAGTAACTGCATTCAAAGAGGTCTTGGCGTAATTATGCCCTTTTCTGCCATCTCTTCCCCTCTGTCTTCTCCTCTGACGTTCTCTCCCCCACCCTCTCTCTGTCTCTCTCTTTCTTTCCCCAACTAACCAGACTCCTTGTACAAACTGACACCATAAACAGTTAGAAAAATCCTGCGAATTTTAAATTTTAAAATTCGCAGGTGAAAATGGTCATTAACTAATGGTATCTTAATTCGAATTGTACGAAAGATTTTACTCTGTTTAATGGAAATAAACATTGAGCGCTCTTTATGAGTCAGTTTTAACATTTAATATTTAATATTTCAAATTTCATATTGTGTTAATAGGACTCACTTAGATTATACCAACGATTTTTACCTACCTATATATATATATATATATATATATATATATATATATATATATATATATATGTGTGTGTGTGTGTGTGTGTGTGTAGTAGAGGTAATCGATCCGTTGGTATCCTGGTGGTATTAATTATATATATATATATATATATATATATGCCCTTGGGAAATGTGTGAATCCTCTTCTACTCCCTCCAGCTATGGGTAAATAGCAGACTGGGTTCTATAGCCTTGGATGGCAACTGCTCTAGGAGAAGGACAACTATGAATTCAAACCTGCGTTCGGGGACCTTGTGGCACGTAGTGCACCAAGTCTCTGTATTCGGCCCTTCAAAAAGTGTGGATGGTCATGCACGAAACCTTCACCACTATAATCAAATCTCATGTGCTGTTGTCGAGCTGTCGGCTTCCTAGGAACTGATCTGCTTGACCCTCATACGTTGAATTCGACGGAAGAGTCGATGATATATATATATATATATATATATATATATATATATATATATATATATATATATATATATATATTACAGTTAATAGATCCGTTGGTATATAATCCGGATGAAACCTAGTAATATAAATTATTAAAACTAATCAATCCACTGACAAAGCGTCTACGAAAAGACGACTGACATTGAAAATAAATCAAAGATAATGTTCCGAGACAGACACTGATGATAGCCGTGTATAGAACGGCTTGAAATGAACTATATTGATGTTGAGGTAATATTTGTTTTTTTTTGCTTATATATATATATATATATATATATATATATATATATATATATATATATATATATATATATGATAGATAGATAGATAGTCATAATCAGTATGGAATATAAAATTCATCAGGAAGGAATAACTGGTTCGTATCATTCAATATAGCAAAAAACAATAGTAACGTTTTATTATTTTCTCCATCCATAATAATCGCTTATACTTTCAGTAAATGCCGTCGCATTGAACATCTCATAAGGCTAAAGTTCACTCGAGATCTGAAGTTGAACTCGGTATAGAATCCATCGCTAAAGACACTGGAAAAATTGTCGGTTTCTTTATATTTGGCTCCTCCAAACGTCTTCTGCCCTTACAACAGTAAAAACGAAGCAGTTTTTTGAAGCATTTCACTCCAAGGCAGAGTTCTGGGTATTTTTTGTAATGTCAACGAATACGCGTTGTCACTTTCGTAACGCTTGTTATAGTAGAGACTTTGAGATGGCAACTATAGTAAGGCCGTCGAACAATACTGGTCTCAGACGCCTTCGAATATCACTTGCTCAATAATACTCGCTCGAATAGTAATCCGTAGAGTGATCTGAATAGAGAAATAATATAGTGAATAGAGTAGAGAATAGCGGTCCGTATAGTAATAGAAGATAGATTAAGAATGGCGATCAATTAGACACACAAATCTTCCTATAAATGCATTTTTTCTATGGTCACGTGGTCTACTTAATTCAATGATGGGATTGCCTGTCTTTGGTCACTGGCTATCTAAGTTCAAACTCAAGTGTCGACAGCGACACTTTATTCCTATATAACAGCATAGCGATAAACTACATCTGCCAACAAGAGGTTTTGATAAACGTGGATCCATCTCAGAATTGATGTTTCCAAGTCCACCCTGACCCGGGCTAGTAACACCCGGGGTTAGTGTCACACCTGTAGAAAATGGCGAACCCCCAAACTGGGGTCAAAACATGAAAATATAAAAATACATTGCAAAAAATTACGAAAAATACATTTTTATAGTAAAAAAAAAAATTACCAGCAATACATTCTTGGAAAAGAAAATTTACCAAAACTCATAAGAAAATAAACTTTCGGCATCAAATGACACATATGGAGTTTGATATGCCGTTAAACAATTAATTGCTGCTGTTCCCAGGTCCACCCTGACCCGGAGTGATAGTACCTGTTAGGGCTCCAGCTACTGACAAATAGCGAACTCTCAAACTGGGGTCAAAACACTATGAAAGTATAAAAATACAGTTTTATAGTGAAGGTACTTGTGATACATTTTCACAGTAAAAAAATAGCAACAATATGTTTTATAAGAAAAAAATGCTAGCAAACATTTATGTAAAAGAAATTACTGTTTCTAAGAGAAGTTAAATTTCGGCATTAAATAACCAATAAGGAGTTGAAATACCGTTAAACTGACTAAACAAACCAAGAAAGGCAACAAAGCCACTAAGACATAGATGGTTACTGAATGTGTCAAAATATAAGAAAAAACATTATTGAAGAGAAAGAATAAAATACAGAATTTAAGATGGCAGAATTTAACGATTGACATTGCATTTAAATTTTTAAAGAACAAATTTAGGTGGAAAACAAGAAACCGAAGGAGACTTCGACAAGCGAGAAGCGTGAAAAAAGGAACTGTCAGCATAGAACTTATGGTACTCTCTCTCTCTCTCTCTCTCTCTCTCTCTCTATCTATCTATCTATCTATATATATATATATATATATATATATATATATATATATATATCTGTCAGTTTCTTTACTCTCTCTGTTTCTGCCGGTTTTCTGTCAGTTTCTTTTCTCTCTCTCTCGGTCTGCCAGTCTCGTTCTCCCTCTCTCTATGTTTCAACCTCTCTTTCGCCCTCTCTCTTTCTCCCTCTCTCTATGTTTCAACCTCTCTTTCGCCCTCTCTCTTTCTTTCTCTTTCTCTCTATCTTTCTCTCTATCTTTCTCTGTCGGTCTATCTTTGTCAGTATGTCTCTTTCTCTCTCTATCTGTCAATCTGTCTCTTACTCTCTCTCTCTCTCTCTCTCTCTCTCTGTGTAAGTTTCTTTTCTCTCTCTTTCTGACAGTCTCACTCTCTCTCTCTCTCTCTCTCTCTCTGTCAGTCTCTGTCTTTCTTTCTCTCTGTTCTCACTCTGTCTCTTTTTCTCTGTCACTCTCTCTCTCTCTCTCTCTTTCTATCAGTCTCTCTCTCTCTAGCTCTTTCTGTTTGTTACTTTCTTTCACTCTTTCTTACTCAAACTCTACAGCCTTTAGTATCTTTTCCACAGATTTTCCCATTTTCTTTTTCGCTTTCTTCAGCTTTACTTTTTCTTCACGTTTGTCTCTTTTCTCTCTCTCTCTCTCTCTCTCTCTCTCTCTCTTATGTGCTTCTCTATTTTTATATCTATTTTCCTCTTTCTCTTTTCCTCACACTTCGTCCACATTTTTCACTCTCCTTTCGCAAGTCTCTCTCTTTTCCGTCTATTTCACTTACACTTTCTTGAAGTTTCTCTTTTTTTTCCCCGCCTGTCTCACATCTTGTTCTGTTGTTCCGACAGTCTCTCCCGTCTCTCTTATTTTTCAGTCTCTATCATTCTCAGTCTTTCTGCCCACGTCGTTCTTTGTTTTTTCGCCATTCATTCCTTGCTTTCTTTCTCTCTTTTTTTTTTATCCCCCTAACAAACGCTTCCGCTGCCTTGTCACCCACCCACTTGCAAAAAAACGTAGACCAAACCTTCGTAGTACCAACACCCGCCCTCAATGGCCCCTTTTGTTCTCTTGAATGTTTGACACAATAAACACACATAAATCTATCAGTAAAACTATCCACACCCAACGACAAAAAACGCGACGAACACAACAGACACTAATAATAATAATAATAATAATAATAATATTTTTTTAATTCAAGCGGAGAAAGCGAGAGTGAAGAATAAAGTGGTGAATGTTTGAAAAATAAAGAAGAAAATGGGATAAAAAAAAAACAAGACGAGAAATAATAAGAAGAAAAAAGAATGAAAAAAATGATCAAACGTATTGAAACCAGAAAGGAGAATACGCACAAGGAAATCATTAGAAAAAGAAAAAAGAAAAAAAAACAGTAAAAAAAAAGGTAGACGCGTTTGGGGAGGAGAAAAAAAACAAGATAAAGCAAAGACCACTGCGACAATGGCTACAATAAGAAAACGAGTACAATAGCCAAATATATACGAGGATCTTACACATAAATTATCAATCTCTAATGAGATTCTTCTTGCAGTAGCTAAGAAGTTCAACATATCTCAATGTCGTTTATCACGGTGTGGCCCACAAAGCAAACATGTTTGCAATGTCTGGCACTCATTTACATCTATCTATCTATCTATCTATCTATCTCTCTCTCTCTCTCTCTCTCTATATATATATATATATATATATATATATATATATATATATATATATATATATATATATCAGCCTATTTTTATCTATCTCAGACTATTTTTTATCTGTCTATCTATCTCAGCTCATTTTTTTATCTATCTATCTATCTATCTTTCTAGCTATCTGTTGAACTATCTATCTATATATCTCTCTCTTCTAGCTATCTGTTTAACTATCTATCTATCTATGTCTAACCATTATCTAATTATTTGTGCTCATCTCTCTCTCTATCTTTTCCTCCCTCTCCCTCTCCATCTCTCTCTCTCTCTCTATCTTTCACTCCCTCTCTCTCTCCCTCTCCATCTCTCTCTCTCTCTCTCTCTCTCTCGCTCTATCTCGGTCTATGTATCTATCTTTCTATCTATCTGTGTCTAAATTTTATCTAATTATTGTGTCCATCTATCTATCTATCTATATATATATATATATATATATATATATATATATATATATATATATATATATATATATATATCTCTCTCTCTATCTCTCTCTCCACATATATATATATATATATATATATATATATATATATATATATATATATATAGTGTGTGTGTGTGTGTGTGTGATGGATAAATTGTCGTCTAAATTACGCAAAAATGAAAACACTGATTTATGCCAAATATTTTGAAACACTAAAGAGTAAATTTATTCAATAAAATGGCCATTGGCTCCAATCACGGCCTCCTGACGACTTCGGAATCAGCTGTATCTCTTCTGAACGGTCACCCTTGTTTAAGTTGGTGAATGATGCTATAATCTTTGCCTTCAGTTCATCTTTCTCGCTCAACTGCATCCAACACATAATAATCAAGGCGGTGGGTGCAGTCTAGGGAGTTAGGGGATCAGGTGTAAGGGTTGGTGTTCCCAGATATAGGGTCTTTCAGAAGCCCCCCGCTTTTTACACAGAGCGGCAATACCTCATCAAAGCATTTGATGTAGGCTTCCGTGTTGAGTCTGAGGCATTAGTCGGAATATTTGAATGTTCTTATCTTATCAGAACCTTCAAAGTGACTTTTCTTAGTTGCCGTGCATTCGTAATCATCATTATGA
The DNA here is from genome assembly GCA_903632075.3 of Acanthosepion pharaonis. Lineage (NCBI taxonomy): Eukaryota > Metazoa > Mollusca > Cephalopoda > Sepiida > Sepiidae > Acanthosepion > Acanthosepion pharaonis. Next base: position 1,883,197 of record CAHIKZ030005507.1, read on the forward strand.
TGTAGGCTTCCGCAATGTGTCTAAGGCCCTGTTTAAAGATGAATGGAGGCATAACATCGCCATCACTAGTGATCACTCCAAACACCTTCGTAATCACAATCAAACTCATCCAACTCTTTACGAATCCTCTGCACTCTCCCCAGATTGACACCCAAACACTGTGAAATGTCCGACGCCAATGCCAAGCAGTACAGCATGCTGTTTGCAAATTCCTGGCGCAGTGAATTGCTTCATGGTGAACTTTTTTCTCAAAGACGGTGCCCAATTGACCGTATTAAACAAATACCGCGCATGCGCGAAATTAAAAATATAAAATGGCGACAATTTACCCAACCCAGTCTGTATATATATGAATTCAGGATCAATTATAGATCAAATGTGTATTGGAATCCGACAGAACAAATGGTAAACGTTTCTCAATCCAACAATTTTTACTTTTATTATTATTATTCGTCAGACTGCGAAATGGATAAAAAGACAGAAAATCTGGTTTATCTATCTAATTATCTATCTATGTATGTTTCTATCTATCTATCTAGCGAGCTAGCTATCTAGCTAGCTATCCTTCTATCTAATTGTCTGTTTCAAAGTATCAATCTATTGCAGTAAGTTCACTATCTATCTATCCATTTATCTATCTCGGTCGAATCATTATCTATTTCACTCTGTTTTATCTATCTATCTATCTGTCAGTATCTGTTTCTATCTATCAATCTATCTACTTATCTGTGTCGAATCATTACCTATCTATCTACCTACTAATCTATATATATATATATATATATATATATATATATATATCAATCTAATTCTTTAGTTCTAGCTATCGATCTGTTTATCTCGGTCGAGTCATTATATATCTATAGCCTCACTCTTATTGTTCTTTCTTTTTTGTTCCTATCTTTCTCTTTTTCTTCCTTTTGTCTTTCTTTTATTCTCTTTCCTTTCTTATTTTCTCTTATCTCTATATCTCTTTCTATCTCTCTATCTATCTATCTTTCTATCTCTCTCTTTCTCTCTCTGCCTCTCCCTCTCTTTCGTTGCATGTTACTTTTCCCTTCTTGCTAAGTTTTCCCTTTTAATTTCTATCTCATTCTTTTATTCTTTGTCATTTTTTGGTCATTCTTTCTTTTCTCTCTGTTTCTCTGTTCATTTTCTCCGCTTTTTTCTCTTTCTTTTTTTCTTTTTTTCAATTTCTATGTCTTCACTTGCCTTTCTCCCATCCCCCCCTCTCTCTCTATTTCTATGTCTTTACTTGCCTTTCTCCCATCCCCCCTCTCTCTCTATTTCTATGTCTTTACTTGCCTTTCTCCCATCCCCCCTCTCTCTATTTCTATGTCTTTACTTGCCTTTCTCCCTCCCCCTCCTCCTATTTCTATGTCTTTCTTTCTCTATCCCCCCTTCTCTCTATTTCTTTACTTGCCTTTCTCCCATCCCCCTCTCTCTCTATTTCTATGTCTTTACTTGCCTTTCTCCCATCCCCCCTCTCTCTCTATTTCTATGTCTTTACTTGCCTTTCTCCTATCCCCCCTCTCTCTCTATTTCTATGTCTTTACTTGCCTTTCTCCTATCCCCCTCTCTCTCTATTTCTATGTCTTTACTTGCCTTTCTCCTATCCCCCCCTCTCTCTATTTCTATGTCTTTACTTGCCTTTTCTCCTATCCCCCCTCTCTCTCTATTTCTATGTCTTTACTTGCCTTTTCCTCCCCCCCCTCTCTCTCTATTTCTATGTCTTTCCCATCCCCCTTGCCTATTTTCTCCTTTCTCCCATCCCCCTCTCTCTCTATTTCTATGTCTTTACTTGCCTTTCTCCCATCCCCCTCTCTCTCTATTTCTATGTCTTTACTTGCCTTTCTCCCATCCCCTCTCTCTCTATTTCTATGTCTTTACTTGCCTTTCTCCCATCCCCCCCTCTCTCTCTATTTCTATGTCTTTACTTGCCTTTCTCCCATCCCCCCTCTCTCTATTTCTATGTTTTTACTTGCCTTTCCCATCCCCCCTCTCTCTCTATTTCTATGTCTTTACTTGCCTTTCTCCCCCTCTCTCTCTATTTCTATGTCTTTACTTGCCTTTCTCCCATCCCCCCTCTCTCTATTTCTATGTCTTTACTTGCCTTTCTCCTATCCCCCTCTCTCTCTATTTCTATGTCTTTACTTGCCTTTCTCCCATCCCCCCTCTCTCTCTATTTCTATGTCTTTACTTGCCTTTCTCCCATCCCCCCCCCTCTCTCTCTATTTCTATGTCTTTACTTGCCTTTCTCCCATCCCCCCTCTCTCTCTATTTTTTGCTTCTATTTTTAATTTCGGTTCTTTTATTCTTTCTTTCTGTTTCTCTATCTATTTCTATAATGATGTTTTTTATCAGTCTCTTTTTTTCTCTCTATCTCTTTCTCTCTCGCTTTTTCGACTTCTTTCTTTCGCTGTTTTGTTCCATTTTTCTTTCTCTTACACAGTTCCTCCTTTCTTTAAATTTCTTTTTCCCTCTCTCTTTTTCTATTTCTTTCTTTCTTTCTTTCTTTTTCTTTTTCTTACTTTCTTGTTCCATTTTCCTTCTCATCCCCCATTTTTCGTTCAACTTTATTTTCTTTCTGTGCCTTTCTTTCTCCCTCTCTTTCTTTTTCTATTCCTCTTTATTTCTCTCGCTTTCTTGTTCCATTTTGCTTGCTCTTCCCCACTTTTTCTTTCTTTCTTTCTTTCTTTCTTTCTTTCTTTCTTTCTTTCTTTCTGTATCTCTTTCTTTTTCTATTTATCTTGTTCGTTTTCTCTCCCTCCCCCCTCTCTCTCTATATATAATATACTGTTATGGATAATGTATTTCAACAGTTGCGTAACTGACCGCTTGATGTAAAGGGCATATTGCTCTACAGCGAATTCAGAACAGATTCATTTAGCCTTTCGTTCATAGAACCTGTAATTTTCAAATTGTTGCTTTCGCAGTGATGAATGAGCAGAACACTGCACGATTCTTTTGAGCAACCAGCGGAAAGTCTGTTAACGTACGCTGACAATAAATCTTACGTTTCTCCGTGAATGAATATATATATATATATATATATATATATATATATATATATATATATATATATAAATATAAACTGCAGATGGTAAAGCTTACAAGCACATGTTGTACTAGAAGAATATTCAGAATCTAGGCGTTTACACCCCGAACGTCGACGCAGAAAATGAAAATTATCGTTACGAGAGAAAAGTAACGAGAAATAACGAGAAGTAACGAGAAAAGTCTCATATTCACAAGTTATAAAAGAAATATAGGTTTTATTTTATTTCATTTTTTTCAATATTTCACCTGATCAAGCCACTTAGAGAATATGAGAAAAATAAACACACAGGAGAGAAGTAGAATAAAAGAACAGGGACTCAGAAAACAGAAGATAACGATAACATATTTTTACATCAATGTTGATTGGGAAGCAAAAAGACAGAAGAGGGTTTCACAGCTAGAGAAGAAACTGTTAGCATAGGACTTACGGGTGCATTTAACCATCTCAACTCTAAAATAATGAGAACTTGCTGCCAATCTAGTATTTCGTTTAAATTCCTAATGTCTAAGTACCATAGAAGAAAATTCATTTGAAAGTATTTATAGACAGGACACTGGGAAGAAGTGTGAACAGAGCGATAAGCGAACTGATTTTAAAACCGAGCGAGTCTGGGTTGTTTGAATAATTCTTCTTTTTTTGTGATTGAACATTTCATTAACATTTTTTAGATAACAATGATATTTCCAGATGCAAATCCCACTATTTAACCCATAGTTGGGAAGAAGTAATGTATTCGTACGTTTGCCAGCGTATTGGCGCGTAAGTGAATGCAACGTACTCGATTAGAATTCGAATTCGATTATCCGATTTCTTATACTGAGCCGATATCTATTACACCACCTGTACACATATTGAGGAAGGACGGCTTGGACAATTTAATACTCAAAGGACATATTGAGAGAAGGGGTTGAGAAAACAGCGAGCAACTTGCCTAATGAGTTTGTATGCCTGGATAGAAACTAGGCGAGGTGTCGTTGAGTCAAACGTTGTTTAGAGCTAAAGGGATAGGAAATCATGGAGAGCCATGATCACTTACATCCTCATAGAACACGGTCAAATTATGCCAAGTATATTGTGCAGAATATTCTCAACTGTCTCATTGGGTTTGCTAAAAGCATTGTATATTTCATCTATAGTAAATCTTCTGTCATCCATCTACATGTGTACAAAACAATCAACAATTTCTTCGTTGGTGACAGTTGCAGGATGTCCAAACTTTGGGTCATCTTCACTACTTCTCCCTTTCCCTCCTAAATTCAACTGTCCACTATTGATAAAGCGGGAACGCCATCCCCTACTGAAGAAGCCATGTCAGCATGAATGTACTTGGTAGCTGCATGGAGTATTGCTGCCATATATAGTTTGGCGCCCCTTCTGTTTGTCTCAAGGTTCTTGATAAGATGCAATTGGCCCTGATCTGGCATCTCGTCTGCAGTCGCTCTCTCACATACGTGCCGTCGCCTCCCTCTGTCTTTTTTTTACAAATACTTTCACAGTAACTGCTCCGATGAGCTGCTTTCGCTGGTTCCCAGACTGCATGAATTTAAGCATTCAACTAGGCTGGCATCTCGCTCTCACCCTTTCACTGCCGAAACTGTTAAATGTAGCCGTCTCTTCTACTCCAATAGCTTCATGTCTCGCACTTCTCACCTGTGGAACTCTCTTCCCTTTTCCTGTTTCCCTGATAGCTATAATCTCCAACTATTCAAATGTAATTTCAATTAACATCTTCAGATGCCTTGATCTATCCCCAATCCTTCTCTTCATCCTTTCCTCTATCATTTCTATTTGGTCTCGCTCCAACTCATCGTTTTAGAATTGTAAAGAGAAATATTAACTGAGTTTACATGGGAAAACATTTTAAATGTGACAGAAAACATTTCTGTAGTTGGATTAACTAAAAATGGAAGTGTGAGTTGAATTGAACTGCATACAGACATACTCTACATTAGTATCAGAAATGTAGACATCGGTCGAGTGTAAACTTGAATAAAATAGATACACCGTTGTGCAAATTAACTGAAACAACCGCTTTAGTTTCTTTCTTTCACCGTACGGTCAGTTTTAGACCCATTTTAATGACAGGGTATAATCAGTTTCTATTTTTTCTCAGATTAGGTCATTTGCAGTGATGTGCAGTAATATGAATCTATTTTCGAGGTGTATAATGAAATTTATTTGGCCTTTTTATCACGCCCAGATACTATTGTCTCGATCGTCGATTAGTTGTCCTACGCCTATTGTCTGCGATGGACGTTACTTCAAGGAAACGTACGAAAATTGTAACACTGCACGAACACACTGGCAAGCCTTATCAGTGAGAAAACAAAGTATTATCGACTGGCCCAGAAAACTCTCCTGATTTAAATCAAAGTTAATCGGTGGTTAATCTGCAAGGAACGACTTCGTGGAATGGATATACGAAGTATTAACATGTACACTGGGCCATGCTTCATTGGAAAAATACGAAAAGAAAGTAATTAATAACGGAATTATTCCTCTTGTTTCAATATTCCCAAGGGTGCATATTAAGTTTTAGATGAATCAATAAATGACTCTGCCTTGTATTAATTTGCTTTCATGTGGCAATACTTTTAAATTTTCTTAAACTACTGTCATTTATTTTTGTTCAATAAAAGTTAATAAATAAAAATGGCCGATACTTTTGCCACACCCTGTAGACTTATAATCTATCGTATCTGAAAAGCACCGACTTTCCTTGTTGTATAAATTCGAAATCGACGCTTAATCTTTTTAAAACTATCATCCCAACTCTATTTGAAATTAACTTAAGAACAAGGAAATGACTCTATTTTCGGTCCAACAAAAACTAAAATCTTTTCGAAAGCATTAGTATCAGAAAAAGCATTAATTTTACATTAAACTTTGACCTGTGAACACAATTCATTATTTTTGGTGCCTGAAATTCATTTTATTTCTTAACTACCGCAGCTTACTTTCATTCTATTAAAATTAATATTTTCTTCTCTTTCGGGAAATAGGAAATCATGGCTCTCCACAGCTTTCTATCTCGTCTGGCTCTTAACAGTTTTTCTCCCTTTGTTAAGACTCCCATTCCACTTTCTGCCATCCATTCAAACAAGCTCGCTACTTTCCCCTATCTCTGTTGCTCTCAATATGCCTCGTGCGGATTAAGTTTTCCAAACCATCTTTCCTCATTATGTGTCCAAGGAATTTCTCAGCTGTCTTTTCCTAATTTTGTGTATAAGTGTTTTGTTTGTTTGTTTTTGGAATTCTAAGTATCCTTCAGTAGATCCGCATTTCTGTTGGCTCCAGTTTTCTTCTCATCCTTAGGGAAATTGTCCAGCATTCACCCTCCGAAGAAAAATAGATAAGGTTTGAGTATCGACCGGTTCATACTCTTCCTCGGTCGTTTGAACAGTAGAATTTTATTTCCTGTTTCTTGTTTAACATTAGGTTTTCGGTTCCTTCCGAATTCAACTCTGCACTTTTAACGTATCCGCCTAAACTATGAAATTTTATTCACTATTTATTTTATTTTTCTCCCAAATAGGAGTAAATAGGTTTGTCTATCGCCGGTCTGTTAAACAGAAGTAAAGGTTTATCTCTTTTTTTTCTTTTTTTTTTTTTTTTGGTTTTTAATTTTGTTTCTTTTTCCTTCTAAAGTCTTTTAATTCTTTTTCAGTCCTGTTAAACCATTTGCATCTTAGTATTCTTATCCGCCTTGCTTTGGATGAATTGATGAAACGGCACTATGTAATTCGACTGATGTAATTGTTAAAAAAAATAGACTTTCAACCTCTCTATTAATGGAGTTAAGAATGTCTGAAGCTACTGTTTACGCTGCCAGGGCCAATACAAAATCTAAGGATATGTTAGTTTACTCGAATTTTTTTTTTTAATTGCCGCATCAAGATTCGGTCTTTCCAGTTGGTTTCCCAAAATAGAAATTACTTAAGACCCAATCTGCAGGGTGCGATGGGTAAATTCTTGCCATTTTATATTTTTAAGTCAGCGATATACCAACAAAATTCTTTGTAATACCAAAGATGAAATGAAGGCAAGCGTTCACGAACTTAAACAAGGAAACCGTCCAGAATAATTGCAGGAGATTCCGAAGTCATCTGGAGGTCATGGTTGAAGCCAATGGCGATTTTATTTAATAAATTTACTGTTTAGTATTTCGAAATATTTTTGTTTAATTTTGGTAAATATATCTGTTAAAATGAGATGTCATTGTTAATTTACCCACGCACCCTTTATTATCGGACTATATTTCTGAGATGAGGTATTATGTACACTATTTACATTATTCAGACTATTGTCCTCATCTTTGTCGCCATATTTATTACAACGTTTCGGCCGTTATACGCTCCCACCTTCTTCAAGTCGTTGGAATGTTTCGCTCACTGGGGTAGACTGTTCTAGTTCCACGTGCTATGATTAATGGATGTCATTTGTCAGTTATCGCCTGTTAATTCCACTCTCCAAAAAGTGTGAGTTCAATAACCGGTTAAGACAGTGGAGAACTTGGAGAGAGGAATTAACAGGAGATAACTGATAACTGACATCCATTAGATATGGCACGTGGAAATAGAACAGTCTATGCCAGTGAGCGAAGTATTTCCAACCACCGGAGCGTACAACGGCCTAAACATTGTAATAGATATGGTAACAAAGATGAGGACAATAGTCCGAATAATGTAAACAGTGTAGCCTTTATTATTTACTGATGTTCCTATATTTATTCGCTAGTGTCTAGCCATATCATCAGGTCAATGTAAAATTGCTCCTGATACCCTATATACCAGTACTATTTGCCACATGTTCAGGTCATCGTCGACTAAACCGGCTCCTCCAACAAGGAGATACCTGCTGGCTAAACGCCCAACAGGACATATTGTAGGGGTTAACTGCCATGTAGTACAATGGGGTAGACTAGGCGCTCCGTAGCTATTTAAGTACGCTGGACTGTGTTGAGACGAGTGGGAGTGTTCTTCCTGGACCGAAGTCAATATCCAGAGATGAAGTAAACCTCACCTCTCGCTGGATTAAATCACCGGCCACGTGCCCATAGCCAGGGACAGCCTTCAAGATGGTGGACATTTGGCTGTGGTTTGACCTCGACAGTGGCGAGCCCCCTGAATCAATATCTCAACTGCATTCAACCCGAATATGTAGAAGGAAATGGTCAGGGGTTCAGCTGCGCAGCAACGCTACGACAACAACCAGTCATGGGGGCTGATGATGATGATGACGGCGATGATGATGATGATTGGTTTAACTATATTGATGATAAACCGAATTGCACCCTAATACAGTTCGATATCGTGGATTACTACCCATCAATTTCGAAGGATCTATTTACAACTGCCCTGGACTTTGCTGCTGTGTATTCTAACCTGACAAAGGAAGAAACAGATATAATCCTCAGCGCAAAGAAATCGGTTCTCATTCATAATGGGGACCAATGGATAAAAAACAATAACGACCTGTTTGACATCACTATGGGATCATTAGATTCTGCAGAGTCTTCTGACGTTGTCGGTCTTCTGATACTGTACAACTTAACGGCACACCGCGAAATTGATATTAAGGACATCGGACTGTATAGAGATGACGGGCTCATGGTGGTGAGGAGTTCTACTTGTTTTAAGATTGAAAAAATCAGAAAAATTATATTTAATGAATTTAAAAAACTAAACTTAAAGATAATTGTCTCTTCTAATCTAAAAAGGGTAAACTTCCTCGACGTAACTCTAGACTTACCTGGCAACACATACCAACCTTATAGTAAACCTAATGCTAACCCTTTATATATACACCCGAAGTCAAACCACCCTCCATCCATAATTAAACATATACCCTCATCAATAAAAAATAGAATTAGCATTAACTCCGCTAACAAGGAAATATTCCAACAACACAATGGCTTCTATAACACTGCCCTAAAAAATAGTGGTTATAAAAATGCTAACATTAACTATAGAGACAATTGCACTGGCCATAGGAAAAAAACAGGAAAAGAAAAATCATTTGGTACACCCCTCAGTTCAACCAAATGGTTAATATTAAACTAGGACAAAAATTCTTAAACCTAATTGATAAACACTTCCCCACCAATAGTAAGCTTAGTAATATATTCAATAAGAACACCCTAAAATTGAGTTACAGCTTCTCTGGAAATCTTGAACGTATAATAAAAAAACACAATAATAAGATCTTGAACAAACCCCCATGCCTAAACAGTATTAATAAAAACCCTGCACTTAAATCAGACAATAAAAGGGGAAAATTATGTAACTGTAGAAACCTAGAAGACTGCCCATTAGAAAATAAATGCTGCATTAAATCAGTGGTATACCAATGTACTATATCATCCACTGAGAGCCCTAGCACTAATAAGATATACATTGGGTCCACGAAGAATGATTTTAAAGATAGATGGAGTCAGCATAAGTGTTCTTTCAATAATATAAACAAAAGAAATCAGACTTCCCTATCTAAATATTTTTGGCATCTGAAGGAAACAAATAGGACACCTAAAGTTAAATGGAAAATTATAAATAAGGCTAGAACATGTAAAACTTGGGATGACCCATGCCCTTTATGCCTCCATGAGAAATTGCACATAATTAAGCTTCTAAATAATAATAATCTATTAAACAATAGACACGAGTTAATGGTTTTTTGTAGGCATCATCAGATTTTTGGTTTGAATTATTAGCTAAAAATTAGCATACAATATAATAACTTGTTTAATCCATAGCCCACTCATCAGATTCATGGTTTGAATAATTAACTAAAAAACATGCATACAATATAACACCCTTCATAATCCATAGCCGAAATAAATAGTTTAAATACCTAACAAAAGATAACCCTTTATGAAGTCGTCAAAAAACAAACGTTACGACAGTTTTTTTTTTTTTTTTTTTATGCACAAATCACTTTCATAAAAAAAATAAAATAAAAAAATAAATAAATCTCCATAGACATGCAAACTAGACGAGGGTTAATACATCTTCCGTTTCAAATTTAGACACCCCCACCTTTCCCTGACTTGACATCTACGAAAGTAACTCTATACTGATACTTATTATTAACACCCAACACCCGCCTACCCAACTTAAACAATTCGCCCTAGCTGTTACCATGGAAATTTTGATTTCAATTTTAAAACACGTAAATTTCAGAAACACGTTATTCCAAAAAAAATTTCGTATGAAGATGGAACAGAGCTTATTTTAACTCAATTTAATTTAAATAATTATATTGAAGTTTTCGACTCTTGTTTTGAAACATGGGACTTCTTATGTCGCGATTTGGAATCATATTTTTAAATAAATAATTATATTTATGCTCTACTTTTGTATCGAGCACTATTTTTTAAAAATAATAACTAAAATACTAAGGGACTTTGGATTATTTACCTAACCAGTTCCTTCCTATTTTCTATATATATATATATTTTAACAATGAAGTGATGGGAGGGTATGATGTCCCCGAAAAAGAAGGAATGATGTTAGTAGGAACTGTCCACCCAACAAAAATAAGAATGATCGCTGTATTCTGTCTCCAAAAAAAATCAAGAGGCTCTCTCGTTAGGTTTGTCTTGTAATGAAAAAAAATGGCTGTACTTGTAATGAACGCGTCAAAACGAAGTAAACGCCGCCAGCGTGAATTAATGCAACTGAAACGTGCTTAATATGATCTTGTTTATCATGAAATTTTCTGTTAGTTGATTAGCTGGTAAGGGGAATTAATCAAACAGCTTAGTATCGATCTTATGGAACTCTCCTGTTGTGAGAGACAGGTATATTTAAACTATCATAAATATATACGTCTCCCCAAAAGTTGGTTGACAAAGTAAACTGATTTTTATATGGTGTATAATAATAATAATAATAATAACACAGGATATTTTTTCTTTAGATCAAAACAAATAACAGCTTTCCACAACCAGTAGATTGAGATGGCACATTTTTATCCGGATTTGAGGACTCGTTAGTAGGTTGATTTGTATACGTCCATAAAACAACCCTATTCAGTAACTCTGTACCTTTAATAGTTTAAGAAAAAAAAAAAGTGAAATCATGACACGCAAGGTCAGTACTGCCGCTGGCCGTCAAAGTTGGTCATTCTCATCTGCGCCCCGCTCGGCCCACGTTATGTTGTTTGATCATGGAGCAATTTTTCGTCAGCAATTATAGCGCTGGTTTGATCATGGTGAAGCTACATCTCAAAGGAAAAATAAAAAAAATATTCTTTGCAGACGAAATAAAGAAAACGCAAGAATTTCTGCAGGGTTTATTTTCTATGTGTTCTATATCGTCCTTTGTACAAAAATATTAACCCTTCCCACGCTGAATTCTATTGTGATACTTTGCTAAATATGGAAAAAGGAAGTTCTCTTTGGCAGCAAGTCACGTGGGATTCGGCAGCTTCTCATGCTCTATGGTCCCGTCTGCGTCTCTGGCCGACGACTCTGAAACTGAATTTTGGTCGCTTCACTGTTCTGCTTATATTGATTTAACCCAAGGCTACATGGAGGTCAACTGGATTAGAAGAACTGATGTTTCCCCTATATTCTAATAAAATTTTTTTGTTATCTGGCTTTGGAAAATTAATCATCTCCCAAATTTGCTAGATCCCATTTTTCCTATGGGCAGCGGTCGCAGGTACTGACCCGCCCCAATAACTCCTTCTTTCTCTTGTTTGTGCCTCGCACTATCACTTCTTACTGGGCGGAGGCAATTCCTCCATCCTTCTTGGTATCTCACCTGCGTCTGTCACCTCGGTTGTCATTTTGATAAATCTGGTTTTCAAACCGCGTGTCGTGGCTTAGCGTCTGGTCATTAAATAGTATTATCGTTTTAATTTCTTGTCAGCAAATTTTTCCCAGATTGGTCTGGTTCATAAAATGAGAAATTTATCAGCTGTTTCCTCCTGCAGCTGTCCTCATATCTTGATAGCTCAATCCCACTTTAAGAACCCTGGGCTGGGCCCTTACATAAAGAAATTCTATTTCTCGACTTGTTTACAATTTCCACTTTTTGATAGGTAGAATAAATTAGCTTGTTTTCTTTTCAATTCTGCCTTGTCTTCAAAAATTACCAAATATTATCTTTTCAATCGGCTTCTTTTCAGCTGCTCCCTAGAAGATGTTTTCGTAACTTTCACTTTAAGGCAGCGCCATCAATCAAATTTTCAGCCCAGCTTTTTCCAGATGGCCTCTGTGGTAATATCTTTTCCCAAAATCAGAAAAGTCACTTTACTCAAGCCGTCACTACTTAAGAAAATAGTCTTTAAAAATTAAAAGCAATCTCACTCTTTCTCTCAGTCTGTCTATCGTTCCATTCTTTAAACCTTTTCGTCTTGTTCCGAGTAATAATTTAACTCTTTTCTTTCCGTTTTCCAGTTTAATAGCATATCCGAGTAAAGGTTGAGACTGCAGAGTTGCTGGGATCTGCGGGGATACTGGGAAAGATGATGGATATTTGAGGAGAGTTACTGTCACTTAATCTTGAATGTAAGACACCATTTAATACCGTTAAAAATCATTTCACTCTAAGCAGGAAATAAAGCCACTAAAACGCAAGGAGTTACTACATGTGAAAAAAATATGAGTAAAAGTAAAACATTATTCAGGTTTTTTGATTGATTTGTTTGTTTAACAGCATATCAACTCGTTATGGATCATTTAATGCCGAAATTTAATTTTCTTTGAAGTAATATAAATATATGTTAATCTGCTTTCACAATTGAATACATGGTAGATAATACTCAGCTTTAGTACATACAAATGTTTGTTTGGACATTATGATTAGAGATGGTGATATGTGTGTTTTATGTTGAAGTTATATTTTGGAATGCAGTTTGATTTTTTAAAGAAATTGTAGGATATTATATGGATTAATGTCATGAAAGAGTTTTTGATGTTGGTTGTTTAATTGGTTGATTTTCTTTAGCAACATATTGACTTCTCTGGGTTATTTAATGCCGAAATCTAAATAATTTGAACACATTTTTATGACTCCAGTTAAATATATTTTGAATGCAATTGCATGACTTCAACTACAGGTAAAATATATTGTTGGTCATTTTACAATAAAATGTATTGTTGGTCATTTTGCTATAAAATGTACTGTTGGTCATTTTGCTATAAAATATATTGTTGGTCATTTTACTACACATAGGTATTGCTATACTACACATAGGTATTTACTATAAAAAAAATGTATTTTTATACTTTCATAGTTTTTCGTTTCAGGGTTCACTATTTGCCCATAGCTGGGACCTGAACAGGTGTTTCCACACCGTGTCAGGGTGGACCTGGTAACAACAGAAATTAACAGGTAGTTTCATGCTCCTTAAAACCTTTAGTCTTCCGAACAGAGGCCCAACTGCCGGTCGTAGTTTATCGTCATACCCAGGACTGAGAACTCTTTGTAGTATACGAGCAGTCCCAAGGAATGTAGTCTTCTGTAAATGTCCAATCTTGACATTAATATCAATCGTCTCCAGTCACTTTTGGACTTCAGTACTTGTGGTTCTCAGACCACTAGCAACAACAGCGATCACTTCCACTCCTTTCATTCATCACAATTTGTACACTTCCCATTTTAAACTATCATAGACTTTTTTTTCTCAGTCAACATAAAATATCTTGGTTTCACTAGGGTATCGTTTCCGGGTCAAACAATATAGCTGATAATGCATGGGCCTTTGTTTTTTATTTCTCACCACAATGTCTGTGTTTTTCTGCCATACTTCATTCTTACATTGGATAAAAACATCCCACAAAACTTTGTAATTGTCATCTTCGGTTTCTCCGTACCAAGTTTTTATTATTATTATTATTTATTTATTTATTTTGTTTTCTGTTTTATAACCATTTCCTTTTGGGCCGCAACCGAAGGCTGAAACAGCTTCATAACATTTTCCATTGATCATTTTTATAAAAAAATAAGATCTCACATATTTTGCATAGATATATCTCTTCGTAAAGTGCGAGCTGTACTTCTGAGTACATTTTTTTAAGGCATAGGATACCAATATTCCCCTTCAATGAGTCTACCGGAACCTTTTCCTTAAAAGTCCCATAAAATTGTAACAGGTCCTATCTCTGTAGCCGGGTTTGGGTGATGATGTACATACCGGTTACTTGCAGTTTCCTTTCCAAAAAGTTGTATATTTTCCAGGGCAAATATTGGCCCACTCTGTCATGCCATGTTTTATTTTCAGTGGATGCCCATACCGTGTAACCTGATACATGATGGTCAATTGTATCTGGATATTTATCACAGAATCTGCATTTTGGACTAACACAATGTATTCGTATATTTTTTTTTCCTTTTCAGGACATAAATTGTATAAGAAATGTCCGAAAGTTTACCAAGCACTTTCAGATATACTTTTAACCATTATCAAGGATGAATTTTATTTTACTTTTAACTGAATATATCCATTATTTTAAGTATATATCTAGAGTTATAGGAATGTTTTATTTTCCAAACACGGTCAGCACATAAAACTAAACGGAACGTCTACTTATGGGTAACGTTTGGAAATGGAATCGAAGAATGATATTTTTTGTTGGTTTTTATTCTTTGTAAGTCTAATTGACAAATTTGTGTTTGGATGCACATTTAATAGGCCTTTTTGTTTTCTTTTTTTTCACATTAGCAATGACAATGTGTGGAATGTCATAAACTCCCAAGAAGCACTGTATATTGGAAATGTATTGCTGATGATCGTGCAATAGAAATGCATTGAAAATAACGCAGAATAATATTGCCAATGATCGGGCGAGAAATGAATTCAAGATTTACTGTCAGAGTATATATATATGGGACTTAACTCTATCCTTGTCCTGGATTACCTATGGTTTCTGCTGCAACTATATTGAACGAGTCATGTTTTTGGCAGATAGTACGCTCAAACCTTCAGTCACGATGACTTGTGACATCGTGCTAGCACAGTCATAGACAGCTTACATGATAAAATGACTGATATAAAATATAAGAACAAGTAATTTATGAAAACTTATTTCATGAATAATTTTTTATATATTAGTCCTTTAAACGGCAATTTCTTGTAAAACAATTTACTACACCATGCCACTGTAAAATCAGCAGATAACGAATAAAAAATATAGATAGGTGTAACTGAAGGATCCTGGAAACAGACAAATTAAGCACATAAAACATATTTTTATTTGGTTTTAGTTTCTAATCTCTCAGATATATTTAGAAAGGATTGTGCTGTTCGCGTATTTACTATTTGTAAAGAATGTTTTGCATGCGTAGTTTCTTTGTTTCCAGAGTCATTCAGTTACTCCTATACATATTTTACTTCGTTATCTGCTGATTTTACAGTGGCCTGGTATATTACATCGTTCTGCAACATTGACATTTAAGGGACATCCGTTCTTTGTTCTGCAGTTACACGTGGGTTTGATTTGTGCGGGTGGTTTGTTGGGTTATTTTTTCTTGTTGTGTATTTTAGCATTTATGTCAACTGTAGCTGATTTTTATTAAGTTTATTTAATATCTTGGGGAGAGTACTTGATGTGGAGCAAGTATTTGTGCTTGAGGTTAATGAATGTTTTCCTTACATTACTTTTATGTTGTTGTTGTATGCTAGGTTGAACCATATGATGTTCTTTTTCTGACATTTTTGTGCTGGGTGGTGTGTATATGAGTGTTTTCGGGAATCTACTATCTTTTTAGGACCGTTTCATAGTCGTTTTTGGTTTTGTTGAAGATTCACAAAATAAAATTGTCAGAATACCTGCGGTTAATCTGCTTGATTACTGATTGCACGTGATTGTAAGATGTCTGTATGTACAGTGGTTTGTCATTAGATTTTCTGTATAGTTTATATATACCTTTTCCTAGGTTGAAGGTGACATTTAGAAAGTTCATAACTGCTCAGTTTCGAAACGTAAACAAAGCACATTCTAAAGAAGTAATGAATTTTTATCTATTATTCCAACATATTTTTATTACTTTAAATCTTATTGGATACCAATGTATGAGTAGACGTTCTGTTCCTTTTTTTAAAGAGTATTTTTTCGTTGAAAAGGGCGCATTTGATAAGATTTCTCAGCTGTCCAGACCGGTAGACGAAATGTTATATATATATATATATATATATATATATATATAGATAGATAGATAGATAGATAGATACAAATGAAATAAAAACGAATCGAATATAAATTCGAACGTTGGTAACGTTGATTTAAAAGAGGGTTCAATACAAAAGTAGAGCTGTATTCTTTATTTTAGGATAATTACAGCAACATGAAAATCAACGCTACATAAAGGCAATCATGTTTCATCTATTGAATTTCCTAAATAGACTACAAACCAGTCATTTATCCTAAAATAATATATATATATATATATATGTGTGTGTGTGTGTGTGTGTGTGTGTGTGTGTGTGTGTGTGTGTGTGTTTCTTTCTCAGCACATGTTTTCCTTTGCTAGTCATTTAAACTAATTTATAAAAGCTCTGTTATATTGATTTGTTTATTTAAGGCATTTGCTTGTTTTTTCTTCTTTTTGCTTTGCTTTTTTATTCTTTTTTTCTTTTGCATGACTTTTACAAAAATTAAAAAGAAAAAAATTATTAACAAATAAAACGGACTTCAGCTGATTGAATACAAGGCTAGTTAAGCAGGCTAATGCATATATACATGTTCTCACTACACGGTGTACACATGTAATTTCTACTTGTGTAATATTTAGAATAGTTGAAATGTTGATCAAGGGCGGAGCCTGTGGGACGACAAAGGCAAGTTTGAATGAGGCAAGAAAAGAAGTTCGGACTTCAAAGAGTACATGACATTAACGGTCTAATTGAAACTGGCCACGGCGATTGGGTAGGAATGGCCGGTGCATGGGTAGAGGTGGAGATGTGCGTGAGAAAACACCCCAGACCGAAGCGTACTATCCCATTCGGTCTCTCTCTCTCTCTCTCTCTCTCTCTATCGCTCTCTTTCATCATCATCATCATCATCTCTCTCTCTCTCTCTCTCTATATATATATATATATATATATATATATATATATATATATATGTCTGTGTGTACGCGCGTGCGTGTGTGCGTTCATATGTTGGTAGTTTTACTAGAAAGTTAATAGCCTAATGAAGAAAAATTTCTCAACGCACACAAAAATTATTTACTTTTCGACATAAGGCACTTTGTAGATCCTGTTCGTGGAAACGCAGAAACTTTCGGATCAACATTTAGCTAATAATTACGTCAAACAATCAAATTGTGTGTATATATATATATATATATATATATATATATATATATATATATATATATATATATATATATATAGGACATATGTTTATACGTTCTTTTTATAGATACGAATATTTAAGTAAAATAAACAGTATTAACGACATTTACCGGCCTGAATGTCCGAGAAATCTTCATAGAAGATATGCGTCAACCGACAGGAATTGAACCTGTATCCTATACGGAACCGTCATATAACCTGACATGCATTACCGATTTAGCCACAGAGGAGCGTTTCGGTTAGCAACGTCGATTTTACTGTTACGTTAAACTACAATGCTCAATGATTTTCTCTCGTACATTCATATCTGTTCGATGCGTATCCAAATATAAACAAATGACGTCACACATTATGAAATGGACAAAGTCCGACAATTATTTTAAGACATTTTTATGTTTATACGTTCTTATATATATATATATATATATATATATATGTGTGTGTGTGTGTGTGTGTGTGTGTGTGAATAAAGGCAAAATGAAAAGAAATACAAAAATACCCACCACGACAATAATAATTCTGAAGCGGGTATATATAGAAATTCCTCAGAATAATTTGGAAAACTTGAAGAAATTAAAAAAAAATATCTATTAAAACAAAAGAGACCGTATACACAACAATTTATCAAATGCATTATTCAAAACATAGCAAAAAAATCCAACAAAACTTTGACCAAGCGAATGCCACGCTTATTAAAAAAACAAAGTAACTTAGAAGGAAAATACTCAAAAGTGCTGTTATCGAATCTTATTAAAGATAAAACTACGTACCGGATTCTTCACATCTCCTTTCCTTAAAGAATTATTATTGTTATCCCAAACCAAGATACACGACCATAAAAATACAAAAGTTTAAAAGAAAACAGTTACGTTTTATCCTGACACAACTCTCATCTCTTCTCGTGCACTGAGCGAAATAAATGGCGTAGTGCTTCTTTGTAGTCTTGGTGATTGATTATCTAGCCCTGTGACAAAAACTCGCTGTGGACGATGCCATAAGTTCAATTGCTTTTCAGACAGACCTATTATAATATATATATATATATATATATATATATATATATATATATATATATATATATATATATATATATATGTATGTATGTGTGTGCGTGTGTGTGTGTGTGTATAAATGCACTCAGAGGCGATAGACGGTTTCATGCTAGCATGAAACAGTCTGTCGCCTCTGAGTGTTTTCAATGTCAACACACACACACACACACACACATATATATATATATATATATATATATATATATATATATATATATATATATATATGTTGACTTCAATGTTCACTTTTATATTTACATACGCTCTATCTCGGATATTGGGCACTATATCCCATATATACTGCATACCTTAAAACTATATTTCTTCATATATATATATATATATATATATATATATATATATATATATATATATATATATATATATATTACTAAATTTGCTCATTAATATTGGATACGAAGCATAGCGAAACTGTTATGTGTCATGAACTTTCATTATTTTGGACAAGATAGATAGATAGATAGATAGATAGATAGATATAGATAGATAGATAGATAGATATATAGATAGATAGATAGATAGATATGAAGTGACTGAGATAGATAGATAGATAGATAGATAGATAGATAGATAGATAGATAGATAGATTTTCTGAAAATGAACCTAGTCTCCTCCAGGAACGACTCCTACTTAGAGAATAGAGGATGCTGCAAATCTACTTTCCTGGCGACAGCCCTCACTGAATCAAACCGCAGAAGAGATAAATAGCGCTGTAAACTTTACTTAGTTCACTAATTCTTCTCCTATAGTAGCCACAAAGAAAAAACTGCCACTTGTGGGGGTTCTTTTCCCATCACTCTTGGTCCTACAACAGGCGTTACAACGGTTCGAGAGGCAAAGATACTGTATTAACGTTGTCTTGTTAGTGCGATTGAACAATATACGTAAAAAATACTTTGGAATCAGACACAACTGAAATACAAAATAACATTGAAAGAATACAAGAGAGGACGAAGTTATTTGGGGACTACTAAAGTTCCTAAAAAAACGATTAAATTAAAGCAGAAGTCTTTCTAAATCTTACATAATGGGTGATATAGTACGTGAATACATACACAAAAAGAAGCAGTGCAATTTCTTCTCGCTTTCTCTTTGAATTTCGGTATACAGACAGAAACAGTTTCTGTTTATCGGCGAGCTGTTATCCAGTCTTTCCAACGTGAGAGCGGTTACTGAGTTGGCGAAATGGTTCTTTTTTTTCCCTCGCAGAGTCAAGATTTCTTTTTCTCTTCTCTTGGACGCTGAAAATTTCTTTTTCCTCAATCTTGGAAGCTCAAGATTACAATTTCTATTCTCTTGGAGACTCAGGATTTCTTTTTGTCTTCTCTTGGAAGACCAAGATTTCTGTTTTTCGTCTCTTGAAGTCTCAAGAATTTTTTTTTTCTTTTAGAGACTCAGAATTTCTTTTTACTTTTCATGGATACTCAAGATTTCTTCTTCTCTTCTCTTGGAAGCTCATGATTTTTCTTTCTTCGAGGATCAAGATTTCTTTTCTCTTCTATTGGAGACTCAAGATTTCTTTTTTTTCTTGGAGACTCAAGATTTATATTTCTCTTCTCTTGGCGTCTACAAATTTCATTTTCTCTTCTGTTGGAGGTTCAAATTGTTTTCTCTTCTCTTAGAGATGCAAGATTTCTTTTTCTCAAATCTCGGAGGTTCAAGTTTGCTAACCAAGATTCGAGGCACAAGATTTCTTTTTCCCTTCGGGGCTCAAGACTTCTATTTCACTCCACTGCGAGTCTCAAGATTTATTTTTCTCTTCTCTTCGAGCCTCAAGATTTTTTTTTTTTTTTGCGAGACTCAAGATTTCTTTTTCTCCCCTCTGCGAGGCTCAAGACTTCTTTTTCTCTTCTCTGCAAGGCTCAAGATTTCTTTTTCTCTTCTATTGGATAGTCAAGATTTTTTTTTTTTTGGAGACAATATTCATATATTTATTTTTCTCTTCTCTTGGAGTCTACATATTTCATTTTCTCTTCTGTTGGTGACTCAAAATGTTTTCTCTTCTCTTAAAGATGCAAGATTTCCTTTTCTCAAATCTTGCAGGATCAAGTTTGCTAACCATTACACTACTTCGAGATGCCCACAAAATGATTTGCATGCATTGCTTTAATGGCGCGCGGGGCTGAAAGTAATGACTAGCCAAGCAGGATAGAACTTCCTACTCAATTATAATTCAATTATATTGAATCGGGCTTGCCAACCTTTACACCAGTGCACGAGGAAGCTATATATATATATATATATATATATATATATATATATATATATATATATACACATCAGTGGTAAACTACGGTCCTTTTAATGTTATATTTATTTTATTAAATTTTAAACATTAAATATTAAATTATGATCCCTATCGTAAAACTTGTTTTCTTATGGTGTAGTACTAAAATTTTATGATTAAATTTTGCTCTCATCAAAATATCTTCCTTCAGCATTTGTCGCAAAAGTTTCGCAAAGTATAAGTTCCATTCTTTTTTCAATGACTCGTTTTGATTCCGTAAAGTTTATCCCATGCTAACACTGGGTGCGGCTTCTAACTGTAGAACTGTAATATATATATATATATATATATATATATATATATATATATATATATATATATATATATATATAGGGAAAAAGTTTATAGATTTTACAACGAGAGAAATATGTATATTTAAAAAGAGAGAAACCACAAAAGGTTTTTGGTTATAATGTGGATTTGTTTTAATATATATATTATATTTTATTCTTAATATGAAGAATAAATATAAGATATACACTAAAACAAATCTACATTAT
Source organism: Acanthosepion pharaonis (assembly GCA_903632075.3). Taxonomy (NCBI): domain Eukaryota; kingdom Metazoa; phylum Mollusca; class Cephalopoda; order Sepiida; family Sepiidae; genus Acanthosepion; species Acanthosepion pharaonis. Next base: position 1,904,422 of record CAHIKZ030005507.1, read on the forward strand.
ATATTTCTCTCGTTTTTAAAAATACATATATATATATATGTGTGTGTGTGTGTGTGTGTGTGTGTGTGTGTGTGTGTGTGTGTGTGTGTGTGTGTGTTTGTAGGGTATGCTTTAACCAGGAAATAAAACTGAAATTCCGAACACTTGTCTCATATTCATCTTTTGTCTCATATTCATCTTTTGTCTCGTATTCATCTTTTGATCATTAACACAAATGTCGCCAGTGAACAACTGCTCAAACTGTTACAAAACTAAATCATGAACCTGAAAACTCGTGTCATGTTCATAAGTAGACATAAGTAGTCAGACAGAAATCTTCAGGTCATGCATGGGGCCAAGCCCGTTTAGAAAATATCTAAACTGTCAGCTGTATTTAACGTCTTTCTTAGTTAGATGGTTTAAAATGTCTTTGAGCAAGGGAAGCCTGTAGTTCTTGTTGATGGTCACATATCGCTAATTGGAGTTACAGGACCAGAAACTCTATCAGATTCCAGATGAAACCACAGCAGCAACAACTAAAACTTCCTACTCAATTATAATTCATCTATATATATATAATTAAAATTAGAAAACAGACAACCTTAAAGGTCTATTGATTATATTTTATTTCCTCAGGAAGGTGTTTTTTCCTGGTTCCTCAGATCACATTTTCAAGCATACAAAATGGTTTTAAATTTACGTATTATTTTTATACACTTTTGAGGGGTAGTTTTAAGTTGATGTAAGATGATAGAGAGGGGGAGGGAGACAACAGATATGGTCGAAATTAGGGAAGGAAGGGAGAGATAGGAATAATCTTAAATCTATTTTTATTATATATATATATATATATATATATATATATATAAGGAGTAAACTACGGTCCCTACAAGGTTATATTTATTTTAATTTTTTCATGCAACTCGAAGAGAAAATAATGCTATAATCAAGATGTTGGCATTCTACGCTATTTTAATAAAACTATTATAAAGGCAACCCTCATCAATACTGGAAAGGGTAATAACAGCTACTAGACCTATGAAACATACAAGGGAAAGTCAAAAATTATCCGGACTCATAACACAGATATGTTATTGCGAAAGTGCGGATAATTTTTGACTTGCTTCTTATTAACCCGAAAATTCGTTTTAAGAGTAAGATTTTTATAAATTTCATCTGGCAGCAACACTGGTTGTTCGGTCAACCAATGCTGAATGTTTCCTTATAAGGAAACAGTTAACACTGCCATTACTATTTGTAAATAATTAGAGTTCTTCGACTGTGGCATAACAGCCGAGGATTATCTCTTGCTGACCATCACAAAATTATCTTCACTGGGTACCTTATACTTGGGGCTTTGTGTTCAAACTCATTTATTTAGAAAAATGAGTTTTTTGTTTAGTGCGACAGAGAACGGCTCCAAAGCTGAGATACGTCAATACGGCAATCCTTAATACGAGTTCATTATATTCCTTATATGTGGACGTTCATGCATTTTTTTTTTTTGTTCATGTGGGTCGGACAGTGTGTAAATGAATGCACAATGAACCATATAAAAACACTAAAAAGAGGGAAATCAGAGAATGACCCATTTAAATACATCAAGAAAAATAGAAAAATAAAATTAATCGCACCCCGAATATTTATTCCAGTTCAATCAACACACCGGTAATATATCTGGGTTACAGTAAATTAACCCATGCACAGATCAATAGGTTCAGAAAAGGGTGGGGGCAGATCAACGGCGTTTAGACTCTGTATATTTATTCCTGGTTAACTCAACCCAATGCTCTCGCATGCACACAACCATACAAATTGGATATACCCTCCTGTCATACATTATTCCACATCTCTTACAGTTGTTGACACTATAGTGTTGTAGGTGGTTTAACTGAAAGAGTCAGCTATCGTGCCATCATATACCATTCGATTTTGTTGGGAGAGAGATCGGGCTAGTAGAAATGTATATAAATACGTATCATGGGGTTCAAATGCAGTCGGCACCAAAATATAATTGTTCCTTTTTATTTGAATTTTTTCATACTATTGCCAGATTTTAATGAGACATTATAATGCTTGGAATGAATGTAAGTTTTGATGTATTTGTTTACTACGTGAAACCTATGACATCATGATTTATAGAAGCAACTATTCTACATAGAATGGAGCATTTCATATATATATATATATATATATATATATATATAGAGAGAGAGAGAGAGAGAGATAGCCAGACAGGAACAAACTGAGATAGATAGAAACATGCTTAACTAGATAGATATAGATAGATAGATAGATAGATAGATAGATAGGAAGAACAGACTTAGATAGATTTATTTTTAATCATTTCATCCCAAGCAAGACAGGAAGGTTACTAGTACACAGGGAGTTTACAGAGAATGATGGAGAGAGAAAAGACTGTATATGAGGAGATGCGTGGAAATGATAACAGCTGGACGCGGTTCAAAAAGATAGAAGATGGCGATTGAATTTTTTGAAGATTGTAGTTATCAGGGAAGCAAGGAAACTGAAGGGAGTTCCACAGTATGGAAGTGCAAGAGAAGAAACTGCTGGAGTAGAAGTGGCGGTTACATTTACCTAGTTCAACTTTAAAAGGGTGGGGCCTAGATGCCAATCTAGTATCACTCTTTAAAAAAATCATCAGAGCAGGAGCCATGAAAATATTTATAGAAAAGACAGAGGGAAGTGACAAAAGTCGAAATGCCATGTCAGGATCTATTACATTGCAGATCCTTCTTAGGATTTTGTTGAGAACTTCAAGATGAATAGTAGCAGCACCTGACCAGATATGGCAATATTCAATGCACAGACGAATGTTAGATTTGTTAATATGCAAGATGAACTCTGACGAGAAAAACCTTCTTGCACGACACAGTGACCCAATTTTTCTTGCAGTAGATCCAGCTATTGATTCAATGTAGTCGTTTAAATTCAAGTCAGTTGAGAACGTGAGGCCAAGAAGGCGCAGTTTGGTGCTCTCCATCGGCATGGTTGGCATCAAAGTCATCGAACGCAAATATATTTTCAAACGGGTGTAGGGAGATGGCCTTGTCTATATTATCAGAATACTCTCTAGCACGCAACAGTCATGAGAGGAAGGGGAACAGTAGAGAAAGAAGAAATAGCTGACTGAGCTATTTAGAGACAGACGGAGACACATGTAAGAGTCGTGTGGAGATTCAAAAGAGAATTCCCTAGCCAGCGGGAAATATTCATGGACATAAACTCTCAGATCATACATTGGGATATTAGATTAGTTTCGCAGAGATCTAGGTTCTCTTGAGACTTTTCGAAGAGGAACGATTCCACATTGCAGAAGTTGGTACGAATATCACGAATGTCGGAGAAAGAAAGGTTGAGGGGTTTTGTTGGGCTGCTTTAGATTTATATAGTTGGTTGCTTATTGTTCTAGTGTGTTAATTTGGTAAAGATAGACCAAAGTTAGTAGTAGTTATCGGTCGTCTAATGTAACATGTGCAGGAAGGGAACTGGCGCAGACTGCAACATAGTGTGGCTTCCAGGTTGCCCACCGGGGGGTGCTTGCAGGGACACACTTACATGCGTGACATGGTACCGCAAGAACCCTGATATTATGCAACTGCTGATCACAGCAGCCTATCAAGACGCTACGCAAGAGTTCGGACTCCTAACTATTAGTCAGGAATCAGCAACCAGAAAACTGCCAACCCGCTACCCTCAGTATGAAGAGACGTTGCCCCCATTTTCACATATCACAAAATAATTCATGACAGCACCACTATTAAGGCCTGAGAAAAGGAACCAAGAATCCCTTCCTAAAGAGGAAACAAGGTATGAGCCTCTACTCCCGTTCAAGAGAAAGGAGAGGAGTATGAACCGGCGATAGGAAAGCCTATTAAAAACAAACAAAAAATACAAAAAAAAACTAGTACCAAATAATAACAACAACAAACAAAGAAACAAACAAAATAATCCTGGTTTTGATTTCCAGTTATTTTGAGAAATGAACATTCAGATAACTAATTTGGAGAATCAATCAGCGTCCATAGAACCTTTGACCAAGCGATGTTTAATTGACATTGTAGTATATGAAGCAGGAGCAAAGTTAACAGGAACGGGTAACAGAATTGGTAAACCTCACACTGTTCTTTGTAAGGTAGCTGTCTAGTGTGGTAGTATATATATATATATATATATATATATATATATATATATATAAGCGGATAGAGAGAAGAGGGGAAGATAGATAGATAAGAAATTGATAGATAGATAGATAGATAGATAGATGTTTCAATACATTTTGTTAGATTTGTGTGTGTTTTAAAATAGGATAGAGAAGATAGATAGATAGATAGATAGATAGATAGATAGATAGATAGATATGTGTGTGTTTTAAAATAGGATACAGAAATTCCGACAAATCTTTAAGAAATTTGACAAATGGAAAATGTTTCGTTGAAAACATTTTCAGTCAAATCTGTTTTCAATAAAAAGTTTTCCATTTGTCATATATATATATATATATATATATATATGTGTGTGTGTGTGTGTGTGTGTTTGTGTGTATGTGTGTTTATGTGTGGTTGTATGTTTATAATATATACCTCTTCCTCTCTCTCTCTCTCTCTCTCTCTCTCTCTCTCGATATATATATATATATGTGTGTGTGTGTGAGTGTAGTCAAGATAAAAACATAGTTTTATGTTATGCTATACTTATGGTTTAATAAAAAAAACCACCAACAAACAGTCCTGGTTCTGATTCGTAGGTAAGTTATTTCGAAGAATGAACATTCAGATAGCTAATTTGAACGGTCAATCAGCGGCCATATAACCTTTTTGACCATGCGATGCTTAACTGACATTCTGGTATATTAAAATGGAGGAATCGACGGAACCGTCACATAGCCTGACGTGCTTTTACCGACTGAGCCACAGAGGAGCGCTTCGGTTAGCAAGGTCGATGTTACTGATTTTAAACTACAATTCTCCATGATTTTCTCTTATGCATTCATATCTGCTCGATGCGTATCCAAATGTAAACAAATGACGTCACACATTATGAAATGGACAAAGGCCAACAATTATTTTAAGATATTTTATTTTATACATTCTTTTTATAGATATAAATATTTAAGTAAATGTTCTATTTATATTAAACACTATAAACAACATACAGGATACAGGTTCGATTCCTGTCGGAGGACGCATAATTTCTATGAAAATTTCTCGGAAATTCAGGCCGGTAAATGTCGTTAATACTGTTTATTATAAACAGAGCATCTACTTAAATATTTGTATCTATAAAAAAGAACATATAAACATAAAAAATGTCTTAAAATATTTTTTAGTGTTAATTCTCGATTCTAGATTTTAATGAGAGTTTGAGAGAGTGGAGTATTTGAATGGAGAAAATTCGCTTGACGTGTTTTCCAACAAACTAGATACTTGCACTTTAATTCACTTCATTCAATTGAGTATCCATATATATATATATATATATATATATATATATATATATATATTTCAACTCACACTCGTTTGTGATTGTCTTGTTTGTCTTGCTATATGGGTAGAACTGGAATTCCCTTTGATAGAAGGCCAAATAAAAAGGAGAAGTTGATTAAGTAAAGCAGTCCTTCACTCTCCTAACCATCACCTCCCCTCCCAAGTGAAAGATAATCAAATGCTTTCGGCTTTGCAAATCAGAAAAATTCACCTCAAAGTCACCGTAATTGTAAAAAAGCCCCATTGAAATGATGCATATTTTCTATGAAATCAGGTCGGTAAATGTTGTTAATACTGTTTCATGACACATCCTTATTCACTTCATATTCCATTGGTAAGGGAAAAACTCAATCTGCTTCTTCCCTCGAGAACTCTTACATTGTAAAACACTCACGTGATGATGCTTCCCCGATTACTATAATCTTAACCACTTGGGTCAACTGTCATCTGTCCTACATATCTTCACAATATGCACCCTTGCTCCCTCTTTGTACGTACTTACAATAAACTCATTTAGTAGCCCTCTACCTTGAGTGGTTCTTGGGTCTTGACATTTTAATAAAGATTTAGTTTAGTTAAAAGTTTAATTTTATTTTTTAAGTTTCTTTTTTTAAATATTCCGCAAGTTTTTAAAGTTTTGTCAGAAATATTTATATCGATAAAAAATTGTTTTTCGGTTTGTGCAGAACGTTCCACACTTTTTGAATACAGAGACTTGATCCACTACGTGCCACAGGGTCCCCAAACGACCCTCCGCAAGTTTTGAATTCAGAGTTGTCATATATATATATATATATATATATATATATATATATATATATATATATATAAAGCATCAATAAAGCATCAGGAAAAGTAGTGGAGATGAAAAAAACAGCATTCAAAGAAGTTTACAAAAACGCTCCAATTCGCTGAATACTGATTGAATGTTGGATCAGAAAGATTGGATGCGAAAATGTCAGTCATCTTTGTATTTTATGGGGCACCCCTCAGAGGTACAAATAAATAAGTAAACAGGATTGTCTTAGAAAGGGTCACCTGGTATGCGGGAACGATAGAGACAAGTCCCAAGTGACAGGTGAAAAATGTGCTCTTGGGATGTCAACATTTCAGAGTACATTTTTGGATCGTATTTAAAACCGATGAATCTAATTTTTTTTTCTTTCTTTCTTTTTTCCTTTGATTTTTAGTTTTTATTTATTTATTTATTTATTTATTCCTTTGATTTTTAGTTTTTATTTATTTCTTTTTCCCTGACTATTTTTGTTGATATTCTTTTACTTTCATTAGTTTTTTTTTTTTTTTTTTTTTTGGCTGAAGAGGTGAGCATCACTGGAGATTAAGTGACAACAAGTTCCGACAACTTTAATAAATGTTTTTAAACTTTTAGTCCAAACCAAACTAGTAACGCCCCATTGTCTCCGTGCAGACCCCGAATTATCTCCAGTCATGACAAACGGTAGGACTCCCAATGTGGCTCATTGAAGGCCTATTGGAGCTCAACTTCACCCCAACGTCAGATACGATCCATCGCTAATGATGCTAGCAAAATGGTATGTTCCCTCAGCCATTTGTAGTGTAGAAACATGAAAGCTATGGTGTAGCAATTTTAAACATGGTTTTATTTTAATCTCATATAATAAATAATATTAAGCTCTACTCTGTATTGAGCTCTTTTTTTAAAAAAAAAATTATATGCTACAGGCAGTGTAATTATACTCCCTTTGTTCTTATCCCATATCTGGATATATATATATATATATATATATATATATATATATATATATATATATATATATATATATGTTGATAAGACAGACGACTGATATCTTCGCCTGCTGAAATAGGCTATTGCTCATATGAGGTGATTTTGGTTTTTATTGTTTATTGATTATATTGCTCTATATTAATAAATACATTGAACTCTTTTTGTGTAGCAGTTTTATTATTTTATATTACTAGGTTCCACTTGGATTATATACTAATAGATTTGTTACCTTTACTATATATATTATGAAATGGACAAAGTCCGATAATTATTTTTAGATATTTTTATGTTTATACATTCTTTTTATAGATACAAATATTTAAGTAAATGCTCTGTTTATAAACAGTCTCAATAATATTTACCGGTCTAAATGTCCGAGAAATGTTCATAGAAAATATTCGTCCTCCAACAGGAATCGAACCTGTATCCTACACGGAACCGTCATATAGTCTGACGTGCTTTTACCGATTGGGCCACAGAGGATCGTTCGTTGAGCAAGATCGACATTATTGAATTGAGTAGACCACGTGACCATAGAGAAAACGCATATATGTAGGGAGTAGCTGACGACTAACAATCTGCATTTCTAGTCTATTCTCTATTAGAAACGGATCGCTATTTCGATTTTACTGCTTTTAAACTACAATCTTCCATGATTTTACTGCTTTTAAACTACAATCTTCCATGATTCTCACGTATATTCATATCTGCTCATGGCGTATCAAATGTAAACAAATGACGTCACACATTATGAAATGGACAAAGTCCGACAATTATTTTAAGACATTTTTATGTTTATCTATAAAAAGAATGTATAAACGGCTTGACACGACAACATTCTCACTCTCACGATTAACCAAGCTTTTCATGGAAATTGCCAACGAAGTCACCATCATCTATATTTCCTCCAGCAGAACATCTCGTCCTCACTGGATGCCCTGAACAGAATTTGAAATTACATTTTTTTAAAATAGGTATCACCCAATGAAGGCATTAAAGCCACTATGACACAAGGGAGTTTCAGAGTGTGGAAGAATTAGGAACAGAAATATTAATAATGAGCGGGAAGCGAAAAGGGTAATTAGGATGACCGTAGATAGAGATTGACATTGCATTTAAACTTTTACAAGTTAAAGTTGTGATGTCAACGAACATTCGTCGCCACTTTTGTAATGCTCACGAATACGCGTTGTCACTTTCCTAAATCTCGTTGTAGTAGAGACTTTGTAATTGCAGATACAACTATAATAACGCTGTTGAACAATACTGGTGTCAGATGCCTTCGAATAACACTCGCACTAATAGTACTTGCTCGATAATACTCGCTCAAATAGTAACCACAGAATAGTGATCCAAATAGAGAAATAGTATAGCGAATAGAGTAGAGAATAGCGGTCCGTATAGTAATAGACTAGAAATAGAGATCTGTTTCTAATAGAGAATAGACTAGAAATGCAGATTGTTAGTCGTCGGCTACTTCCTACATATATGCGTTTCCTCTATGGTCACGTGTTCTACTCAATTCAATAATGGGATCGCCCATGTTTGTTCACGGGCGATCTGTGTTCAAACTTAAATGTCGGTAGCTACACTTTTTCCTATATAACAAGTTTGCTGAAATCATGGAGCCGGAAGAGAGTCCCACAAGCGAAAAGTATGAGAAAAGAAACTGTTGGCTTAGAATTTACGGTTACATCTAGTCAAATCAACTATAGGAAATGAGATCTAAACGCCAGTCTGGTACTGAGCTTAAATTCGAAACGTCTAGGTACCGTAGCGAAGAGCTCATCCGGACACTTACCGTGAACATGTTTACAGCAAAGACACAGAGATGGTGGTAGGAAAATGACAGAATCCGAGATGCCAGATCAAGACCAATAATATAATATCATAATATAATAACCAAACAAGTGTTAATATATCGTAAAATTAACTAACCTAACCACAACGGACGAAAATTGAACTACACAACCGAATTGTTCCGCAAGACTTGCTAAGCATCGCTTAATGGTGGATAGTCATTTGAAAACGTAAGTGAGAGATTGTCACTGTGGTAGATCATATATTCTTGCAGCGGTCGTTACCCTTATCAACTAGTAAAATCTGTGATACTTAAGGGTTATAAATTACTGCATTATTATTATTATTATTATTATTATTATTGTTGTTGTTTTATTTTCTTGATTTCTGGTGTGTACTCATTTCTTCCCGGGTCCCGATCAGAGACCTAAGGTCAGAAATGACATCATGACATTTTCCACTGAGCAACTGAGCAACACATAACTTTTACATAAATAAAGCCCTTTGTGAAGTGTGAGCGGTAATCGTGAAAACAATTTTTTGGTATTTCTTTAAGGCATGGGTTACTAGGAATTACTTGAATGAATCTAGTGGAATCTTTTTCAATCCATCTGAGGGTTCCACCTACAGCAGGGATTATTGATGTTTTCATGTGCCAGATTTTCTTCTTCTTTATATTATTATTATTATTAATATTATTATTAATATTATTATTAATATTATTATTATTATAATTATTATTTCCTTGAATTTCTGTTGTCTACACATTTCCTTCCGGGTCCCAACCAGAGATCAAAGATCATAAATGGTTTCATGAAATTTTCCACTGAGCATTTTTCTAAAACAACAACAAAAAAAAAACAACCTAAGATCATCCAAGTTTTACATAGATAAAGGTCCTCGTAATGTGTGAGCTGAACTTATGAGAACAATTATTTGTATTTCTTCAAGGCCTGGACAACCAGGAAAAGAAATTTCATAGAAAATATTCTTTCTTCCTGTCGAAGAATAATATGTGTGTGTGTGTGTGTGTGTGCGACGCGCTTCTCTTTTAAGACGTCTGACAAGGTACTGAAATTAAGTTTTTTTATTTAATTATTCCTGTTTTCGTAAAAGACCTTTTTTCTGGACACAAACTGTCCAAAAAGTTCTGCATTTCCCAGCGCTTTCGGTCATTATCAAGGAGGATTTTAGCTTTACTTTTTAACCGAATGAATGGGTGCCAGCAGTAATTACTCAGATCAGGCAGTTTGTGACCTTTACGAAGTAAAACTTCAAAAGAACAAAATGTTTCGCATTTTATGCCTAATAATCAGAGTAGCCTTCATAATTTGGTGTGATTGCTTGCCTATTGTGCCACGGAAGGAAAATGTAGCTGCAGATTTATTTTATTCAGGCTAGGCACTGCTTATCCTGCCTACCCAGACACTGATGAGCTGTGATACAGTGAAACAATCTGCTTTTGGATGATAATATTTATGTTCCTGAAAAATTTATTTCGGTTGAGCTCTCTAAGGAGGAAGTGTGGGTTTGTAAACAGTAACTATTAAGGCTAATAACGCAAGACTCTTCGGTAAATCGAATCGAGTTCTCTCAGTCACTGTGTGTTTATCTAAAAATAAATACGCTTAAATTCACCTTCATCCCTGTCAATTCAGTCGGGTTTCAATTCTAGCTAGAGGCAACCGGACGTCTAGCCACACTGATGAGCTGTGATACAGCGAAACAGTCTGTCTGTGAATGACAATGTATATATATATATATATATATATATATATATATATATATATATATATATGGGGGGGGGAGGAGGTGTCTGTCTGAGTGTATTTCGTTAAATATAACTGACAAGGCACTTCGATTAAGCTTTTTATTTAATTTTTCTTGTATTCGTACAAGTGTTTTCTTTCCTGTTCATAATAATCTGTAATAGCGTGTAATAATGAAAGCCCTATTAACAAAAAAGGAAAAGCTAACACTCAATAACATTGAAGACGGCCACAATATAATTTTCGAAACATACATAAAAAAAAACTCATAAATTTAGTTAAAAATATTTTCAAAAATCGCTCTTGATAATGGCTAAAAAGGATAGGCGAAAGCGCTCGGATATGCAGAACTTTAGGACTTTTTGTACGAACACTTGTACGAACGCAAGATAAATTAAATCACAGTATCTTGTCAGTCGTTTTTAATGAGACATGTATAAAAGAGGGATTGCTGCCTACAATATTTACAGTGCCACGCAAAAGTTTCCAACAAATTACAAAAAATGTTTTTAGGTATTTCTAATACAGTTAGACGAATTAAACTCTTACTGCTCATAGAACATATATCTAAGTATTCCGTTAAAAAATTAGATTTTTGAAAAAGATTTTTAAAAAAATCTTCCATGAAGAAAAACAAATATTTAATAACTTATTTTTTTTTTTTTTTTATTTACAACAGCTTCTTTTTTTATAAAAGTGTCAAGATTTTACTAGAATGTTCCAAATTAGGATGGGGTTGTTTTTAGAACGTTCCAGGTGAATTTTATGATTACTCTTAAGAATGATTAAAATTATTGCGTCATTATTCCTTCCTTTAAACATTGACAAAATTGGGAAAAGCAAAATAATTGGTCAGGCCTCTGTAAACGTATTGTTGACCTTCATACAAATAGAATTGGTTATAAGAAGACATCTAGTCAGTTAAATGTGCCATTGAGTTCAGCTGGTACGATAGTTCGTCACTGGAAGACGGGTTCGTGCCCACAAAAAAAACAAAGGCTCTGGTCGCCCTAGAAAGGTAACGGGATGCCCGGCAAGATTATTGTCAAGAAAAGCTGGCAACGAATCCGGAGTTACACCTAAAGAATTTCAGGTAGGACTAGAAGTAAGTGGAGTAAAAGTGAGTACGTCGTTCACTTCGTCGATATGACATTTTTTTGAGGACTCCATGGAAAAATCACTTCTTGAGTGAAAGTAAGTCCTTGCTAAACTAGATTTTACAAACGAGCATTGTATCAAACCTGCAGCATTTTTGTGAATTTTGGTTAGACGAAACGAAAATTGAACTTTTTGGCAGAAATTCTGTGGCAAAAGTCTGGAGAAAGAAGGGTACTGAATATTGGCCGAAGAATACTATCCCAACAGTAAAATTAGGGGCGGATCAATGATGATCTCTGGTCACTTTACTGCCCAAGGTGTAAGGAACATTGAAATAATAAAAGGGAGGATGAATGGAGCTCTATTATAGGGATATTTTGGAGATAAATTTACATCAGAATGAACATTTGCTGGGCTTGAAACCAGGTTAGGTCTTTCAACAAGACAACGATCCTAAACATACTGCAAAGATTACAAAATCATGGTTAAATTCAAATAGAATAGACGTTCTAAAATGGCCATGTCTATCTCCATATCTCAACCCAGTTGAAAATTTATGGAGAGAGCTGAAACTGAGAATTTAAAGAAGGAACCCACAAAACCTGCATGAACTAAAGGAGTTTTATCATGAAGAATGGAAAAGCATTAGCCAAGAAACAGGCAAGAAATTCATAGGGGACTACTCTAAACGCCTACAGGCTGTAATTAGCAATAACGGTTACATTACAAAATATTAATAGATGATGTAATAAATGTATTGTCAAATTTGCGTTATTAAATATTGTTTTTTCTTCGTGGGATATTTTTATGGATTATTTTTTAAAAATCTGATTGCTTGGCTAAAGGCCTAAACATATGTATTATTAGCAGTAAAAGTTTCATTAATCTGTGTTAGAAATACCTAAAGAAACATTTTTTATAAATTTGCATATATATTGGGGGTGCGAGAGAGAGAGAGAGAGAGGGGGTAAACCGAGGATTGAATTCAATGAGGTCCGGGAAGCTTTTGAGCCGCTCCGGCTGTAACCAAACATTAAGTAACAGCTGTAATGTAAACCGATGTCGCTTGGAAAAGCAACAACTAAACTCACTGAATGATAAGACACACGTCGGTCCGAAGATCATATTGTTTAGGCTACCAGTCCCGAAGCGGAAATGCATAAATCTTGTCTCGGAAGAGCAAAAGTTCTCCTTCCGGTTTTGGGATGTTGTTTCCGTCTGCTAATTAAAATAATTTGCCTCATAATAAAAACTCTATCTACGAGCAAAAAGACCATAAATTCGAATTCAAATGTTGAGTTTCGATTAAACCATACGGCCTCTCACCCTTTACGCAGGCGTACTTCCGTGAGAACTCTTCTAATGAAGCCAACGTCAGTCGAAATCCAAAACAAGCAAACCAATATTGATCATCTGTTTTCTGAACAAAGTCTGTTACATAAACCAAAAACGAAAATGATAGACATTGGTCCGTTTTGGTTTGGTTTGTTTTATGGTTTATCAAACTCTATCGGTTAATTAATGCCGGCAAGAGTTTTATTGCTGGCAATATTTTTTTTTAAATGTATTGCTACTAATATTTTCTTCAAAAATTCATTTCTGTTAATAACCTTTTACAAAAATGTATCGATGGTATTAAAGCCTATTTTTACGCATTCATGGTGTTTTGACCCCAGTTCCCCAAGGCTGGGATCCTAGCAGGTGCTACCACCCCAAATCAGCGTGGACCTGGGAACACAAGCAATTAAGAGGTGGTTCCACGTTCCTCAAAACCTGACCAGAAGCCTTGCTGTTGGACGTAGTTTATAGTCTTACCCAGGACACGGATGTAGTCTATCGTCTTACCCAGGGCGCGGATGTTATCGTCTTACCCAGGACGGACAGTGGTTCGATCCAAACCAAGTCTACAGTCACTTTCTCACAGACGCGCTGTGCCTTCCCTCTGTCTTTACTACAAATATTTTCATGTCAACTGTTCTGACGAGCTTTTTTCACGTGAACCCCGACTGCATCAATTTAAGCGTGCATCTCGGCCCCACCCTTTTCTTGTCGAAACAGTTAAATGTAACCACCTCTTCTACTCAAGCAATCTTTTCTATCGCAATTTCCAACAGTGGAACTCCCTTCCTCTTACTTGATTCCCTGATAGCTATAATCTTCAACTATTCAAATGTAATGTCAATTGACACTTTCTTCTTCTTTGCTCCCTGTTCTTCTCTCTATCCTTTCCTCAAACAACCTTCTTTACTCTTTCTCTCCCTCTCTCTGTAATCCCCTTGCGTTCTAGTGGCACTCCCGCCTTGATTGGGGTGAAATGCTTTAAACACCTTCTTTTCTTTAATAAAAAAAAATTCTTGATTAAACACTACTATAGATATCGGTATAGATCTGCTTTTGGGGGCTTTTTTATTACTTTAAGCGTTATTTTTGTTTCATAAGATTTCTCGAATAGTGAGGTCGATAAACGCAATAAACATTTAAAATATACTGAGCGTCTATTCAAATACGGTTATCCACTAGAAATAACGTTTAAAGTAGTAAAAAATACGTCGGATTAGTAAATAAAATCCATGAAATTCTTTAGAATTGACTTTGTTTACGTCTCGGGTATGAAACATAGTAGATATGACTTTGAAAGAAATCTAAATGAGTAAAGTGTGCTCTAAAAGCACATCGGACCTTGCTTGATTATAAAGATCTTCGTAGCCGAGTAGTCAAAAGCACGTCAGATCAAACGATGGTTTCACCTGTTAAGGGGGACGCAGGTCTGAACCTGCCGGAGGACACATCTTTTCTTTAAGATTTCTAGAATGTTCTGGCCGGTAGAAGAAATAAAATATTGTTTAAAATAAGCGAAACTTCTATTTAAATATGGGTATCCGCTAAAAATAACGTTTGGAGTAATAAAATTATAGATCTGTATAACTGTAGCAGAAGATAATGCAGTTGGAATCTCCTCCAAGTGAACGTGTTCGCCAGGAAATTCAGAATTGAAAATCACTTACCGTAATTCCCCATGTATAATACGCCTTCATCCATAATACGCACCACAAAATTTATGCTGAAATTGTGGGAAAACGGTTCTACTCTCAAATAATACGAACCCCTTTTTTGGTAATCAAACTCTACAAATTGTACCTATCCAATTTCATTATGGCCAGCGTTTCCTATTCCTATTTTTTAAAAAATGGTTTCAAACATAGAATAATATTATTCTAATTTGGTTTTATGATAATTCTTATTTTATTTTACATTTGTAAGTATTGTTAAGTACATATGATTGTATTTGACATCCTTATGTGGTTGTAATCGCCGAATTTTAGTGTCAAATTGTTGTATATTTGTGGTTAGAAGTTATTTCGCAACTGAAATAAACCAATGAAACGGCAATTTTTTTCAAGATTTTTTCGTACCTGTACGTAATACGCACCGCTAAATTTGCTTCTTATTTGTTAGAAAAAAGATGAGTATTATACATGGGGAAATACGGTATTTAACACGTTGACTGCCAGAAGGTAAGTAGTAAATCTGACTTTAAGCGCCAACTTTATAATAGCCAATTTAGGCAATATTTTTATGGGTCGATTTATAATTTTATCTGAAATATTAACATTATTTTCACCTTAAAATAAATCCCTGCGAATAAACTTGTTGGTGGCGCCGGCTGACGAAAATGTATCACGTATCATGTATCATGTATCAAAGATGAAAATGTATCACGTATCATGTATCATGTATCAAAGATAAAAATGTATCACGTATCATGTATCATGTATCAAAGATGAAAATGTATCACATTAACTCGTAGTCGGTGTCATTGGGAAAACTGCCAACCACGAGATAACTCGTAGTTTTCTGTTATCCCAGTGTGTTAACTCAAGTCAAATCGGGGTGATTTTCAAGGAAAAGGCTCTCGTTGACTGCAACAGGAGGCGTGTGGCATAGTTCTTAAATGTTATTCGCTCACACAGTTAACTTGACAATTTCGTATGCTTGTATAATCTGGACACAAAAATTAAGCGTAAACACATGTCAGAGAACTGTAACCTTTATACAATGTAAATCTATCTCCATCAGACTAACCGCATTCGGGATCATCTTGCCATTGTAAATTCCACGATCTTTTTTTTTGGGGGGGGTTGCATATTGTATGTTCTGCCAAAGTCTACTCACGGTTTTGAATTCAGAGTTTTTGCTTGCTCTATAATTTAACCCCTTTGGATCTGTGCTTTTCCCAAGGGTATTTGTGAGAAAGTAAATGCAATGGACTTGTCCAGCATTCGAACTCAGCCAGCCGATATCTTGTTTCGAGGAGCTAAACACTACGCCACTTGCGCATTCATATCTGTCTGCATTTAAATATAAATTTAGATGCACACAATTATGAACTAGTAGTAAGTGATATCACAGGTAGGATTAATTTTAAAAGACGTCATTTTTTTCAATTAGTCAAATCATGACTTCAACTGTCATCTTCTGACAGGATTTGAGAGAATTCAGTTACAAGGCAACGAGGCAAAATTTTCGGCTTGTTTTTATCGTTCCCACCGACATTACTCTGACTTCATTACATAGAACGAGTTATTTTCTGCAATTATAAATGAAATGGTTCTAATGATTTAGGAAAATTTGATTATTAATCGTAAAGTTTTTCATCCAAAATCTGTTTTAATAAAAGTATTTACATTGAATCTGGTATAGTGTGCATGCAGAATCTGAAAGAAATGGATTGTCAGTGGTCAGGAATTGGGACAAGTTTTATTAACAGGATAATATATTAATATCTGTCCTATGGGTCTGAATTCCTTCCCGTCTGCCGAACGGCACATTCTCCCGGCTGCTATAGAAGTTTTGAAAAGAATGCTTGATCAAAGTGGTTCCGAGATTAAGTGAATTTCTAAAACTATTTCCAGGCTCTGTTTATCTGCATTAAGAGTGGAACGTTGCAGGGAAAGAAAAGAAAAGGAGTAGAAGGAATAAGTCGTGATGGTTATGTCTATAGGACAAGTAATAGATAGATAGATAGATAGATAGATAGATAGATAGATAGATAGATAGATAGATAGAAAGGAAGGAATGGAAGGAATGGAGATGATAGATAGATAGATAGATAGATAGAAAGGGAAGGAATGAAGGAATGGACTGATAGATAGATAGATAGATAGATAGATAGATAGATAGATAGATAGGAATAGACTAAGATAGATAGATAGATAGATAGATAGATAGATAGATAGATAGATAGATAGATAAGCTTACTTCACACAACCAAATACAGATGGACATTTTTTACAGACGGTGGCATCTATCAAAGAGATGAAATTTAATTTTTTATTATTGCATTATTCCAAAATTTGAACACATCAGCAGATAACTATTAATGTCAACAACTGAGCACAGATAGTTGTTAATTAAAAATAATAATAATTAATGAATTAATAGTATTATCCATAACGACATGTACAATAATGTCGTTTTTTGGTAAAAATTTAAAAAAAAACATAAATATGTAAAAAAAATGCATATATTATCGAATATTCCTTTTTCTACAATATAGTGATTTGTTCTAATGCTTATTACCTAAACAATAATAATACTGAATATTTTTTTAAACTTTAAAGTATATTTAATCACATTTACCTAATAGCTGTCGCAGTTTTTTAAATTGAGTTTCCTAGGATTGACATTAATCATTGTATTTTCTCTCGGCTTGGACAACTCTTACAGATTACATCATTCAATAGCATATCATTCCATCAGTCCGGTTCTGACTCAGGATACAGGAAGACGGACATGTCCGACTTCCACCTACCAATAAATAATAGGTTAGTAGAACATCAGAAATAATCGTCTTTAGTCCTATTTGGCTATCATCGAAGGTGCATCATCTTTCAAGTGATAATCTCCATTCTATTGTCGTTGTTACTATTATTTTTCCTTGAAGATATCCCCAAAAAGAGATTTCATAAATCCGTTAATTAAATGGTAGTCACTGGACGAGTTGAGCCTACCAGGTAGACGGTGTTAGCGTTCACCTGTACCGAGGAGGGCTAAGTGATCAGCACTGGCAAAAGTTGGTGACAAATGTCGGCCAAATGAAAAAGCGGTTAATAAAGAAGCGTCAGTGATTCGAGCGAACAAAAGAAAAAAGAAAGGAAAAAGGTGTCTAAATAATAATGTCCGTAGATTAGATAGATAGATAGATAGATAGATAGAGACTGAGATACATATATAGAAAGAAAGAAAAGAAAAGAAAGAAAGGGAGAGCGGTACTTGATAATTATGTCTGTAGATTAGATAGATAGACACAGACAAACAGACTGAAATAAATATATTAAAAGAAATAAAGGTTAGAATAGATAGATAGATAGATAGATAGATAGATAGATAGATAGACAGATAGATAGATACATAGATAGATAGATAAACCAATCTTAGTTGTAATGATAATACTTTATTGAAGCAATAAAAATGACGGTGATTTTTTTCAACTGACACGGATGTTTTTAGTCTTTTCTTTTTTTACTGATTTTTTTCCCCCTTATACGAGTTTGTTTAAATATATTTTTATTTGCCAATTGTATTATCTGCGTTTTCTTCACACCAGCCGAGTATAGGTATCAAAATAATACAAAATACAACCCAGAAAAATTAATTTCGGTTGAGCACTCCGGAGAGAAACCGCGAATTTTTTAACAGTGACTACTACTGCTGAAACACAGTGGAGAGGAAGGCGAATGGGCGCTGATAGCTCAGGGGTAAAATCTCCGACTGATGCCAATCAGGTTCGATCACGGCTTGAGGCAATCGGATGTCTAGCTATATTGATGAGCTGTGATACAGCGAAAGAGTTTATATGTGTATGATAATATATATATATATATATAAATTAATATTGAAGTCAATACTCAGAGACAACAGGCTGTTTCATGCCGAACGTAATCGTCAGGCGGCCTGACGATTGTGTCCAGCATGAAACAGCCTGTCGCCTCTGGATGATGACTTCAATTATTTATATATATATATAGAATAAAATGAAGAACAAATAGTGAATGTATATCAATCTAACATGTTTCACTTTTAATAAACTTTATAAACTAAATAAAACGTATTTTAACCTAAACATCCCCCAAAAAATCTTTAAATATACAAATAGAAAAAATGCCGTAAGAATTTTTTGCCGTTAACAATAAAATTTTTAAAAAAATCCAGACGCCATGCATTTAACGTATATCAGAATTCGTTGAAAAATACATCCCCACCTATCCCTAAACTTAACCCCTATTTCGAACGTAACTAATAACTGATACAACAAAAGTTAATAAAAATGAACACGCTACCACCCCTTGTCAGAATGATTGGATCTCTCTGTATCCTTGGGAACACTGAATTATGAATTTTTCTGTGCCTTTAAAACCCAGTAAATTTTAAAAATAAGTTACTCCAAAATTCGCTTGAGGATGAAATGGAACTAATGTTTTTAATTTAATTACAAAATTAAATTCGAAGCTTTTAGCTTCCATTTTTGAAACATGGTTAATACTGTGTAGCAAAAAAAACATATTTCTAATCAGTTAATAATATATATATATATATATATATATATATATATATATATATATGATGTTGATTCCAGCTTATGCTATCATTTTTCATTAAAAATATTTACAATATTTCGTTGTTTAAGATTTTATTAAGCAAATCAAGTATTTAACATAGATTAGTAAATAAATATATTCTTATTCTTATTCTTATTCTTCTTATTATAATTATTGTTGTTGTTGTTGTTACTTTTTTAACTACAGACATGAAAAGATTGTCATGTGTCATGAGAATGATATAGAAAGATATTAACTCACAGGTGAAACAAGATATCACAAAATTGTTATGAAATGAACATAAATCAATTAACATTGCAAGTTAAACAACAAAGAAAGAAATTGAAAAACTTCTCATGATATGAAACTCTTTGTCTGAATTTCTAACAACAACAAAGATCATTGTCCGAATGCCAGTACTGTAAATAAGAATCTTCATCTGTGTACCGCGTCCCTTCCGGATCACGGTTCTCCACGATTTCCTATCCCTTGTGACTCTTAGTGGTTTTTCTTCATTTGCTGAGTCTCCCGCCCCAGTTCCACGGTCGATTCACACAATCTTGTCAGCTTAGTGGCGCACCGTCTTCCCGTATCACTCAAGCCCTTAATATGCCCTATGAGGGTTAGTTTTCCAAACCTTCTTTCCTCATTATGAGTCCAGATTCCATGGAATTCTCAGTATCCTTCTGTAGAAACATATTTGCTGCTGCCTCTAGTTTTTTGGGTTTTTTTTTTTTAATCAGCAGTGGGGAGATTGTCAGGCATTCTCTGCCATATAAGAAGATGTCTATCACACAGCACTCTTTTCTTTGTTTCTAACGATTTTTTCTCTTTCTCGGCACCTCCCTTAGCGTTTGAACGGCTTCTTTCGCTAGTTCAATCCGTACCTACATCTTGTTGTCGCATTTTCTTTCCTATATTAAAATACTTTCTAGATATTTAAACTTATTCAATTCGTAATTTGCATCTTGGGTTTTTTACTCTCGTTAATGACCATATATTGCAATTCGTATTTAGTCCTTTTTTTTTCTCGCTTTTTTCTACCACCTTGTCCAGGAGG